>JAMJFZ010000798.1:0-35804 GCA_026225945.1 Cricetomys ansorgei | reverse complement strand
AACAAGGCTGTGTAAGCATACTGTTAGAAAAGGCTCTGGTTGCTGAAGTGCCAGAAAGTATGGCCCAATGGCTCTTCTTCATCTTTTTTTGCTGGATAGCTGTGGAAAGTCTCATTGATATGTTGCTACACTACTTATTAGTAAAATTAATACTTGGGCTTGCTCTTGCTAACTGGGAGAGAGGCACATTATAGATCATGGTAATTTCAACTCAATAAATTATTGTAACAACTAACTAACCCTCAAATCCTGGCATATGTGAGAACTAACTCATGGTTACTGGAGACACATCATAAAATAATAGTGATCTCCCCCAAAATTGGCTAGCACCTCTAAAAGCAAAAAGGCCAATGAGACTGGATACTAAACCTGGTTTTTCCAGGTAAACGCCCCTACGAATGCCTGACCCTTTTAAAGGAAGAAATAGTAAGCGTCTTTAGGCTATATTACAGTACAAACCTAGGATGAATGTAAATATTTCCAAGCCCTGAAAGGCTGAGACATGGATTACCTAAATCAGTGTGCTTAGATGAAGAAAGCCTCCCAAATCAAAAATAGTCAAAAGATAAAGAGAAATATAGTGGTAGGAATGTATGACTGATATATGGTAAATAGGTATAAATAATGATGTTTTAAACCCATAAACTTTTTCTCTGGCATATCTAGGCTTCTTGTGCTTGTCTGCCTGAGATATCTGCAACTATAAATTGTGGTACAAGTATGCAAGGAGTATTACTCAGCTATTAAACAACATGATATCAAGAATTTTTCAGGCAAATGGTGGAACAAGAAAAAAAATCACACAGAGATATAACTTAGCCTCAGAAATTCAAACAAGGTATGTACAAAATCTATCTTGATATTAACGCTTAAGCAAAGGACATAGGTGCTACAATCCAGACTCAGAGATACTATGGAACAAGGATGCCTGCAGTGGGCATAGGATGTATTTGGTAAATAGATCTCCTTGGAAATAGAATACATGATGCAGGTAGGCTGGTGGACGATGCAAATGGTAGTGGAGGTACAAGGTCGGGGGAGAGGGGAGATGATGGAGGCAAAGTATATATGGAGAAATGACCAGAATTGGAGAACATTGATAGGTTGATCAGGAGAACATAGTGCAGTGGAGGAATATGTGAGGTAGATCCTACACAGGCCTGGTTTTATGGGATAGAGCGCCAGAACAGTCCATCTCCTGTGGCATGGCAATAGCATGGCAAGGCTTCCAGTGTTAGAATTGGGACCACCATCCCGCCAGAAAACCTTCAACCTATAGCCTGCCCTTCCTGTAGGACCCACTGGAACAATAGAAGGGCAGAATCCCATGACAGAACGAGAGCCCATGCCTTATACTCAAATGAATGCCAGGAACTAGATTGGATAGTATGGAGATGATTTTTTATGATGTGCTACTCTTCTCATAGATCAGTCCCTAGCCCATTCTGCATCAGACAGGCTTACTCTATCAGCTATTGGGAATATGTCTTTGAAGACAACTGTGATAAATGAAGGATTTACCAGATTGATTACATTCATAAAGTTTCTTTCGAGTATGTGCCCTTGTATGTACTTGAAGGTTACGGTGTTATGAAAAGGTATTACCACATAGATTACATTCATAGGGTTTCTTTCCAGTATGTGTCCTTGTATGCACTTGGAGACTACTGTGATTTTAAAAGACTTTACCACACTGATTACATTCATAGGGATTCTCTCCAGTGTGTGCTCTTTATGTATTTGGAGATGACTATGACATGAAAAGGCTTTGCCACATTGTTTCCATTCATAGGGTTTCTCTCCAGTATGTGTTCCTTCATGTACTTGGAGATGACTGTGATATGACAAGGTTTTACCACATTGATAACATTCATAGGTTTCTCTTCAATATGTGTTCTTTTATGTATTTGCAGAGGACTGGGTTGAGAAAAGACTTTTCCACATTGATTACATTCATAGTATTTCTCCCCAGAATGACTTGTTTCAGACCTGCAAAGATAAATGGCATTTATAAATGCTTTAGCACTTTGGTTACACTGCTCATTCTGTTCATCTGAATGATATAGTAGTATACTTTTCCAAATTTTTAGGACTATTAAGATTTAAGGTTAATCACCATGTTTATATTCACATGGTTTTCTTCATTATGTAATCTTAGTGTGTGTAATGATACCTGTGATATTTAGAGCCATTAATGCATGGTTCACATTTGTACCACCTTTTTTTCATGAGTATTTTCTGTAGTTATGAAAAAGATAGAAATAACTGAGTAATTTACCCCCCAGGTTCCATAAATGTAAAGTTGCTATAGAGTGAGGCACACTACATTTCCAAATTGAAAGAAGACAAAAGAGAATTTCCACATCCCTTGTACTCATTGGGCTTGTCTCAACTGCAAGTTTGCTGATGTATCAACTATGATGCTGGAAAATCAATTGATTGTAAATTTGTATCACAATTCAACATGTCTACTGTTAGAGTAGTTGACAGTTCCACAGCATAGCTCTCACAGGTCTACCATTAAAATGGTGATATCTGTTAAGGCATTGATTCTTTTTCTTGTTTAGTAGAAGAATGCCAGGCAAATACTGAATCACCTACCTGACATTGAAGAAAATGGTGTTGTGAGAATTTACTAAACATTAATATGAATAAAGCTCTGTTTCTAAATTCTGTTGCTGCTCGTTAAAAATTCTTGGGCACATTAAAATTTATGGAGGAATACCTTTGTATCAACTTTACAAAAGTAATAAAAATTACTTTTCAGGTCTTCTAGAACTTTGGCAATGTTCTTCAATATTTGAATCTTCCCAATTATAGCCTACAATATTTTACCAGAAAATACATGATGTAATTTTGGAAATTACACAAAATGAAGTTACTAACCCTAGTCAGCCTTAGACCATACCTGATTTCTTTATAACATTCTTACTATTTTGCAATCAAAATCATGGTAGAGCATGAATAATCAAGAAACCCTCTTTATGCATTTCAAGAGGTAAGTAAAAATCATGGTCTTATTTATAGCAGACAGGATTGCATGGGTTTCCAACATCACATCTTTGTAAAGGCTCTTCTTGGAAGGATCCAGCAAATCCCACTCTTCCCGAGTGAAGTTCACCTCCACATCCTCATAGGTAACTGCGTTCTAAAATATGCTGTATATGTGTACCAAAGAAAGAGTGATACTGGCATCATTCTAAATGAATACTTTGTTTTTAATATATTCACAAAGACCAAGGGAATCTGGGCAGGTCATCAATTGACCAAAAGAACTTCATTCTAGCTCACATTCCATCCCAGTCCCCGGAGCTCTGATTCTGATTGGACTGGTTACTCTGGTCAGGGGACAATGGGCCACACATGGCATGGCTTGTGGCATCCCTCACAGCTCCCTATAGCACCAACAGACGAAAATCCAGATAAGAACCCATGAACTACCTCGCAGAGTGTCTACTGATTGCCACACATTTGCAGAATCTTTCCCTAGATAGGCCAGCAGGATGGGCCTCAGCATAGTTACAGCTCTCAAACTGCATGAGCAGAGTTCAAATGATTGAACAGACATTCCCTGCTCTACCTTTCTACTTTAGGATTGTACAGGTCCCCAGTCTATGAAATTTATAATTTAGAACTAATTCTTCCAGTCTCCACATGCACTTTCTGTTTTCTCCTAGTTGTAATGTGCTTTGTTTTCAAAACTGTTACTGAAAAAAAATGTCCATGAAATTCATCCCTTTGCTTCATGGCTAGGAAGTAGTTCATGCAGGCAAACTTAGGTCAAATGAGAGAATAACAACAATTAAAGCAAAAAGTGACCATGCTTTTGAAAGAGAGGAGAGGCACATAGGAGGGAGGAAAGAGATGGTAGAAAAGATGTAGTTGTTTTCCAAGAACTGTTTTATACGTTGAATCAGGCTTTATGGCCTTATGTGTTCCAGAAACTAGAGATCACAAGAATCAATCATACCTCTTTTTTAGGTGGTGCATTTTCTGATGGAAAAAATAATGGTCTTGTGATCCATAGCCACACAAGTTTAACTCCACCTTTTCATTTGGTTGAAATGGTCTAACAACAATAATTTGATTTCATGATCAGTTCAATTTTTTATTCAGATTCTTGATTGCTTTCGTCTATGAAACCAAAATATGGCCAGTCAGAACATTTATCAATCAGCAAAGTATATACTTGACTATTCATAGGTATGCCCAACAGTTGCCAAAGTAGAAAAGCTCTCACCTTCCTACCTGCCCGCCCTTTCTGTGATATGAGTACATCAGATACAAAGTTGGCCACTGAACTCAGTTCTAAATACAAGTCCCTCTTCATTCATAAGTCTCCAATAAAATCCAGATGGGTTGGAAGTCACTCATTAACTGCACTCTTTATCCTGCTGATGACCATTCAAGGCCCAAACTGGAAGAAGCTACAGTACTTTCCCAAGTACTCAGGGTAGAGGCAGTATTAAGTGTTCAAAACAATTCAAAATTACATAGAGTTAGGCAAGACTGGGCTACAGGAGTCATTACTATAAAGACAAATGAATAACTAAATATCATTTGACAAAAATGGTACAAAATTCTTGATGACTTGGAAACATTGGAGAATAGAAACAAATAGAGATCGGAGCATTGATACATTAAAGAAAATGAAATTTTAAAAGTGATACCAGTAACTGACTCTATTAAAAGAAATATAATTAAAAACACATTTAGCTATATTGACTTTGCAAAAGATTAGACCATACCCTGGTTAGAGTATGCCATTATTAAGATCCTGATTGAATTTAGTCCTATGCACAATGATAGCTGCTGACATCGACACTTGATACAAAACAGTTGCAGCCCATGGCCTGTGTCTCTAACCTTTGATAAGACTTACTTGTGTCAACCAGGATTGTAGATATAATCATAGGAGAATTCCCTAATCGAAAATTCAGTATTCACTGGTATAAGCTAAGCTCCTAAAATTGTATACCATACCCACCAATCTGGTGTGACTTCATTCACATTCTAGGGAATAATACATGCTTGGGAAATTACAAAATAATTCACTTAGTCTCTTCCCAATGATGACCCCCTGCAGCTGACTGCCTAACACTTCAGTCTGAGATGTAGATATTGCCAAATCTCTTTCACTCTGCAGAGCACATGTTAACCTATTCTTCTTATACTATTCTGAAATCAGAATTTATATTCCACATGGAAATCCTTAAATTCTGACTGCCAAGGCCACGTTACTATGTGATTCCAAGGTTAATATTAAACGCTGTGCTGGTACAGCCCTTTAGTTCAAAGTTTAGGAATTAAAACAGTAGGACAGCAAAACCATTGCCCTGTGGACCTACAAACTGTGATCAAGGCAACCCTTCTGAGTCAATATGAGAGAACTTGTCTCAGAAACATTTTTCTAAAAGTCTGTACAGACATCTATTCTATAATGACTATGCTTTCTCAGAGGGATATCACTCTATTCAAGAAATAAATAAATATAAAAAAATTTCATTATATACTGGCATGCATTCATCTCTAGCTACTGCTCAAAGAGGAGACAACCCAGAACATATTTCATGTTACACATATACTGATATTAATAAGTTTTTTGGTGGGAGAGTGGTTAAGACCCCAGTATTCACTTTGAGCAATGTAAACAGGGACAGGAGACATCAATTCTAGTCACCTAGGTAGATGGGAGATTTACAAAACAAAGATATTACCAAAATTATTTCTTAATTACAACAGCCACCTAAAACAGCAGGTCATTCTCCAGAGACAGGGTCATAAAGTGTAGGTCCCAGGGGAAGAGAAAGCTGTGAAAAGTAGAACTCAGAAAAAGTAAAGACTGGGCTCAGGTGTCCTGCAGAAGCCAAGAAAGCTTCTGAAGAAAAGCACCTTGTAAATTACTTCCAAGGGGAAAATAGAAGCAAATGGGACTTCTATGAATCAGGAGAAACTATTATACAATGGGACAAACTCAGGAGGAGTCTAATCAAACAATATTGCAATGGCATAGACAGGGTATCTCAAGAACATTGCTGACAAAGCCCTCAGTGGACTTGGTACTGATAAACACAGGCTTACATGGTGTAAGAGTTGAACTCTTAGGATCTGAAATAATCCCTAACTGAAGGTCCTGGCCTCAGACAATTACAAGGTCTCCAATGCATATTTTTACTAATATAGAAGGAGTTATGTTTTTGTTTTGTTTTGTTTTGTTTTTAAGGTCAGGGCTTAGGCAAAGCACACTAGAATAGTCCCCAGGTTTTGACTGGCTCTACCAACCATCTTTCTGGGCTGAAGAAAGTGGTAAGTTCCTTCTCTATGCACGGAGGCCTCAGGGAAAGCCTTGCTTAATCAGGCCACCCTAAACAAACATACATTATTTCTCTTTGCAAATTATGATTATCACAAGGACTTGTTTTGCCCTTCTGGCAGGACTATGCTTTTTTCTAGAAGAAAACTTGACTTTTATGGCACATGGGTGCATAAAGTTGGTTAGACCATGTAATGGCCCACTGTGCAGCTTTATAGGGCTTGTTGGTTGATAAGGGGATGGGTCTAGTGACTGCATGTAACTAAGGTTCTCTTTTGTTATGGTTTGGAGCCTAACATCTGCTTAATACTGGTAAACAAACATTTACATCCTAGCATCCTAATCTTTAATAGGCCTACATAACATCTACTTATTTTGAGAGTATTTTAGAGTCAGCCTGCCTTAGCTAAATTCTTCTTTGTATGACTTACTATCTACAAAGCTGTATCATCAATTCTACTCCTCTGCATTACAGCTTAGTAGTGGAATGCTACCCAACACATGAGATGCTAATTAAAACCTCTAAACGTTTAACTCCAAATTGATCTCAAACTTAAATTTTAAGTCTTGCAGCCTGCCTTCTGGGAATTCACTAAAGTATGGTGACATCAACAAGAATGCTTCTACATAAAATCGAAGCTTCCCAAAGGTCTGCAAATGCAGCTCACAGAGTGATGTTACTCAGAGGCTGCCACCTTGGTCCAGGGACTTGGAACGACCACACAGGACCTCATTGGACACAAAATTTGACTGCATGCTCCCATTCAACCTAGGGGAAAACCCACTACACAGGCACCCAGTGCTCTGCTGGCCACTCCTCCCTCCATGGAAATGGTAGCCCCTCTCTCACCATGGTGCGGATTCTGAAGTTGCCCCTATGCACCTCAAATGATGCAGCAGAATAGCCACACCACAGAGACCACCTGTCACCTACTGAAGCTTGGCTGCTGTACACTCCTCATTACTAAGTTGCCAATAAAATCCTGAGATGTTGAAAGACACTCATTCACTGATTTCTTTTTCCTTCTTGCTGTCCAGTCAAAGTCCAGCCTGGATGGAGTTGCAATACTCTCTTCAGGACTGAGCATCACTGGCAGGATTACTTGTTCAAAGTCATTCTCAGTCACATAAAGTGAGACAAACCTGGGCCTCAGGATACACTGCTCTAATCAGAAATATATAAACAAATAACACTTAAGAAAAATGGTATCAATTCCTTTTTTGTTGTCTTTTTCTAGACAGAGCTGTCCTGTAACTCACTCTGTAGACAAGGCCTGGAAGCCACAGAGATCTGCCTGCATCTGTCCCAGGAGTGTTGGAATAAAAGACATGTGCCACCATCACCCGGCTGAATAAAATTCTATTAATGACTTGGAAAAAATGGAGAACAGAAACCAATCGATATACATCAGTGATGCATTAAAGAAAAGAAAATATACTGGGCTGTGGTTGTGCACACTATTAATCCCAGCACTTATGAGGCAGGGGCAGGAGGATTAGAGTTATAACAGAGAATTCCTGTCCTGAAAAACAAAAAAGAAGAAAGAAAGAAGAAAAAAATGTAACTTAAAAAGTGATAGCAATAATCCAACAATTTTCTCTTAAAATAGATAAATATAATTGAAAAAATAGGCATATTGACTTTGAGAATGAGTAAACCCTCCGCTGGTCCTGTGAATGCTATTAATAAGATACTGATTGACCTTGCTTGGCCTATGCACAATGTAAGCTGCTGAGATCTAAAACCTGACACACAGTATCAGTCAATTGCCTATGTCTCACAACTCTGAACTGACTTATGTCAAAGAGGATTGCACATATCTGCATGTGAGAGTTCTCTAGTTGGAAATCCAATACTCATTGGCATAAAGCTAACCTCCACAAACTGAACACTCATCAATCTTATCTGATTTCATTCACAGGGCATAAATTAATACATACAGGTTAATTACAAAATCACTTAACCTGCCCCAATTATACCTGTCTTCATACAGGGAACCCCTGTAGCTGGCAACCTAAAAATTCAGCCTGTTACATAGCTACTTCCTATCCTGTTTCCCCAGAAGTGTGCACAATAAAATATTTCTCCTATACTGGTCTGAAGGCAGAAGTCATGCTCTACTTACAAATCCTTCTCCTCTTACTGCAATGGGCAGCTGACTCTGTGATTCAAATGGGTAATTTTTAAACTCTGTGATGGTACAATCTTTTAATTTAAAGATTTAAACAATATAATTGGGAAGACAACAAGGTTGTTGCTGTGTGGAGATGCAGACTAGGATCAAGGCAACCTCACTCAACGTAAGAGAGCTTATATCTGATACAATTTTCTAAAAAGCTGGATTCGCAGTTGTTCTAGAATCTACATGCCTTCTCAGGGAGGAATAATTTCACATACTTGAGACAATAATAATAACATTTTCCCTTTAATGGTATTCAGCCATTTCTGACTAATGCTCAATAAACAACATAAAAGCAATCCTAGAACAGATTTTCAATTCCACATATGCTCTCATCATTTAGTACCTTTTAGTTTCAACTCGAGGTTACTCCTTGAACAATATAAATAGGAGATACTGAAAGTCTAGCCACTTAGGGAGATAGGAGATTTACTCAGCAAAGTTACTCCCTAAATTATTATTTAAGTACACCCAGTCACATAAAAAAGCCAGTTATTCTTCAGTGACAGCATTGAAGGGAGTGGTACAAGAGAATGAGAAAATTGGAAAACTAGAAAGAGAAAAGACAAAAGTGGGAGTATGGGGGTCTTGCACAAGACCTCAGCTATGTCTAATGTCTAGGTCTATGATATGCCAAGCAAGCTTCTTGAGAAGAATAGCATTGTGTATACTACTTCTAGGGGAAAAGTGGAAGGAAATGAGAGACTTCTATGAAGTCATCAGAAACTATCATCAATGAGACAAACTCAGGAATAGAAAGATCAAACATTGCTACACAAGAAAAACATAAGTATCTCAAGAGCAATACCGACCGAGCCCATAGTGAACTTGGAACTGGTAATCATAGCTCCAAGCGGTAAGAAGTGTTGGTTTCCAATTATCTGAAACAATGTCCCTCTCCACCAAGGTTCTGGTCCCAGACCATTAGTAGCTCTCATAAACAGAAAATATAAAATATAAAATGCTTATATAAAATATAATAAAACATAAACATAAACTCATAAACATATTCATGCTTAGGAAACGCTCCCAAGTTCTAGGCCCTAGGCTCTGCTAAGCATGTTCCTCAGTTTGAGAAGGAGTTGTGTTCCTTCTTTGTAATGGCTAGCTACTGTGTAGCTTACCAAGGAAGACTAGGAGGCATTTCTCATAGGTGAAAACCCTGCCAGATTTCAGCAGAGGGAACCACATGTCAAGGCCAGCACAATAATGGACAGTGGAACCCGATCTTCAAATCTCAGGGAATATAATTGACACAGAATTTCCTCAGGTGTTCTATTGATAGCACATGGGATAATGTCAATTCACACATCTTTACATAAAGCCAACACCTGCAGTGCATTGAAAATGTCAAGGCCTAGGCATCGCTTCCTGTAATAATGTACAAAGTAACCATTTTAAAGATAACCAGAAATAAACTACTGCAACACTTCTTCATGAAGGAGGCAAAGAAAGCCTTGCTTGATCAGGGCAGCACTTAAGATGCCAGTATTTTGCCTTTTCAAATAATTGTCACCCGGGGTCATCTTGCACATCTGGCAGAATTATATTTTTCACAAGAAAAAAATACTGAATTTTATGGTATATCAGGACATAATGTTTGTTGTGTCCCTGAAATGACCCATTGACCAGCTAAATAGAGGCCTGTTCGTTGACATGGTGATAGACCTAATGGCTGGTTGTAAACCAGGGTTTTCCTTTTTATTATAGGTTGGAACCACATGTCTGGACAGTCCTGGTAAATAAATATGTGTAACCTAGTATCTCCTAAGCATTTGTAAATTCTTTAAGTAATCAATTCTACTCTTTTATGTCCCAGCTTGGTAAAGGAGTGCTATCCAACACATGAAATGCCATTCACAAGCTCCACAAACTTAAGTGCAAATGGATCTTACACTTAAATGAGAAGTGTGGAAATTCTAAAAAAGTCTAAAAAAATACTAAAGGACCTGGGCCACTCCGACTTTGGCAACGTGCCATAGTCAGATGCACCAAAAGCACTGTGCTGTTTTTTATAAGGATATTTCTACACACAGTGCTCTGCTCCCAATGTTGCCCAGATGCAGCCCACAGAGTGAAGTTAGTAAGCAGTTGCTGCCCCAGCCAGGCAGTTTCATGGAACTCACTTGATGCCATGTTGGCTGCCGGTTTGCAATGCTCTCCACAGAGGACCCACCACCCCAGCTCCCGAAGCTGTCTTCATCTCTTCCCCATTTGGGCCAGCCGCTCTTTTGCTCACCATTTTGTTGCTTCAGAGACTGCAAGTGCTCTTCTCACAATTCTTGGTAAAAATGCTCACAGCAAAACACACCAAACCTGATCAGCCATGGAGCTGAGCCTGCAGCATGGCGTCCAAAGGATCTCTCTACCCCTTCTTTCTGGCAATCCACCTGAAGGCGCTGATTGGCTAGTGAGACCTGAGTGATAAGGAGTGCCTCCCTTAGGGTAGGGTGTGCTAAAGGGAAAAGGCACAGTGGAATCTGGCCTATGCTTCCACTACAGGACCAGACTTTCCACAAATCTGCAGAAATGTGCATTTCTGTAGCAATATCCCTGACCTCCAATAGCTGACAATTCTTTCTTCCTGTGCTTAGTAGAAACTTTCCCTATAAAACAAAGTGACAAGCTTGCATAGCCCATTACACAACTTACAGTCGAGTGATTTCCCTATCTCACACATTGAAGCATTCACAGAATATTAACGATTAAAGAGAGATTTCACCGAACAGTATTTTTCGGCCTGAGGTACACGCTGATGTCTGCTGATGTGAAGGTACTTAGCCAGGTAGGTAGGGGACTTCAGATAATCCTGACAGAAAAGAAGGATTCAGATCACAAACACGATGATAAGTTCTTCTTCCACCAGAAGGCTCAAGGATGGCTCCTTTCCTTTAGGAGCTCTCTTCCTGAAATTCAGGTCGATCTCTGTACAAATGAATAAGGAAAAGTGTAGTCTCCATGGTAACTTGAATACTTCGTGAAAAATGGAGCAAGGAAGAATGCCTTATATGAGCATATTGTTAGCCAGCACATCTTTCTGGGTGCCTAGGTGAAAAAAAAACACGGCAGTATTTGTCTAGGTTTACTAGATGACCAGATCTGCAGGAATAAATCTCTCTGTGTATGTAGAAAGTGGATTTATTAGACTGTCACAGTCTCTGGTACAGCTAATATACCAATGGCTGTCTAATAATGGAAAGTTCTAGAATCCTGTAGTTGTTCAGTCCATAAAGCTGGTTGTCTCAGCTGGTTTTCAGTTTCACCAGAATTCTGAAAAAGTAGATTCTAATGTACTTACTGCCACAGTTAGGGAAAGCAAGCAAAAGGAACATTTCCTTCTTCCATATCCTGTATGTAGGCTGGCAGCAGAAGGTGTGGTTTATTCTAAAGGTGGGTCTTGTAACCTCAAAATATCCTGATTTAAAGTAGATCTTCCCCTGCCAAATGATTTAATTTAGAAAAAATTCCTCACAGGAAAGCTCAGGTGATTGGGTGTTAGCTAATTCCAAATGTAGTCAGTTTTCCTGTCAAGTATAAGCATCAGAATAGCCAAGAGGTAAGAGCTGGGCAAGAAGACCATGGGAGTCATTTCCAAAGCAATGATTTTCCTCAACAAAGGAAGCATGTACATTTTGTGGAGTCTGGACATATTTTTGATTATTCCTAAGCAGTTAACAAATCTACTGCTGAACATGGTTACAATGTAACAGGAGACATATCTGGGGGCATTCATAGTTCAAAGTCATGTAGAAATATCTGTAAATTATGAAAATGATGGAAAGAAATGGCTCTGGTGGGGAATATCTTATATCTAAAGTTCTGAGCTGAAAGTCAATTAAATGATACTGTAAAAGTATATTAGGAACCAGTCCTAACTGGAACTCATAATGCATGAACTAAGAGAAGTACCAATGCCACAATTCTCACAAATGCAAATGGTGTAAATGCACAAAACATCAATGTGAAGTCACTTATGAATAGTGTGGATGCTCTCCTTAAATAGACAGCTATGTTGGGTTAGTATGATGACAGAACTAGGATGCTTTTGCTTCTGATCAGGCTGCCTAAAAAGAAAGTCACAGCTGCTTCCATGCAGTACCACAAAGAGCTAAATTCTGTTTGTTTCAGGGCTGTGACCTTAGTATAAAGAATTCCATTCTTTTTTTGTTTGTTTGTTTTGTTTTTTCTTCTTTTACATTTATTTTTTAGTTATATGGACGTTTGTCAATGTGTGTATGTGTGCAGTACTTTCAGAAGGCAGAAGAGGGCATCAGGTCCACTGGGATGGGCGTTACAGCAGATTTTCAGCTAATATATGGGTTCTCTAAATGGAAGAGAATACTGTGAACAACACCCGGTGTTCTTATCGACTGAGCCATCTTTATTGCCCCTCCTTTTTGCTTGCTTCTCTGTTTTTGTTTTTTCAAGACTGGGTCTTTCTGTTGTAACTCTGGCTGTCCGGCAATTCATTCTGTAGATAGAGCTGATATCAAACTCACAGCGATCTCCCTGCCTGAGATTAAAGGTGAGCACCACCACTTCCCAGCTCTTTTTTATATAAATTTTACTTATACATTTTTTCATTTATTTTCTTCTTTCCTATAATACATACCAACATGGCTTCTACCCTCCATCTATTCCTCCCAGGTCTCCCCGTCCTCCCTTTCCTCCGACTATAGGTCCTCCCCCTCAGCCAACAGCAAAGTCCCTAGGTAGGAAAGGGCATGGCATGGGTTAAATCTTCCTGGCGGGTCCCAGATCAGAGTAGTAACAACAGACAACAGCAAACCATGCTCTCAGGAGATGCTGTCAGAGGTGCATATCTCTCATTTACTAAAGCAAGTGTGGTTACATTTATAGAATACAGGCAGGGGAGGTCTTTGGTACCCAGGTTTTGGATCTACTTGTTAAGAAAACAATAATGGAGAAGCCTCATTTTCATGTGGAGCTGGTCTAAGCATCAAGATCTTGCAAGGGCACCTTCTGCATAAGGTGTGGTTTCACAGTGAAAAAGAAGAAGGCGCCTTATCAGTATATGGACTTATTACTATGCTTCCAGCTACAGCTCAGATAAGCTACAACCAAGCCACATTCCTTTGCTAAAGATATTTACTATAATTGTCTGAGCTCTGGCCAGGGCTAAAAAGTGAGGAGCACCCAAACTCTTACTGCCCTCATGATGAGAAATGTGGGGTTCAAGGTCAGCTTCACTCACTCTTGGTTCTAAGATAGCCACAGAGATTTTCTCCCTTGGAATGGTGTTTTGCCTTTCCATTGTCCTAGTGTGTCCTATAGGAAGGTAGGTCCAAGGTTTTGTGACTGTGGTGGTGTCCCAGTTTCTACACTTAAAATGTCACTAGCTACATGGATGGTCTGTTCAGGTTCCCATCCTCAATAGATAAAGGTCCTTCCCAAGGTCTCCATCATATCCTCCAGTGAGTTTCCACTGCCTTTAGTCCCCATATCACCCCTCAATGTCCCCTAGTTCCTGCTGTCCCTCCATACACTCCCTCTTTCCATACCTCTTTCTACACCTGGACTCCCATGCTACTAGTCTCATACGCCCCCAGTCCAACCATGCTGTCTGTTACACCTCCCTCCAACCATGGAGATCCCCAGGTTACAACATAGCCCCTCCTAGTTGTTCAGTCTCTCTGGATCTGTGGATTGCAGACCTTTGTCCTCATCTTAACAGTTAATAACTACTTATAAGTGAGTACATGCCACAGTTTTTCTCTCTGGGACAGAGATAACTCTCTCAGAATGTTTTTCTCTCATTTCATCCATGTGCCTGAAAAATTCATGTAGTCATTTTTTTAAATAGCTGAATTGTGTAAATGTACCACAATTTATTTATCATTTCTTCAGGTGAGGGACATCTAGATTGCTCACAATTTATGGCCATCATGAACAAGCTGTTATGAACATAGTTGAGGAAAGTCCTTCTGGTAGGATGGAATGTTCTTGGGGTATAAGTCCAGGAGGGGCCTAAATGGGTCTTGAGGGAGATTGATTTCCAATTTCGTGAGGAATGGCCTCATTGTTTTCCATAATGGTATTACAAATTTGCACACTCACCATCAGTGAAGGAGTGCTCCCCTTGATCCACAACCTTGAGGCATGAGTTGTCATTTGTTTTATTGTACTTAGTCATTCTGATAGGTATACTATGGAATCTGAGAGTAGTTTTGGTTTGCATTTCCCTGATGGCTAAGGATGTTGAACATTTCTTTATGTGTTTCTCAGCCATTCAATATTCCTCTTTTGAGAATTCTTTTAGATCTGTACCCAATTTTCTGATTGCATTATTTGGTTTACTGATGTCTAGTTTCTTGAACTCTTTATATATTTTTGATATGAGTTGTCCATTTGATGTGGAGTTGATGAACATCTTTTCCCTTTCTGTAGACTGCCATTTTATCTTATTTACAGTGTCTTTTGCCATATAGAAATTTTTCAATTTCATGATGTCCCATTTGTTGATGACCTTAGTGACTGAGATACTTTTGGTTCTGTTCAGGAAGTTGTCTCCTGAGCCAATGCATTCAAGGGTATTCCCCACTTTCTCTTCTATTATGTTCAGTGTATCTGGTTTTATGTTGTGGTATTTGATATACTTGAACTTGAGTTTTGTGTGGGCTGGAAAATATGGATCTATTTGTATTCTTCTACAAGCAGAATTCCAGTTTGTCCAGCATCACTGTTTTTGAAGATGCTGTCCAGTGTGTATTTCTGGATTCTTTATCAAAAGTCAGGTGTCCATAAGTGTGTAAATTTAAGTGTGGATCTTCCTTTCATCTCCATTGATTAACATGTCTGCTTTTATGCCAATACCATGTGGTTTTTATTACTATAGCTCTGTAGAACAACCTGAGATCAGGAATGTTGATACCATCAGAAATTCTTTTATTTTTCAGGATTATTTTAGATCTCCGGAGTTTTTTATTATTTTTTTATTTTTTAGAATATTGTCCTTTCAAGGTCTGTAGAGAATTGTGTTCAGGATTTTGATGAGGATTGCACTGAATCTGTAGATTGCTTTTTGTATGATGACCATTTTTACTATGTTAATCCTACCAATTGAGGAATATGGTAGATCTTTCCTTCTGTGGTCTTCTTCAATTTCTTTCTTCAAATACTTAAAGTTTTCATCAAACAATTCTTTCACTTCCTTGGTTAGAGTCATTCCATAGTATTTTATGTTGTCTGTGGCTATTATGATGGGTGTTGCTTTCATGATTTCTTTCTTAGTCATTTGTTGTTTGTATAAAGGAGGACTACTACTTCAGTGAAGTTGTTTATCTGCTGTTGGAGTTCCCTGGTTGATTTTTGTGGTCATTTGTGTACAGAATCACTTCATCTATGAAAAAGAATACTTTGTCTTCTTCCTCTCCAATCTGTATCCCCTTGATATCCTTCTGTTGTCTTCTTGCTCTGAGTAAAACTTCAAGTATTTTATTAAATAGTTAGGAAGATTGCGAACAACCTTGCTTTATGGAAACCAAATATTTGCTCTTAGACAATTTCCTTGTTAGGCTGCACTTTAAGGTAACTAAACAGTAATCAATCATTCTATTAATTTGCTATTAAAGATAATCAAGGGATCAAAAGTAATATAATTTTTATTTTCTATTTTATCATATAGAGAAAAAAGTCTATCTGCTCTATTGTGTTCATGTTCTTGGGGTGCATCAGCAAATTCATAATAATATGGTAAAAGAGGAAAATCAAATTTAATCATCCTTAGCAGTGTGTACTGAAACTCACCCATCATCTATTAATCAGCTTTGTATTTGCTTCTTGATCTGACAAGTCCTCAGCAGCCAAGAATATGTTTTGCTTTCCCCAGGTAACTTTGTCCTTTGCAGCTGGCAAAACACAATCTCTTAGTCTATTTGACCTTGCACATTTCTTAGTTATTCTTTCTTGAGTTTCAATTGAACCATCAATTTAGCTGAAGTGGCATTGTCCCCTCAGAAAATCACCACTGTTGTTATGAGGGACTGAAGACATGACAGAAATTTTATACCACCAGAGTGATAAAGTGACTCTAATAGCAATCAGAATGCCAGAGTCCAATAGCAATAGCAGCAAAAAGGACCGTTAAAGAGACAATCTCCAGGAAGCAAATGGTGGGCTATAACTGCTCAAAACCCAAACCTGGCTGCATCCCCTGATGGGGCTCCTGACAAATAAGGCCACAAAATGAGAGAGTCTTTGACTGCTATTCACCTGACATATGACTAATATTCAAATTTTATAAAGAACTGAAAACAAAGAATTCAGAAAAAGAAATGACCAGGTTATTCCAGAAATGCGTTGTTATGAAATGAGCAGAAATAATGGGAATAAAAGCCAATGCTGCAGGTGAAGAATTTTTTTATCAAAAAATATCCATCAATAGGAATTGAAGAATGAGGGAGTTATCATTTATTAGAATTCCATTTGAATCTGTGTCTATGCTCACATTGAGCAACTGTCTAGGTGATATGTGGCCAGCATAATTTAGGGAATACATGGAATTGGCATGATAGTTTGTTCTTGACATATTGGAATGCACATTAGATTGTCTGCAATTCACCACATGAGTGTCATTTAGAGTTGTTCAAAGATCACATGGTGAATGTTCTGTAGGTGGCTGAACATGAGGACTACATATTTACCCATATGTGTCTGGGGTAATGGAGCACATAATGGCTTGTGTCTTGCACTCTGGACAGCTTTGGATATTTTTGTGAAGAAAGTCACTGATCTGGTTGAACATGGTCAAACAAATGGCTGATTAACACAGGTTTCTGAGCACATCTGGTCAAGAGAAATTTAACTCTGGGAAACCTACACCAGGGACTATTATAAAGTCATACCACCCAAGGCAGGAAAATATCATCCCCATAACATGTTTTGAAAACTGTGTTTGTCAATTGAATATAACACAGGTGCAGAATCATTGAGCAAGGTATTTTCTGTTCCTCCTGAGAATTTGGGGCAGATTGAAAAGAAATAATTGTGTATTTTTTGCGTGCTCCCCAGTCACCAAATTTAATGGAAGCAAACATATATGCACTTATGACATGATTTTTCTGACACATGCTGCTAGTTCTCCATAGCCCAAAAGCCCAGGCTGACAGTCTGGCTAACATGGAAAAGTTATTCACTTCAATTTTGGTAGTGTTGCTCTTGAAGCTTCCTCTCATATTATGCAAATCATCTGAAAACAGGTGTTTTGGGAGAGTAATAATCAATGAAAGTAGTGATGGAGACTTGCCCCAGGACTGTGCTTTCTCATTGTACGCAGCTAAGAAACATGCACCAAGAGGCTTTTTCAAGTATCTCTTTCAAATTCGGTAAGTTCCTCTTACACATCCCAGTTTTCTATTTCTTGATATGCATGGGCACTTTGTCAGAGCTCTGTAGATGGGTAAACCAAAATATTTTGTGGTCTTCTGTCCTCTTCATTCAAACCACAGGACCAAAATATTGCCACAGGGTATTTGAGGATTTGCTGAAAAATATTTATCCATTCACTTTAATGACTCAGCCTCAATTTTGTGTGTGATTCTCATAGATTCTGTCCTGCGTGCTGCCAACTCTAACCCATAGGACATTCTACAGGGCTTCATTGCAGAGTTCTGGCTCTTAATAGTTACCACACATGGATACCAATGATCTTTCTATAGAAACTCATTTATTGCCAGTATCATGAGCAAATAGTCAGGAGGCTGCAGTGAAGTGTTCCCCTGACTGCATCTCCCACCGGCATGCAAGGACTAAATCTAATGCAAAGAGTACACTTATATTCTAAGAGCACAAACTTTTCACAAAGACTCTTCTTCTAAAGCCTGCACACCATCATTTAATGTCATCACCTTTGGCATTAAAACTAAATATACGGAAACAAGATTCCTTGATCCTATGAGGATTTGAGAGATTCTGCTATTTTTACCATAGTGTGAAATTTGCTTTCTACCACTGGGGTTATTTTTAGTTTAAGTGATTATAGTCTGCTCACAGTTAGATGTTTTAGTTTCTGAATTCTACTCAAAAAGTAAATGAATCTGACATTGCACCTGTGTCTATACTACTGATAGAACACTGAATGGCAATGAAAGCTTGATGTCCTTCCTTCCCTGTCAATTCCTAGTGTGATAGGTTTATTATTGATAGATACCAACCTTTGACAACAGTAATGCTGCATCTTACACTGGTTCAGCTCTACCACTCTAGAGAAAACTTGCATTTTATATTTCTGTAAATACTGTCCTGTGTTTCTCTATATTTTATGAAACCAATGCCACATTTATATCATTTTTATGCTTCAGCATTATTCTAATATGGTTTTGAATATGTTTTACACATGCACATTATACATACTTTGAGACCTATAACTGATAAAACTTGTTCTTTATTGACCCTGCATGTGCAGGGTTTGGGTTTTCACTTGTGGAAGTTCTAGTATTTGTCTCCATCTCTTGGAGGGTGTTTGAAAAAGTCTCCTAAGAAAAATTCTCCTTAATGACATTTATTTTCATTTTTAATGATATTATGCCTTAGACATTAAGAACTGCTGTGGTATAGTCATAGGCAACAAATAAATTATCCAATATGCAATAAACCATGGTCACATATAGGTTTTGGGGTCTCTACCTCAGATGTTTGATACTACTACTAAGAAACAGAGAAAACATGTGTGATAGTGGTAAGGCTACATTTACAGATTTTGTTGGAAAAGATGATATTGCTGGTTAGATAAACCTTAAATAGAGAAGATAATTAGTTACTTTGAAATTTAGAAAGCAATCAAAAATCTGTGTTGCCTAAACTCGAGAGTAAGGTTCCTCATCAAATTTAACAGGAAATCATGAAGACTGAGGGCCAGAAGATGACTGCTAGTAGAAAAAGCAAAGGAGATTCTAAATTTGAACAACACACAAATTTAAGAGAGAAATGATGCAAAGTAGCTTGCCTTTTTCCTCTAAACTCTTGACAACTCTGGATACTGATGCAGAGTTGTTTTGATATTGTAGGAGGTGAGAAGAGGCAGCCATAACTCCTTTGATATTCTTTAATTCATTTCCCTGACCCCAGGATGCAGAATGCCTCTTCACTCAGCTCTGCACAGTGCTTTCATTGTTACAGAAAAGCATGTTTGAATTGTATTCTTATCATATACATTGTAGCATAATCTCTGGGCACTGGAATCGAGAGACCTTTAGACTGCTTTTAGAATTCTAAGGTCATGAGAGGTAAAAGAACACTAGGATAATAATGATTGCATTTTAAAATTGACAAGTACAATTGGGATTCTATTGAATAAAATGCATCCTGTAAGTTTTAATACATATAATGCAAACACACACAAATGCAGCACATAAGCACAAGAGCCTCAGGCATACAAATGTTGCAAAGTGTTACTGATTAGTACCTTTTTTTTAAAATACATCTACAAACTTCTTATAAAGCAAGACCATTCTAAATTAATCTCTCAGTTTTTATTTTGTCCCACAGCTATGTGTCACAATATGCTTCTATAAGAATAAATCCGTCTTTTCCTGTATTGTACACAGCTGCTCCACATAGGAGTGCAATAGCATTTCCTCACTATTGTTTAAGTGCTCTTAATTTTCCAATAGAATCTAAGGTTGTGTTATAAAGTGACAGAATAGAAAAACATTTCCAGAACTTGGGATGCACTACACATATTTTCACAATCAGAGTGAAATGTGTGTATTTGTACTATTAAATAATGTATGTCTTCTTTTTGTTTTAATTTGATATTGACATATTAAAATATTTTATATTAGGTGTATAAAGTGGTGCTATAGAACAGACACACATGAGGTATAATATTTATCAAAATAGATAACATTCAATAAAATAAGTGCTGTTTGGGTGTTTGGAATGGTTTTAAAGGGAATTATTCATAAACTCAAGCTACGGGAATAATCATAGTTAATTTTTTTGTTTTTCAATATATATATATGTATAATATATGTGTGTGTGTGTTTGTGTGTGTGTGTGTGTATCTCCTAGTAGCAATGTAGGACAAAAGCATATGCAGGAGCCATGCAGTAAGACTTGGAGTTTCAGAAGTGCAGCCCAGCAGTCCATGGGGAATTGTCTCCTCAATGCTATTTGTCACTGCTAGTCCTAATCATTCTTGTTGGGTCTAATCAAGTTACTGTGGTCTCTCTATCTCTGTTTTGGTGTGAAAAGTCTGTGGGGGTCTCTAATCCCCTTTCTGGACACTGTAAATATAAAATAATAAGATGACTGAATGTTATTTGATTTCCACAAATTACAGTCTAACAAGGAACTTGACAAGAAATAATGCTTGTTTTCCATAAAATCAGTTTATGTGTAATAGACAAATAATTACTTTGGTGTACAATGTAAATATGGGAACAGAACATGCAAGGAATGTTTAGTTATTTTTGGGTACTTTCATGGTACCTTGCATAAGGCCTTTGTGCAGAGGGTCTCTAAGATGTATTTGTGCTGAAGCTTTGCTTCATCCACAAGGTAGTAGAGGATCACAAGATGTATGGCTAAAGTGTATGCTGTTAAAGCCTACAAGATGTAAGTGTGTGAGGTGTTTGTGTGTGTGTGTATGTGTGTGTGTGTTTGGGTAAGATTTGTGTGAAATAGCTAGCTTACAAGATGTATGTGTGAATGAGTGGTGTGTGTGTGTATGTTTGTGTGTGTGTGTGTGTTGAAGTTATGCATCATCCACAAGGTCTTCTCATATGTGAATGATTGTGGTTTTATGGGAAATAAAAATAATAAGGCTGCAGAAGCTTGCCTTCACCAACAAGTGGTTTATATATGTTTTTAAAACTGTGTGTGATTCATTTAAAAAATACAATAATGAATAAGTTTAAATAAGAGAAAAAAATTTGCTTAGACGTAACAAAGCCTTACTTGTATAGAAAGAGAGACGAGAAGAATGTAGCCTGAATACAGTGAAAAGTTAGTCTCGTCTATAAGAGGTGTGGTAATTTAAATTTATTACTTTATTCCCTTCACCCACAAATGCCTCCTGGGTCAGTGAAACCCCAACTGGGGCTTGAGCCTGGCATATGTTTTTATGCATAAACACACAGGTCATCTATCTTTCTCTATTATAACCTCTGTATGTACATTAATATCTGACTTAAACCCCCCAAATATGGTGTAGTTAATTTATAATGAATTGATATTGTATTTTTCATAGTGATGTATTCTTCATTAGTTTTAATTATTTTTCCAAGCTGTTTATTTTATATGCCAGTGTTATATTTTATATATGCCAAGTTATATTCCATATGTGCCCGTGTACACAAAAAGTGTGCAATTAGTAAATAATTGCTATGGTGCCATTTCCACCTTTCTTGCTGCCAGTAGATTCATCTGTTTCTACCTGGCCTATTATTTTTACTTCCAATATTAGTCTTAATGTCTCCTTTCATCAAGGAAGAATGGAAGCATCAATTGACAATCTGACATTTAATATGTCTTCCACTTTATGTTTTGATACTCGTTTAGGGGAACCTGGTATTACTCTGGCTCCTCATACTTCAGCTGATTGAATGGGGAGTAAACTCATGGCTTAGGCCAAGAATTGGCTGGTTTTTGGCACCAACCAGAGCCAACAATACATATCCCAATTTTACCCGACCCATGCCTGCTTTTTCTAAATGCTTTTCTATTCAGAGCTATAGTTTTATAGTGGAAAAAAATGTTAATTGGGATAATATTTTGCCTATTATTGATTGCCCATATCAAGTTACTGATCATGATCAGGTGTTGCTCTGGTATCAGGTCCTTTTCTTGATAGCTCCAGCCTCATAGAACCTAGTACTCGTAATTTTTCTTTTCGCAATCCACCTCGGGCAGGCATCTCTATTATTTTTGGCACAGGTCTCATGTGTAGACCTAATGCATGTACTGACTTAGTACATCTTTGGGTTTTAAAAGGAGCTGTTTACATTAATGGGACATAAAGAAGTTTATCATCTGGTTATTTAATTTTTATAATTTTAAATATTTAATTTAATTTAATTTAATTTTTTAAATTTAATATTTATTTTTTTTTAATTTTTTTCTTTTATTGACTAACAGTAATCATACTGTTGTTAACTACTCCTCTCAATCTTATTGGTTATCTAATTGCTGGAATGCATCTACCCCTAGAGCCTTGGTAGTTCGCCTTCCTGCCTATATTTTTGGTTTCCTGTTGAGACAGATAATCATTATCATAGCATTGTTGTTATGGATAGGACCAAGTATAAAAGAGATTTTGGTATTTCTGCTCTAATTGCTTTTACTGTAATTAACTGTGGTGACTGCCACAGCCATGGGAGTCACTGCTATGGTACAGACCAGAATTACAGCTTCAGCATTACATGCAGCCACTACTCCATCTGCACAGGCCTTATCCAAGTAGCAATTCATTAATAGTCATGTGGAAACTGCTATCATTATTTTACAACAGCAGATTTATTTAACAAGAAGAGGTTACTGTTTTGGCTAAAACGACTACTTATAATTGTGATCCTCAATTTCATCACCTGTGTATGACTCCTATGAAAGTAGTGCATTATAGTAGGGAAATAGATAGATTGACTAATTATATTAAGAGTCCCTGGAATACTCAGTTTCTTAATTGTTATTTGCAACTGTCCCAAGAGATTCAAGTTCTTAGTGAAACACAAGTAGCTTTATGGGAAGTAGATGCATCATTTTTTGGAAAGGTCTGGGACAATCTTAAAAAGCTTCTTGTTCCTTCTTGGATCGTCCTTTGGGCTATTACTGTGGGAATTATTTTTTGTTTGGTAGTTTTATTTAAGTGTGTAGTTAGCTATAGGCACCAATAAAGGAATTTTAATGAATACACCCTGAAAGTTCTGCTTGCCCTTAATCATCAGCAGTTGCTTAAAAATACCCCACAAGTGGGTGTATGGCTTTCTCAAATGAAAAAACAAACACACTGACCCCAACACCTGGTGCATTGGGCTGGTTAGCCAATGACAGGTATGAGAGTTTGGACAATTGCTTTATCAACCTAAGCCAGGCTACTCAAAAGCATTTGAGCTAGCTTATGATGGTAAGAAAGGTTTGATTGTGCTACAACCCAAGTCAGGCACAGTCCTTATGAAAAACAAAAAGGGGGAAATGTGGAAGCCATTTCATGACTAAATGCAAGTCACATAGACTCCAGCTGTTAATCACATAGACTTCAGCTTGTGTTCAATTATGGTCTGGCACAGAACTCAGGGTTCTTTCATCCTGTACCACGATGTCCCTTGCTGTCTCAGAGATAGGTTTCTATGTTTTTTTAGCTTAGAGACAGGATTCTATATCCCGTGAGAAACTGATTTGTATAGGTTAAGCGTTACCATGGAGATGTGGGAGGTCGGTTGGAAATCCCCTAATTATTAATGGACTATAAAAATCCTATGCACTTTAATAAAGATTGACATCTTGATCAGAAACCTGTCTTAGTGTCCCTTCTTGTTTTCTTTGTCTCTTCATTCCCAGCCCCTGGCCAGGAGATGATCATACGGTCAGTGCGTGCAACCTTCTTTTGCAAGTTTTTTCTTGCAAGTTTGACCTGTAGATGTTTTATCATTTTTAGCTACTTTAAAAATGCTGTCATCTCTCCTAAATTATTCCCCTTCCATATTTCTTACTGTATTTAGATATGTTTTATATGCTTTGTACTTATTTTTCTCTAATAGTGTTTTATTAACAAATAAAATATAATAGAAGAACACCAAAATCATCACATCAAAGTTGGAGAAGGCAACTTTCCATTAGGAAGGAAAAGAGCCTAAGGGAAAGCTCAAGAATTGGAGACCCATTCTTCACACATGCAGGAGTCTTAAAAAAGTACTAATGGGAGGCTATAGTATATATGCAGAGGAGGACTGGTAGACACACAGTGCTAGCGATTCTGTCTCTGTGAGATCATATGAGCTTTACCTAATTAATTAAGAAGGCCATGTTATCCTGGTATATTCTATTCTCTCTAGCTCCCAAACTCCTGCCTCCTCCTCAGCAGTGTTCCATGAACTCTGATTGGAGGGATTTATGGAGATATTTCAGAGATGTGGTTTGCAAGGTCTGTGCATCCTTCTTAGCATAAGATGTTACTGATTTTATTGATCTTGGCCATTCTTAATGATGTAAGATGAAATGTATATATAGTTTTGATTTCCATTTACCTGATGGCTAGGTATTTTGAGCATTACTTTATGTATTTCTCAGTCATCTATGTTCTAATTTTGAGAATTTTTCTTTAGATCTGTACCCATTTTTAATTTGGATATTGTTTTCTTGATGTCTAGTTCTTTGAGTTCTTTACATATTTTACATCTTAGTTTATTATTGGATGTATAGTTATTAAAAGTCTTTCCCTGTTCTATAGACTGTCATTTGGCTGAATGATGGTATCATGAATTTTAATTTTTAGTTTTATGACTTCCCATATACTTTTTGGTCTTAGTGCCTTTGCTATTCCTTTTCTGTTTGGGAAGTCTTTTGCCTTGACAATAATTTAAAGATTTTTCCAACTTCTTTTTCTAATTCAGTATACCTGAACTCATGTTGAGGTTCTTGATCCATTTAGAGATGAATTATGTGAAGGGTGATAAGTATAGAACTATTTACATTCTTTGCTCTGCAGCACAATTTGGTTTTTGTTGTGAACCTAATCTGTAAGTGTATTTTTTTATTGGGAACTTGAGACTATTAATACTGAGAATTATCAAGGAGCAGTTGCTGGGGCTCAGCCTCAGCAAGCAAGAGGAAGATCAGGGAAAGATCTGAGAAAGAGATGAAAGGATCAGCAAAAAATGAAAGATTTTAGAGTGTGCTCGATTAAAGGACAGATGGCCAAAAGGTCTCATCCTGGGAGCTGTCAGGTACTGGTTCACTCAGCTGAAACACCCCAGTATTTTATTTACTTTTACAGTTTATCAAGGTCAACCACATTCAAAGCTTCAAGGGACTTGCATAGTTATAGTAAGAGCTTGATCTTCAACTTGTTTTTTCCCTCAGGAAACCTTTAACACAATGGTTCATTGATTGTTTGCTGGGTGCCCCTGTTTGTGATTTCAGGATATATCAGACAGAAAGACAGAAAGGCAGAGAGATGCCAGAAAGAAATTATGTACATATTGGTTTTAAGCTTTCTCTCATTTTCCTATTTCTTACCTATATCTATCCAACTTTCAATCATATTTTTTTAGCATTAAGAGCATCTACTTTTTTGATTACCAATTTTTTCTATCTTGGGATCTCTGTAGTTTCAAGTTAGTATACACATTTAAGTAGATTCAGTCTTAAACAGATTAATAAGCTTTGAGTATAATCAACCCTATATCAATTATAAATTATAACAGCTTCTTCATATGCTTTTATGTTTCCCTCTATGTAGACTTTTTTTCTTAAAAAGGGCAAGTATTCTTAGTGGCAATTGTCTATGTGTCCTCATCTTTCCAACCTCGTTTACTCCATTATCCAGGCTCCTCAGCCCCTGTCTTTACTGAGGAATCAGTTCCTTTTGTGTCAGAAATAATTTTGTATTACAACCCCTCATTACCTGTGAATTACCAGGTCAGAGATATTAGACATGAAACAACTCTCACATATGCTTAACAAAGAAGGTCAGTAAGATTATTTTCATTATTTTAGTGCTAGAATCACCATGTCCTTGTTTTCTATAATGTGTCCCTTTCCCAGTAAATAAGAGCTGAATTAGAGATCATTTTTAGTATTACCAATGAGCAAAACAGACACCATGATCAATGAGACTGTCAGCAACTATAAAGCAGAAAAGATGGAAAAGAAGCATTGGCCATGACCTCCTGGCATCTCAGCAGTCAGATCCCTGTCAAACAACTGCTTACACTGCCGTGGTGGTGTAGTCACAAACAAGCAGTGAGTTTTTGTTTTATGTTGTTATGTATTTTTTCACCTACTGTTTCTTTGTTACTTATTCCTTGTGCTTCTTAGGTGTGGTTAACCACTTAAGGTTGAAATTTCCTTTCCTATACTTATTGTAGTGCTTGATTTTTAAGTCCACACTCACTTATTTTAGTGTTTTGTTTATTATCTTTCGTTTTACATATATTATGATTGAATATTTTGCTCAATATTGTAATCTGGGTTGACATCTGTGGTCTATGAAGAGTTTGTAGATCATCTGACCAGGTTCTTCTAGCTTTTAGAGTTTCCATTGAGAAGTCAAGGTTATTTTTATTAGTTATGCCTTTATTTTTAATTTGATCTTCTGCAGTTTCAACTATTAATAATCTATCTTTTTCTGCATGATTATTTTTTGATTATTGTGGGTCGTGAGGGATTTTTTTTCTGATTCAATCTATTCGCTGTTCTCTATGAGTCTTGAATCTTGACTGGCATCTCCTGTCAGCTTACAGAAATTTCCTTCTGTGATTTTTTGAAAATATTTTGGAAAATTTGACCTGGGTTTTTTATTTGCTCCATTCCAATTGGAATATGAGAATGGGAATGGAGAGTGAAGAAAGTAAATTTGACTACTTCAAGAGAATGACCACTTGGTTTTCACAGAGGAAGTTCTTCAGGTTTTGTCTGCTGAGCCCTAAAGGATGGATTGAGAAAAAGCACAAAGTATCAAATTTGAAAGAAATACCCCCAACTTAAATTTTTATTATTTAAGGTTATATAGATGTAGTTTGAAAACTCTCAGTGGAGCAAGTAATATGAAAATGGGGATGCAGTGGGATGATAACAATTTCCTTCTGTATGAATGACTCAAAAATCCTTTTTAACTAATTGTTTCACACTATGAAAACTGTTCATTTACCATTAATTACCCTTATCATAATGTTAGTTAATGCAGTCTGTAGTGAAAGAATACAACAATCTCCATAGTTCTTGAAGCCATTTCCTTGTCATATTTCTTGATAATGATAATTCCAGAATGATTACATTCATTGTCTGATAAGAGTCCATTATCACATTCACAAACAGCTTTTGCTTGGCACTTACAAGATAGAAATGAAAACAATTGTCTGTGCATTGTCAGAAAAGAAAAATGACATAAGTGTCTTTGCTGTTAGATGTTAATATTCTTGTGTGTATCTAATGATCTCAGGTCCATCTAACCTAAAAAGACAGAGAAAGCTTTAAAAAATGGGAATTTATGGAAAAAAATTATGTTTAAATAGTTAATGAATTTAATGATAAGACGTTTGGTGCAACATTGAAAATTTTAATCATTTCCTCTTTTCAGTTTGCCTTCCAAAATATATCAAAATGTTCTGTCATTGTATTTTGCCATTGAGGAGATCAACAGTAACCCCTACCTCTTACCCAATGTGTCTCTGGAAATTTCATACCTTGGAAGAAATTGCAATGATTATTTGTCAATACTCCCTAATCTACCTTGGATGACACGACATCTTTACCCTGTTCCTAATTACCAATGTTATCAAAGAGAATGTCTATTGGTGCTTACAGGTCCACTGTGGAGAACTTCTGCACAAGTGGCACAATTCCTACAGCTTGACATGACTCCACAGGTGAGGAATAATTCTGGAACTGTTGAAGTTGAGGAAGTACCTCCTAAACTGCCATTATGAAAGGGATTGGGGAGAGTAGATTTAGACTTGTTAGTTACTTGTTAGTCAGAGCCCTGATGTGGCTTCTAAATTTAAATTTAAAAGGTTTTTTTTCTTATTTCATATAGAATATATCAATACACCTCCATCCTTCCTAATTCCTCACAGCTCTCCACTCTTCCTTCTCCTTCTATTATATCCCATTCCCATCCCCACCCTTTCATCCCCACCCTGCTTCTCCCCATGGAAGAGTAGTCCTCCCAGCTTCACTCCTCAAATAGGGGTACAACAGGATGGAACAAGACCGGACTCTAATGCCTATTTTGAATGTAGACTAGGCAATGCAGCTGGAGGAAACTGGTCTCAAGAGCAACTCAAAGCTTCAGAGAGCCTTTACTTACATTCTAGCCTGTAGTTTCTCTGCAAGAAAACCAAGCTATGTAACCACATGATATCTCTAGGAGATACTGGAAATTCTTTTTCTGACACTTCAGGCTCTGAGGGACCCCAAGAGTGAAAGTCTATTGACTCTGGGAATTGTTTTCCTGATGTCCCTGAACCCTCTGGTACCTGCCATCTCTCCTCCCTGTCTTCTGTTAAATTTTCCAGAGATCTGCATAATGATTGGTTCTCTGTATTTATTCCCATAAGCTTCAGCAGAAGCCTGGAGATTGGACTAGGAGATTGGACTAGGTAACCATCTGTGAGTTGTTGGTCAATTTATGGGGACAGCTCCGGTTGTCTCTCCATATACTATTATCCTCAATTCCTCTCCACATACCTGATCACTTCTCTTCCCATTCCTGTCCTCTCCCAGCCAACCCGCACCAGGAAGAGACAATATTGGAAGAAATAAAAATTTCTAGAGGAAAAATTTGTCACCAATTCTCTAGATTTTTGTGGACATTTACATAATGTTTTAGAAATGAAAATATTTACCTTGCTACCATTTCCAGGTGTTTCTTAACACATTTCAGAGCTTAAATAAGCTTGAGAGCTACCCTCTCCCTCATGTTGATCTCTGTGTTCTGTTTCCTTTAGATTACCTATGGACCATTCCACCCTCCCTTGAGTGACCAGGACAAGTTTCCTAATCTACATCAGATAGCCCCCCAAGACAAATACCTGTCTGGAGCCATGGTATCCTTGTTGCTCTATTTTAACTGGACCTGGGTGGGACTGGTCATCCATGATGATGACCAAGGTAATCAGTTTCTTTTAGATATCAGAGGAGAAATGCAAAGAAATGGAGTCTGTTTAGCTTTTGTGAATGTGATCCCAGAGGACATGCAATTATTCATGACAAAGGCTGAGCTATATTATCATCAAATAACTACATCATCAGCAAATATTGTTATCATTTATGGAGAAATGAATTCTACTCTAGAAGTGAGCTTTAAACAATGGAAATATTTAGGCACACAGAAAATCTGGGTCACCACCTCACAATGGGATGCCATCATAAAGGAGAGCGATCTCAGTCTACCTTCATTCCAAGGCACTTTCACCTTTTCACACTATCATGGACATATTTCTACTTTTAATAATTTTGTCCACAGAGTGAATTTTTCTAAGGACACAGAATACTTTTCTCTGCAAAAATTGGGGTGGATGCACTCCAACTGTTCACTATTAAAGTATGACTGCAAAACACCAAACAATTGTACATCCAACATTTCATGGGATTTGTTATCATGGCACAGATATGACATGGCCATGAATGATGAGTGTTACAATATATACAATGCTGTGTATGCCGTGGCTCATGCCCTGCATGAAATACTCCTTCAACAAATAGATTTTCAGCAATTGCAAAATTCAACCACCTCAGTGAGTGTGTGCTTGGAGGTAAAGTGTCTTCTAATAGTCACTATTAGTATCATCAATGCAACATACTTTAAAAACAATTTCAATAGGATATATTACATCACATCTCCACAAGTCAATGTCCTCCCTAGACCTTTCCTCATGTCTTCCCAATATACTCTGAAATTGATATCTGCTTTTCTTATATATATATATATATATATATATATATATATATATATATATATATATATATATCCAATCTACTGAATTCAGCATAGTTGCTTTTCTATATATGATGTGACATCAAAAATTAGAATTTTCAAAGGAGAAAGGGATATCAAAGCCTAGTTCTCTGTGATTCTTCATAATATTTATATGGGCTTCTTTACTTTTCCACATTTTAAGATTTAACATACAGAGTATATTTAATCATAAACAAAATGAAAATAATGAAAAAATAGTGAACATAATTTCTTATGAAAATTAATTATTTTATAACAATTAGATGTTAATGGTATCCCCGATCTTAAAAAAAAGAAAGAAAGCAATTTTGACACAAAATTCTTTGCATTATTTTAATTTTTTCCAGTTAATATTCTTTTACCTCCACAAACTTAACCAAGCTATTCCAAACTCCAGTTTTAGTCCTCTCTCCCTCCCACTCTCCCTTGCTTTTTTCTGTACATTTCTCTATGAAAATAGTAAAAATCAAAACAACAATACAGAACAATAAAACAATAACAAACCCCCAAAAGCATACAAAAAAGCACCAGTTCTGGGTTTTTGTTGCCAAGATACTCTTGTGAATGAGGTCTTTCCTATGGTGAAGTTGATATACTGGGTGACAATTGATTGAGTAAAATTTATCTTCCCCTTCTCACAAGTATTAATTGCACACAGTTTCATGGTTTAGAATGGGACTTCATGACCACTTTCTTTCCTCACCTGGGACTTTTTTTTCATTTAAAACTATAGGTCTTTTGTGAGAAGCAATAATTTCTGTAAGTTTAAATATGCATCAGAAATATGTACTAAAGACATTATTTCTGTAGAGTTTACCCACTCTCTAGGGCTTTTATACTTCCTCTGCATCCTTTTTCCCACAAATCCCAGCAGAGAGGTTTAATGCAGACAGCTGATTTAGGACTGAGTGCTCCAAAGTCTCTCATTGTTTTCACATTTTGTGTGTGTATTTGTGTGTGTGTGTGTGGTGTGAGAGAGAGAGAGAGAGAGAGAGAGAGAGAGAATGGTTGAGAAAATCCAACTATATACCTATAGTGTTTTATAGGTAAAGATTTAGAGATCAATTTATTGCTATGTTTCTTAAGCAGAATAATAGTAGTAGCTGTTCCCTTTGGGTCCACGACAAATTTAGTCTCTTGATTTCAGACACTTATTCAGTGTCAGGTACGAGGTCTGTCTCATGCAGTGAGCATTCAACACAATCAGACTGTGGTTTTTACTTCAATAGCATTTGTGTCATTATTTCACAAGTGATTCTTTCAGTCAGGTTTTGGTTGTACTTCACAGGGCTTCAAGTTGGGTAACATTGATGGCTACTTTTCTACTCTTGCAGTATGCAGCACCATAAAAGCTATTTGTAGGAATGAAATTTCTACTTGGGTATCTACACACCTAATGAAAAAAGTAAATAGTATCTTCAGCAATAGTGCCTTGTCATCAGGTTATTACATGGAAATAGCCTGTGATTTTTTTTGGGTATTTCTAAGGGACCTTGCTGACCAATGATTGAACAAAATGTAACACATCCCTGTAACAGGAGGTTTTATTCTGATGGCAGAAGATATCTACCTATGGCTTTGTGTACCCCATTATATAGTATTAAATAGTGGCTCCATTAAAATATTTTCTTCAATGTTATGTGTTTTGGGAAGCTTGTAAAATAGTAGGATTTCGTATAGCTTTTCAAAGTCCCTTTAGTGTTATTTATCCATCTCCACATTCCTCCTTTATTCTCCCTTACTACATTCCTCTCCATTTAATCTTTCAAATTAGTTTGTAAGTATTTCCTTACAAAAATATATTCTATTTCTCCTTCCTTGGGGAACCATTGTCCCCAGTCACTTACTACTTTCCAACATTCTATGTTTATTGGGCTAAAACCCACACATATCTAAAGCTTAAAAGCTATATATACATAAACAAGAACACATATAATACTTTGCTTTTTAGATCTCAGCTACCTCACTAACCATGTTTACATTACTAGGACTAGGAAAAAAACTTGGCTATTAAGTGTCCAAATATGTGCAATTTATATATATATATATATAATATATATATATATATATATATTTATTTACTCACACACACATACATACTACACACACACAGCATATATATATCATATATATATAATTCATACTTATATATTTACATAATATATAATATATTTATATATGTATATTTATTTTTATTTATATATATTTTATATATTTATATATAATTTATATTTATATATATAGTATATATATATATTTATATCAACTAATTCTTAATATACTTTTGAACTGAGACATACCCACTATTAATGTCAGGTGAACACTCGCAGAGAAAATGGGAATTTAGATTTTTTTCTCACTACTCTTACTCCCAAATACTTGCTGAGTATTTGTTTGATAAGGTCTTTTCCACGAACATTCTTAAATTATATAAACAATGTCCTTTCAAAATTATTCATGTTATTTCATTTACTTATTAATCTATGTGCATTAAAGTCAGATTTTGAGAAGAAATTATGAAATTGAAAGGCATTCCCTCACTACCTTTTCCTGATATAGTGAGTTGAAACAGTTATTCTTATTAATAATGTGGTTCATCTCTTTAGATACACAGGTTTCTGAAGAACATGCAGTTTTCTAACCCTATTGGAGACACAGTGAACATGAATCAGCAAACAAAACCAGGTGCAGAGTATGATATACACATAATTTCGAATTTTCCACAAGGTCTTGGAATGAAGGTGAACATCGGTTGGTTTTCCCCACATTTCCCTTACGGTCAACAATTGTACTTATCTGATGACATGATGCAATGGGCCACAGTTTATAAGCAGGTGGGTTTTACCTGAATTTACTATTTCACAAGTTGATACACATGATCAAAATATTTCAAGACCTTTTGTTTTCCTCTTAGTGATTAAAAGCTTTTTAAATTTTTTTAAAGCATTTGGGAAATATAACATGTATTCCTTGACTTATTTGACTTCTTTCTTCAGACATATCATTCACTTCAATATTGTGCTAAAATACTTCTATACCAATATAATTGGTTTCAAAATTATTCTGCTACTGGATTTGTTCTCTATGGGGTGGTTATAAAAGCAGTAAGTAGGATTCCTATTTTTGTGCAATGCATATCTTTTTCACAGATACCAGCTTCTGTGTGCAGTGTGAGTTGTACTCCTGGATTTAAGAAATCCCACATAGAAGGAAAGGCTTCCTGCTGTTTTGATTGTTCCCGCTGCCCCGAAAATGAGATATCAAATGCCACAGGTAACTGCATGCATTAGGGAAAACTGCTTTAGATTTATTGTCTTCTCCCATCTGCAGTAGGACTTTGAAAGGGATAGACAAGTAAATGAAGATGTAAAATCTATAAACAGCAGGTATCAACATTTCTTAATACAGTATATTGTTGTATATAATCAGTGCTATTAACCAAACAGTATGTGTGTATGGTGTCCTTAGTGATTTTGTGTAGTACACGTGTGTTTATGTGAGTATGTGTTGTTCTGAGTGAATGTGCAACTGAGTATTTTCACAACTGAGTATATTGGGACAGTTGTTTAAAATGTGTCTCTTCCTCAATGACTCTTGTGTTTTCAGAATTTCCTAGAGGAACAGACTGTTAAAATGGTAATATAATGGAAGGAAATTATTAGCCTGGCTTTTCAGGTAAGATTTGGGTAGTCAAACAATGAATGTCCTGACATTCAGGAAACTGTGGATATGTAGCTATATTGTGGGTAGCCCACCAGAAATGACCATTCAGATGCAGTGGATAGCCAAATGAAAATGTTTATTCCAGCTGACTAGGACCATGAGCAGGTATGAAGAGACCTAAGTTTTACCCTGAATATCCAGAGCACAGATATTTTGAAGGCAAAAACCACATTCTGTCTGACTTAGGAACTGCATGGGGTTTTGCAGAACCTAGCAACTCAACAGAAGCTAAGCAGTTAGCTTAGGGAGTTCTGCACAAACAGGCTACCACACAGAATCTAGGACATCATGACCTGGTATTCCATGAATAACATTAGGCAATTTTCTGTGGAATTCTCCATCAATGAGATCAAATTCTAGGTAAAACTGAAATGGCCTCAGCAGGAACAGAAGATGGAAGAACCTTTGTTTTCTCATGCCAAGTCACAACCGCTATGTCCACAAACATGGTTGCCTCAGTGTTCCCTAACAAGTGCTAAAGGTCAAGGTGATTCCTAAAGTAACACTGCTTTTCAGTCCATAAGGCCAAGAAGGATGACTTCTGATGTCATCTGAGATTTCCAGAAGCAGTCTCTACAAAACCAACAGGACAGATGAACTAGACACAAGAGGTGATCAAAGCACTTGTGCTTGACATAGTGATAGGAAATCAATTGAGAGGCAAGCAGGCAATGAGAGGAATTTTCTCTTGGACCTTGCTTTATCTGGCTAATACCAGTGACTGTTACTTACTTTGGGGTGACTAGTATCAACATAACTGCTTCAGAATTAGTTATGGTTGTGTTCGAAGCTTGTCAAGAAGGTGACTTGAAATACATTCAACTTGATAGGTGAGTTCAATAACTACAGCTCCCCACCTTCTGAATCAGAGACACTTACTCTTATTCAGCTTATAGATTTTTTAGGTAAGCTTGCTGTTCAACGCCAGGGTTCTGCCTGTCTCTGCCTCACAAGTGGTAGAAATACAGATGTCTACAACTAAACCTGGCTTTCTTCTGTGATGATGATAACTAGAATAGTGTCCTCCAGCTTTTAGTATGAACAGTCTCTTAAACCCAGCTATGTATATGGACTTCTCCTTTTTCTGAAGTATAACATTTCAGTCATTCTTGAAGGACCCCATGTAGGATTATCTGAAAGTGACTCCCCCTTTCTAAGGAGGAAGTCTTAGCTGGGCGATGGTGGTGCACCTTGTAAACCCATCCCTTGGGAAGCAGAGGAATTATATATATATATATTTATATATATATATATATATATATATATATATATATATATATATATATATCTGAGCTAGAGGCCAGCTTGTTCTACAGAGTTTGTTCCAGGACAGACAGACTACACGGTGAAAAACTTATTTTGAAAAAAATAATGTAAATCTGAATTTAAGATCTTCCTCAGCGATTTTTACACATGATTGTGTACTTACCTATAATTTATATTCTCTTTTCATGACTTGATAAATTGAGATTGACAATAGACTCATATTCTTACCTTCTTTGTTCCTCACAGGATTAGTCTTTACAAATTGTCCATTCTCAGAGATACTGATTTCAATTTAAGAGACATGTGCTTTTCAATGACAAAAACACACTGCAGAAACAGCATGCCTTCAAAGAGCAAGGTTTTATTTTTGTTGTCCTCTAGTTCACAGGTGAGTTAGGAAGACAAAATGTATGTGCATACAGTGTAATCCTTGGCCTCTGCAATAAATGCACAGAAAATGACAAACTGGATAATGCCAGTGTTTGAGGTGTGAGGCTTTGTGGCTGACACTCTGAACTCATAAGAAAAATGATAACAATTATACATCATATATTTTCATTATGAAATTAAAGAAGCTGGAGACATAGATGAAGATATGATGTAGAAATGTGCCCTAAGTCTAATATTGAAAAATGTGGTGAATGATTCTAGTGGTAATTGACAGTAGATAAATAAACAGATAAATAAA
>JAMJFZ010000797.1:0-86799 GCA_026225945.1 Cricetomys ansorgei | reverse complement strand
AGTCCATTGTTGGGAAGAAGCGGGCACGGCATTTTCTAAGCATCATATTTGTTGACAACATGGAACTAGTCACTAGCTGTAGTTATTTATTTGTTTGACTTGTCTCTGTCCTGTTAGACTGCTAACTCCATGGAGTCCTTATCTTTCTTCAGGACTGTCACCTTTCAGGGCCTAGAAAATCTGTAAGGGCACAACAGAAAAACTTACACAATGCTTATTTCCTGAGTTAACGATGAGTAAAACTTTAGAACAATCTAATATTTGTAAATCATTCCCTGTACTTGTATTTTATTAAGTTTCATCTGGCCCTGGAAGATCAGTGATTTTCTTTTTACTAAAAAATATAAAAGTTAGTATATACATTATAGTAATTTTTCACTGTGGCATTTTCAAATAAAAGTTTTGTTAAGTTTCTTCCTCCTTTCGTTCCCCACCCTGACCCCTCCTCTTTGGTACCCTATCCATCCCCCACATAGATTCCTGCCCTCTTCTACTTCACATATGCTGTCTTGCCTCCATCCTTCCTTGTTTCCTTTGTTACCCCTCTCTAGTTACATATATTATACACACACTTACCCACCACTTCTATACATGCATATAAACATTATAAGCCTGCATCTAAATATGAGAAAGACCATGCTGTATGTGTCTGAATCTAAGTCACCTTGCTTAATAAATATACTCTCCAACTCCACATTTGCCTATAAATTTTATTTTCCTTTATTACTTAATAAAATTTTATTGTATGTACACACAAAACTAGATAGAGATACACATAGATAGATGGGTAGATAGACTTTTCTCATCCATTCATCTATTGATGGACACCTAGTATAATGGTTTGAATAAAATGGCCCCTATAGGCGCACATATTTTAATACTTAGTCACCAGTAAGTGGCACTACTTGAAAGGATTTTAAAGATTAGGAGGTATGGTCTTGTTGGAGGAAGTGTGTCATTGGGGTGGGCTTTGAGGTTTCAAATGATTCTAGACACAGTCTTGTCCTTTGCCTACGGACCAAGATGTAGGTTTCTACTGTTTCAGCATCTGCTTGCATGCCACCATGCTTCTTGCTGTGATAATAATGGATAATTATGAAACTGTAAGCTAGTACCAATTAAATGTGTTCTTTTATAAGAGTTGCCTTGGTCATGGTGTCTCTGCACAGCAAAAGAACAGTGACTAAGACACCTAGGCTGACTGATATTTTTAATTAAAACACAATATTTGATCTTTATTGTGATATTGAAGGAGGTTGAATGACTTTTCCAAGATTTCATTCTTGAGCTAAGTCAGAACAGGCAGGACCAAACTAACTTTCTCTGTTCCAAAGTCTGAAGCTCTTTCCTGTCTCAAATGTTTTGCAGATGTGTCTGAACCTCTAAAAATAGTTGTTTAATCTGTTCAACATACAGTGATGATTCTGGTAATAAAGAAGGAATATTGTTCCTCTTCTCTCTTCTTGAAGATCAACTTTGGGACTTCCCAAATGGGCGAATGAAGTTTGGATGTGAAAAAGGAGACATTTTGGATTGAGTTGATCTGTTTCCCAGAAGAATGGTTTTAGCTGTTTGTGTCAGATTGGGATTGTCAGCTTGCTTCCATTGGTATTCCAACATGCCTAGGATTCCACATCCCCCAGCATTCCCATCTCTGGATCTATCACACTTACCTATCTTTATTGACATCTCTGTCTCTGTTGCATTTATCATCTGTGTCATTGCCTTCTCTGTCAATTCTGTCATCTTCATCTCTGTCACCTCTATCACCATTATCTCCATCTCACTGCAATCTCCATTTCTGCTGTCTCTCTTGTCTTTATATCTGACATGTCTGTCCTCTCCATCTCTGTTATCTATCATCTGTAGCTCTAGTCCTACCCTCTCTCACTTATATCTCCATCTCAATTTCTTCATCCATTCTTAAGACACTTCATCAGATTTGATACATTATTTTCTGCTCCTCTTTATAGCAAAATTTATTAGTTGTCCAGAAGTGTCTACTCTGTGTATGCTCCACCATCTACTCTAACTTCATTTTTATTACTCCATTAGTTTTTAGAGAAAGACTCTGTAGACTGAGTCTCTTGTCTCTGAAACATACTTCACTCTGAAAGGTTTGGCTGGTGGGAATGCCCCAAATATAATACAATATCTCTATCCATTCATGATGTTTGAGAGTCTCCAAGTACTACACTGCCTCTGGAAATTCTTATGACTGCATCATTATAGCTCATGCACAAGAATTGTATTGATATGCCAAAGATAGATTTGTTGTGGTTGCCGGATCCCAAATACTAAAAAAGTAGAAATAGTGCACTGCACAGAGTAGCATAGTGGATGCTCTGCCTGCCCTTCAAGACTTAATTCCTAGCTATTGTGAGCTCTGCGGGCCAACAGCCTTTAATTGTTAGCCCTCTTTAGGAACTGACTCTGTTTGGAAACTGAAATGGCTCACCATCACATCTGCTTCCCACAGCATACCTTACACACTTACTGGTCTGAAACTTCAACCCTGAAACACTACCCCTGTGAACAATCCTGGTAGCATTGTCTAAGACCTTTGCTGACTCTGGAGCAGCACAACTGTTCCCCATGCCCACTTCTGTTTCCTCCACTTTATTTCTTAGGCAGTGTTTGCAAAGAACTTAGTATTTTTTTTGACAAGTCAAGCTTCATCTCAGGGCCTGCTTCTGGGAGAACCTAGCTTGACACTGTTGGCTATGAAAAGATTCTCTAATGAAAGAACTCATGATCTAGTCACAGAAGAGGTTGCGTGGGTAGCTGAGGGGGTTATGGATACAAGTGACAAATCGTATTGGGAATAGCAACTCCACCTAGAAATCAGCAAAGCAGAAACCACAGGCGTTTTTTTTCTGCTCTTGTAATTCCTTCCCTAGATGAGGAAACCTGAGCCCTATCCAAAATGGGAGTAGAGATAAGAAATAAGGGACAGTTTACCTCGACTGAATGGGAAAGATGTTCAGGTCACTTTATTTGATTCTCACTTCTTTTTCACACCTTTCCCTGCCCCCCTTCCTTCCTTCCTTTTTCCTTCCTTCCTTCCTTCCTTCCTTCCTTCCTTCCTTCCTTCCTTCCTTCTTTCCTTCCTTTCTTTGTTCCTTTCTTTCTCTGTACTCTTTACACTTGGGCAATGACTGGATTCTCATATCAAATGTTGGATAGGCTTTATAACAACTCCCAGGGAGACATTACCTATTCTACCACAGAGTTAAAGGGCAAATCTCAAGTCGTGAGTTTTAGGAGATCAATAACTAAGTTGCTTCCAGACTTGCTGCAGCATGTTTTACATTTATAATGTGAGTAAAAACAGCAGGTTCAAAGAAGAAGAGAGTTCATCTAAGTGTAGCCAGATTCCACCGTTAAATCTTTAATTAACCTGACGGCTTTGAGAAAAGAAAATCAATGGAGGTTTCTTACTTGTAGGAGAGAATAAATTAATATTTTATACATAAATGTTTGTCCTTTAAAGAAATTAGTGTGCGGTTTCTTTGGTAAAGTTTATACTTAAATACTGTTTAACGTGAAAGTTGAAAATATGCTAACTGTATATGGAAGAGTTCAAAAGAACTCAGAACAAAAATGTGTGTATGAGAGTGTATTTCTGCCCATACGTACATATATACATAGGTAAATACATACATCTACCATCCATCTATACATCTATCTATTCACACATCTATACATCAGTTTATCTATCCACTTATTTACTCTCTATTATCCATCCATCTATACATTGATATATCCATTTATTATCTATCTATCTGTCTGTCTGTCTGTCTGTCTATCTATCATCTATTTTCTTACCTCGTAAGAAGACACTCAATATTTTTATTTGAAAAGCTTCCATGAGAGTGGAATGAAGTGAGGAATGTGACAGCTTTTTTATCTAGATATAACTAGGTTCAAATTTGTTCCTTTGAGAGGTGAAGATTTTTTTTTTCTGAATAGTTTATTTCATTGGGTATTGAATAAATAATAAAATATTACATGAAGTATTCTGAAAGAACACAAAAGAAACGTTTCCTTCTGTTTCCAACTTTACCCACCGTTATCTGATGCTAAGTTAGTTGTGAATATTATAGCATATTCAGTATCCACGGGGGTGGACAAATCTCGTATGTTGTACAAGTTACGAGTGACCGGGATGGAGGCAAGCCTGTCAATGCCTATAGACACCTTGTAAATCTTCCATCTATACTCACTAGTAGAGATTGAATAAGGTCTGTCTGTTTTAAGGCCAAACAGTATATGTAGTTTTCTTTCTCTCTTTCCTTAGGTCTAGCTTTGTGACTCTGACAGTGTGCAGAAGGAATTTCCGACCAGCATTGAATAATATAGGGTTAAGAAGCATAAATTGCTCTGCCTTGAATGGGCTTGCATTTGGGGAATTTGATATTTATGGCATCATTAAAGGCTTTGGTGACTCAGCTCCATGGCTGGCCTTCAGGTCTAATTCCCAGGGCACTGCAGACATTACAAACAAAGTAATTTGAAGGGCCAAAGAGAACACCAAAAGAATGGGCAGGGTTTTATCTGTGTCTTAATCTCTTGGGGATGCTATAACAAAAACCAGTAACCTAGGTAGTTTATAAACATGAAAAATCTCCTTAATGGTTTCAGAGGCTGGGGGGTCCAGGATCAAGATGCTGAGAGGTCTAGGGTCTGGTGAGGGCTTACTTCCTGTTCATAGCTGAGGACTTCTCCTGTCTTTGTGTTGGGGGAGGGATGGCAAGACTCTTTCTCAGCTATGCTGTCATAGCCTAATTACTTCCCAAAGGCTTTAAATACCAACACCATCTCTTGGGATGAGGTGAGATTTTGGTACATAAATTTTGGGGTGATGCAAACATATATATTAAAACATTCTTTAATGGGTAAAAGAATGGACAAAATAAGCAAGGGCATTTCCATGCTAATGATTTTTGTTCCAAAAGACAATGAAACAGAAAAAACAAGGGGTCCAATTGTCTATAATTCTACCATCATCTTTTTGAGACAGGGTCTCATGCAGTCCAGGCTGGCCTCCAGCTTGCTATGTAGCTTAGGGGGACCTCAAATATCTGGTCCTTTTGCTTTTACCTCCCACTGCTGGGATTACAGTCATGTGCAATCATGACCAGTTTATATAGTGCTGGGAATCAAATCCAGGGCTTTATGACTGCAAGGCAAACACTCTACCAACTGAACTATAACCCCTCAGCATTGACTTCTACAATTGTATGTGAGGGTAGGGAAAGGATGTCCCTCTGGCCTGAGAACATGATGTCTTGACCCTGTCACCATCATGATCATAAATGGAGACAAAGGAAAGAAGGAACAAATGTTAGTCTTTTCACATGGGAACAAGGATTTTTCAGGAATTTGAAGAGCTCAGAACTGGGATGGCGAGCAAGAGATAGAAAAAGCAGGATGCAGTCCTAAGTATCTCATTTGAGAAGCTTGACACTTTGGCTGTTCAGTATTTTATTTAACTTTATGACACTCTGAGATGACTCTCATGGGTTATACCTCTAGCAAGATTGTAGAGACTAAACATATTCACTTAGAAGGATTTTTCTGACTGTTCCTTAAAAATCTCATTGGTTTCCCCATGTCTCAGCTAATCGTCCATGTCCATGTAAATTTACATATGGCACGGGGTAACTGGAGGATGTGGCTACTGAGCAAAGAGAATTAGCAGACATAATCTCTAAAACGCCATGTATTTGTATAACTATTATCTGGGTTCTCCTTGGTTTATCATTGATTTGAATCTCAGCTGCACTTTTTTTTTTGTCTCTGTATATAGATGCTGGGAGATAAAGTAATAAAACAATAAGTACATTTAACAGCTAATAGTTCTGTGGAGAGGCTAACTAATTACTTGTTCATTTATTTATTCAAGTAGGATTTACTTGATGTCCATATACCAAGTCTTGTGGATATAATGGAAAACTAGTTAGGCGTGACTTCTGCCTCCATGGAGCACAATTAAATGGGAGAAGTAGACAACTGCCTGGGTGATCACCACCGATGGGCTATGTGTTTCCTAAGTGTAACTCTTACAATGACAGCACTCTGACATGCTCTAAATTCAATGACGCCTTTTAGTATAAACTGTCTAGCTCCAAATTCATATATGGTGACAACTAACCTCATTATGAGGTTGGCCTTTAGGAGAGAAGTCAAAGTAGAATCCTCATAAATGGGACCATTGCCTTTCTACAAGGAACTCTCTAGAGCTCTTTCATCTCCCAGCCCAAAGAATTGTGAGAAGTCAATTAGTGGTGTTTATAAGACACTCAGTATATGGCATTGTTGCTATATAAGCCTGTTAAGACTAAGACAGCTTCTAAGAGGGCTCAGATTTCGGTAGGGTGTTGCACAACTGCAATCCTAGCTCTCAGTGAGCTGAGGAACAAGAATTTTGAGTGCAAGGCCAGCCTAGGATACATTATGAAGTACTTTGTCAGAAAACTTAGAGTGGAATGTGTATGTGTGTATATGTATATATCAAAATAATGGCTAGAATTAATCCAGGGAAAGGAGAATAGAGAGGGGGAGAAATATACGAAGTATATGGAGTAAAGGGAACAATATTTAGAATGCTTCTTGCCAATGTCTCCCGACAGAACTGGGCCTCTTTGCAGACTCTCTCTGGGGCTCTTCTGAAATAGCTATTGATTCTTGTTTCCAATGTGAATTTTCTTGAAGATTTTGTGTGTTTGTTTGTTTGTTTGTGTTTATGTGTGTGTATGCACATTCAGATTACTAGAGAGTCCAGAAAGAGGGCACCCAATGCTACTGGAGCTGGAGGTTACAGGTGGTTAGAACCACCCATAATTGGTGCTGGGGACCAAATTGAGGTCCTCTGCAATAGCAGCAAGTACTCTTAACCACTGAGCCATGACTCCAGTCCCTAAAAGTAGCTTCCCTTCCTGTTCTAGTTTGCCTTTCTATTGCTTTCATAAAACACCAGCCCAAACTGACTTAAGAGGAATAGGTTTATTTGACTTACAGGTTACTATTTAAGGAAACCTTAGAAGGAGTTCAAGGCAAGAACTTGGAGGTAGAAATTGAAGCAGAGGCCATGGTGGAATGCCACTTATTGGCTTGCTCCCCATGGCATGCTCAGCCTATTTTCTTATACAGCCCGGATCACCTACTCAGAGGTGGCACAATCTACAGTGGACTGGGCCCTCCCACACCAGTGATTGGATGCCCCACAGACATTCCCACAGGCCAGTCTAATAGAGGCTATTTCTCAGTTGAGGTTCCCTCTTCCCAGGTGACTTTGGCTTGGGTCAAGATGATAAAAATTAACTTGCACCTCTACTTTATTAATAGAATCCTGAATTAAATAATTTTTCATTACAACAAGTTTTTTCCTCAATCCTATATTTTTAGTTGTGTGCATGCTCACCTGTAATAAAACTCTATTTCTCATACATTCAGCAAGGGGTTACCATGTAACTGAGCTTTAGCCAATGAATGTAGTGGCTCTACCGAGTTCTAGAACAATCCACAAAGAAAGTATTTTTCTCCCTACTTTTCCTCTCATCTGACTGGAGCTAGATCTGTCTTGGGCTATGAAGTATGTTTTATTTATCAAGGGTTACAGAGCAGTAAAATGAAGAGAATCTATAATTAAGATTGTAAGGATAGAAAAGTTAGGCTGGTCTTTGATCTCTGACCTTTGTAGGTGAGATCAATGCCCCCATATCATTCTAAATATTGAGTAGAGGGTGATATGTAGTCAGCTCTTGTCCCCACACATCTTATGATAATGCTGCATCTGTTGTTTATTTTCTGCTTTGCTTTATAATCAGTATTACTTTGTTTTGTCCTTGTTTGTGCCTTTGATGGCTCCTGTTCATTCATGTATCCTTTTGATTTTTCTACCATCAGTGAAAGTCTTAAAATATGTTTGTACTACAAAATGTTGCCCCAGGCTTGATTTATTTTATGCTCCTGTTCTGAAAGTATCTATTTCTCTAATGAGTCATGTTTTACTTCCACTGGACAATACATGAAGAAGCAAAGGACCAGGTGTAGAGTGTGCCCCTTAATGCTAGCTGTTGCTGAATCTGTCCTTCAGAGGCAGAGGTTCAAGAAAACATGCTCATGATAATGTATATATGTACATCTATCTAGAAATATTTTGTGTGTAAACATATACATATCTAAAGTTAAGGATGAATTAATATTGATCAAACTATATAAATCTCCATTTGGGCCATTCTAACTTCTATTATTTAACTGGAAGTTTCTACTCTCTCAATGAGAAATGCAGCCCTTGTCTAGTGTTCAATTTCAGCATATGTGTATACAACTAGATACATCCAGATTGCTAACCTGCACTCATGGGAATGATCTTATCAACTGGAAAACACAGAACTTCGGGGCAGTTCATTTTCCCTGTAATCTACTTAATCCACCTATTTCCAAAGCTCCCCAACTTCTCTTACTGCCCACTTCCTGTGAATTTGTTTCATTTGTATGTAATGAGACTGTCAGCTTCCACGCTATTCTCTATTTCATGTCAGAATCTCCAGCCTCGTGAGTAATTTTCCACATACAGCATAAGGACTATAATGAATAAAATTGTATTGGATTAGAGCTTTTTTAAATTAATTTTATTTTGGCTGCCTTTGTCAAAAAATAAGTATAAGAGATGAGAGACATGTTAATGTACTTTACTCTAGTAACCATTTTACTGTCTGTCTGTACCTCATAGACATATGTTGAAAGATTCAAATATGAACAATGGTATTTCAAATGTGCATATGTTAAGATTCAGCTAGGCTGATGACCTGATTTTGACCTCCAGGACACAAATGTCAAAAGGATAGAGCTGATTCCTACAAATTGTCCTCTGATTTCCAGATGTGTGTGCCTGCCAAAATATATACACACTAATAAATACATTTAAATCAGCAATTAAAACAGGTATGCATTTGTGTACCTATCACTGTTCAGTTCATTATACCCTAAAATAAATGTTAATCAGCACATTTTCGTAGGTTAACTTGCCACCTGTGTTCCATCTTTGGAGAAATGTGTATTAATTCCTTCCAATCTCACCAGCATTTCCTACTCCATCACATTGTTTTTGATCCTGGTGTGATCCTTGTGATTTCATTGTTGCTTAACCCTCAGATTTCACTGACACCTTCAAGAGGGCTGAGTTTAATTGGAATGTGTGCTATGAAGAGACATTTTGGTACTTGCTGATCTAAAAATATGTGATCAAGTTAGACTTGGGATCTGTAGGTAAAGCACACATGGAGGGAATATGGAGGCCACTTAGAAACATCTCTTGTTGGTCCCAACACCATCTCTCAGTCTCTACCATTGTTGCATTCCGTTGCATTGTGTTCCTATTTGAGAAATGACCATCCATAGATTCTAATGGTCATGAGAACCATCCTGGGAGTGTAGTGTCTCAAGTGAAGGCCTAAGCATTCTTAGGATTTGAGGCCTTACTCAAGAGCTCCTGAGAATTCAGATAATTAATTTGAATAGCTCAAAGACTGACTGTCTTTTCACATTTGTATACTTGAGTGTTTTTTCCCTTACTTAGTTCTCATTTGATGGATTGACTTGCTTCCACTCTGGCAGGACTACTCAGACTCCTTGGCAAGAATGAGGCTATGGCTCTGTCTAGCATGTAGCTTGGGTAGCAAAGCAGACTTGGCATGCTGTTCCACCGAGACTTGTAAACAATAATTAAATGGACCAATGCCTCCTAATTCTGCTGTTTCTTTTCCTTCTTTCAAAAATACATGAAAGAGTTTTATCTCTGGATAATGAATGACAAGAATCACAGCTCTCTGCATTTAAACCAAATGAGCTCAATGAGGGTGTATAGTTCTTGCAATTACCATTTTTACTGTTTTGTATATATTCACAATAGAAGAAGAAAACAAGGAGGAACAGGATTCTTGTGTATGCTGAAAGCAGGGAGCTTAGAAAGAGATGTTTGGGGACCTTTGTTTGTCAGGCTCTTCGAAGCCCAGTCCAAGTTTACAAAGTCTTCAACTGATTCTAAGAATGTTCTCTTGCACCCACAGCAAAGTGCTCGTTTCTAGGCATTATTCTCTTTGCTGTAAGAGGCATGTGATGCCTGGTTTACTTGGAGATGCAAGGTGAGATGATAAGAGATGATTGCTAACACAGACAGTGATTTGTTCCAAGGCTGTAAAAGCTAGTGGGGAGCTGGGAGGAAGCTGGTAGAGAGCTGGTCGTGGGGCACTTGGGGGACTAGTACTTACTGCGTTGAGCCACCAGGGGACGCCTGTGAGTAAATTAAACAAAGCCAGGCAGCTCAATTTGAAAATCCAATGCTGTACATTGAAGCTTCCTTTCCAATTGGAATAATTTCAGGGATATGTTCCCTCAAGAAAACAGAGACTCTTAGAACAAAAAATAATGATGTGCAAGGATATGAACAGTTTTAACAGCAGTATTTAAGGGCCACATGCTGAATATCTGTCTTTGTTATTATCACACCTTGTATTCAGTTGGATTTGTGGTAAGTCAGCAATGTTATAAGTCTGTGGAGAAAATTCAGTTTTGTTCTGTTATAGATGTTTTTATACTTGACTTGATTATCGTGGAAATATGGGAGTCTCATCTTTTAATAATTTATAGACAGCATACCACATTTGCCTGTCTCAGACTCTGTTGTTTCTTGCCTAAGGTGTGAGAGGCAGAAACTATGCAGAATCACGGAATGACTGGGCTGGAAAAGCCCTTGGAGAGCAATGACTTTTCTTGTTCTTGTGAGGAAACAAAAGAGAGGTGAATAGAGTGTTTTGTACTGTCATTCAATATTTATGGGGAGTTGGACTTGCCACATGTGACCATTCCTGAGGCCAGTAGTGAGAAGCTGAAGTCTGCTCATAGCAAGTTAATAAGGTGTACACATGCTGGGTGGAATTATCCCTTAGAGGAAGCTGACTCAGGTGTGGTTTATAAAAGGCCAGGAAGGCTAGAAAAAACTCATTGTGGTGACCTGTGTTTCTCAGGACATAAATAGAACAACTGGGTGCTGGTTAATTTTTTTGTCAACCTGAAATAAGCTATAGTCATCTGGGAAGGAGGAACCTCAGTTTGGAACATGCCTCAATCAGACAGTGGGACATTTTCTTAGTTAATAGTTGAAGTGGGAGTGACAGTCCTTGTGGATGGTACTATACTTTGGTAGGCAGGTCTGGGTTGTATGAAAAAGGAGGCAAAGCAAACCATGGAGAGAAAGTTAGTAAGAATCATTCCTCCATGACTTCTTCCTCAGATCCTGGCTTCAGGTTTCTATCTTGAGATCCTGCCCTGACTTGCCTTGGTGATGGAGAGTTATTAGATGAAATAAACCCTTCCCTTTCCAAGTTGGTTTTGGTTACTGTTTCATCATAGCAACAGAGAAACTAACTAAAACAAATTGTATAAAATAATATGAGCCTCAATTGACTATGTATTGGTTTTAAAAGATGGAGGGAATGATTATGCTAAAAATGGGATGTAAGAGCAAGTGATAGATGTGGAGTGTGTGGATAATACATTTGAGGTAGTCTATAAGTTTTAATGATGGCTTTAATGAAAATCTTCACACAGATTCCTTCCCCTTTACTCTGATATAAAGCTCTCCAGTGTCTCCACCTCTACCTCTACTATTGAGGGATCTAGGACAATTAACTCTTTTCTAAACTATATGGAGTCTCTTTTCTACCTAAGGCATTGCCAATGGCAAAGGTAACTATCCAACTAGTTTAGAAAAGGTTTGTTATTGACCCCAAGGGACCTTATTTAACTAAAAATCAGTAGGAATCCTGTCCATCTTTCTGTAGCTTCACAGGTGAGAGACTAATCTAATGTTGCTTTTGCTTGAGAGTCTATACTGATCTGTCAGCTGGTTTCCTGTACAATCTTTAAGGTCCTGGTTCTCAGAGGAGGAGGTGACATAGGATCTGTCATTCTTGGCCCTAGTGAGGCCAGCAGATTCTTTGGTCCAGAGTTATTGTTGCTAAAAGTGACATTCCCAATAGTCCTTGGGTGCTTACACATTCGTAAGTCCATCCATATCCCTCTGATTTCATGAGCAAAAGTGGAATGATAATAAAACCAGATACTATTGAATTTTAGGGTTGCAGAAAAATCCAGATCTTTTGAGAACTAGTTTCTCCAGTGTTTTAGGATGGGTGAAGGAAAAGAAAAACTGTGTGTTAAGAAGAAAAATCTGTAGTTTATTGTTTTCATTGAGCCATCTCTCCAGCATTTCCTCACACTAGGACCAGGGTAGTCTTCTTGATCGCTAGGCTACACTGAGTTGCCATCTCTCAATGTAGAAGTCAACAAGTTCAACAGGCTCTCCACTTCGAGATACAACTTTCAGACTGAGCCATGGTAACTCTTTGGTATCTTAGGCTTATTCACTGAGAAGAAGGGGACCCTAGCTAGATGGGGACTAACCACTGTAATGATAGAACATTGGGCACTGATCAACTGGCTGGAGACTATAAACTTGAGTTTCTTATGTTTGGTGGTTATGAATCTCCTCTGGTGACTCATAAAATTTAAAGAATAACTTTTCTCTCTGTGTTCTAGCATGTTCTTTCCTGTAGTGGGTTTACAGGTTTGATCATTATTTGTTGCAGATGTTTATTTTTAGATATGTTTAAAATGGTTGTTTTGTGAACTGTTGGGGAAAGGACTACCTAAGCCTTGGCATTTTGTATTGTCCACAGGTGTTGGCTTTATGTAAAAGATGCTTGATTTCTTGTGATCTGCATGTGCTTTCAATAGAACATCTGAGGCGCTTAAGTATCAATAAAAACCCCTGAGATGAGATGCTCAGGGTTCCACTGAGCAGAATGGTGCTTGCCATGACAGGTGATTCCCTCTGCTGAGATCCGGCAGGGTTTGTAGCTATGAAAATGTCTCCTTGTCTTCCGTGTTGTGCTACCCAGGAGTATACTGCTGTAAGCGATGTACCAATGTGAGCACATCATACCAGCTACAGCCAATATGGAGACAAGGAAGAAGAGAAACTCCAAACCTCACAGAGTCTGGTAAAGTATGCGCAGGGTAGTTCCCAGAGAACAGAGATTAAGGTATTAATGAAGTCTTCTGAAGGAAAAGGAGAGTGAGAAAGGAAATAATCCTCTCTGAGGAGAAAAGGCAGTGAAAATTAATAAGTAAATAAGAAAAAATAGACTCTAGAGAGGAAACCAGAATAAAAGGGACACTCTGTAAGAGAGAACTGTAAACGAGAAAGAAAGCTCCCAGGTGAGAGCCATTTCATGGTTATGGAGCTGACCCCAGCACAGGCCAACTGTGTGGCTATGTGCAGCATGCTCCAGCAGCTAGCCACACTCCCTCCCACCATTGGCAGCAGCCAAGGCATGGGAAATGAGAACCAGAGTGTATTGTTCTACAAACTGAGTTGACTCTTGGAGTAGTGTTAAAGTGTGCTGTAGAGGTAAAGCATTTTTTTCTATTGTCTTATACAGAAAAGGGGGAAATGTTGCAGAAATGTATTTCCAATTATGTTTAAAATGGTTGTTTTGTGCATTGTTGGGTGAAGGGTTGCCTAGGCTTTGGCATTTGTATTGTCTGCAGGTGTTGGCCTTATGTAAATTCCGTATGATTTGCACATCTGTGGAATTAGCTGTGGAACATCTGAGGAGCTTAGGTGTCAATAAACCCCCCTGAGATTAGACACTTGGGATTTCACTGTCCAGAATGCTGCTTGCCATGACAGGTGGCTCCCTCTGCTTAGGTTTGCAGCTATGAAAATTCCTCCTTGTCATCCTTGATGAGGGAAACAGTAGCTATGTCCTACAATTACCTTAATTCATTAACCAACATTCATAATATCTGTCTGAGAAGATTTTCTTTGTGTGGAAGCTGAAAAAATCAAAACTAACTTTTAGAAAGTTGAAAGGACTTGAAAGTTAGGGTAGGTAGTAGAATCAAGACTCATTATGGATACCACAGACAATCCATTGAAGGAATTATAAACATATTTGGATGCTTTCAGTAGTCTGTCTAGTCCCCAATTCATCTGCTGGCTGAACAGGTTTGATGGTGTGGAGATGACTTTTTCCTCTGAAACTTTTAAGGAACTCTCTAAATGTAATCCCCAGCTCTGCTGTGTTTTGTTGAACATGTCTTGCAAGCAATACATCTGAGCAATGGCCATAAATCTAAACTATACTTGAGGTTCCATGGATATGACAGAAAACATCTCTCACAGCATGAGGTAGCTGGTTCATTGGGTCATAATGTTTATGATAATATTTTTATGTTTCTATTTTGGTCTTCCTCTTGAACAAGGGGATATTGGAATGTAGATATTGCATGTCTGTACATGTGTGTGCACAGGTGTGTGTGTGTGTGTGTGTGTGTGTGTATGTGTGTATGTATGTTTATGTGAGAATTTGTATTCTGAACAAGATAAATGGCATTATTTACTCATTGAACCCCTTCTATAGCCTTAAATTTTGCCCCAAAGAACTTTGTTGATTGTCTCAAGAGGATGTACCTTACATCTGACTGCCTAGACCCCAGAAAAATGCATGTAACATCAGAGATGACCTTGTCTTTTCTGAATACCACCAAAAGACATAGAAAAGTTGTTTTTATTTTTAACAAGTACTAATTAAATTATGGGGTCATGTAGTTCATCACTTAAATGGAAATGTGTTTGCCCAATAATCATTTCAGAAAAACAGAGTTAAACAAACTATCTTGTCTGTAACATTTCCCCCACTTCACAACTTAATGAAACATAAAACCTGTCCCTCCAGCTGTCTTTGGTTAGAACAGTAATGTGTATCCATTTTTTATGGAGCCTTTTTTGTGCCATAAGAATCTCATTTAATCCTTACTCCATCTCCATTTTATAAATGAGGAAACCAAGGCTCAGAGGAATTTTGAGGCTTTTCCAAAATTATACATCTAGATCAGTGGTTCTCAACCTTCCTAATGCTGCAACTTTTTAATAAAGTTCCTCATGTTGTGGTGGCCATAGAACTATTTCATAATTGTACTTCTGTTACTGATCAGTGTCTCAGTTCCTAAGACAATTGGAAATAAATATTTTCTGACGGTCTTTACCCATAGGTTGAGAACCGCGGATTCCAATGGCACAGCTTGGGGTGGGGCTGGATATCACAAGACAGGTGTTCTGAGTATGGTCCTCCAAACAAAACAGCCAGCATGGTATGATCAGCTGTGCCTGATTGCAAGAGACCAGCAATAGAGACAAGTGGACTGTTTCCCCAGAATGCTGCTGCCTCTGAGGGTCATTAAACCCTCACCTGAGATTCTAGCTGTTCTTTGAAGCCATTTGTATGCGATTCTGCCTTGCCTGCACTTGATGTGTCTAAATGGCATGACCTCAGAGCCTTGGGAGGTGCTAGAAACAGTGGTTCTATTCTCAACCTGTGGGTCTCTACCATTGGAAAATACATATTTCCAATGGTCTTAGAAACTGAGGCACTGCTCAGTAGCAAAATGACAGCTATGAAGTAGCAATGAAAATAGTTTTATGATTGAGGTCACACAACATGAGAAACTGCACTAAGGGGTTGCAGTATTAGAAAGGTTGAGAACCACTGTCTAAATTAAGACTTCTGGCCCTAAATTTAGAGTATCTGTGTTTGAATCTCAAATATAGTGTGAACATGAAAACAATTTGAAGAATATCAGAAGCATCAATAAGGCAGCATATTTGTATGATTTAGCAAATGACAAATGACTTAGATAAGAGGTACATACATGGTTCTTGCTAGAAGATGAAGCATAGGAGCTGACCAGGGAAACTGATTCTGTGCCCAGGGAAATAGAGCAAAGTCTAGAAATAATTTCAGGGTCCTGAGTAAGGAAGGGGACTGCTGTTGGCATGGTGAGTAGAGACCACCAATGCTGCTACCAGAACATCATACTCCCAGTGAGCAACAATGTTCATAGGAAACAATAAGCTAGTTGAATAGGAATACAGCCACAAGGATGTGAACTTGACCTTTTAGAATCTCACTGCTCAGTTGAGAAGATAGATGGAAAGAATGTAAGGACCTATACAAACACATTAGTAATATATTGAAAACTAAATTAACTCATCACATGGCCCATTATTCAGTTGAGCTGGGATCCAGACTATAGAAGAAGGAAAGACATAGCTTCCATCTTGAGCATTTATGGGCTATAATGTGAGAAGGGAGGACACTCCCTGGTAGATTTCAGCTGTAGGTCAGCTCTTTTGGGTTAAAACACATGTGTCTCCTTTATTGTTGCTGCCTCAATTCTAATACAGTGCCCACAGGTGGAGCAAGGCTTAGAAAATGCTTTTCAAGTGTCAGATGCATGGATATGGGAGTATGCTCAAGCATCAGAGGGCAATTTTTGAAGGGTTTTGTTTTGTTTCCAATTTGTTCCAATTTGGAGATTTGTTGATAGTAATTCTCCCGGAGTCTGAAGAGAGTTATTCTTGGTGGCTATAGTAAGCAGGTTAGGCATTGAGGGAGGGAAGAGTCCTGGGGCTCTATTTTATAACAGATAGACAAAAGAGAACAAGAGTGTGAGCCTTGCCATGGTTGTGCTCACCAGTATATTGCTAGGTGTGGCAAATGGAAACCCTTCATCATGATACTATCATTGACCATGCATAGAGGATGGTGGATTTAATGAGTATTTCCTGGGGAAAAGTCAACAGGTTGTACAATCCCTTACTGAAAATGTTATGATCTGCCCTTTTCAGTAAGCACAGGTGGAAATTGAATCGTATCTCACACCATAGACCCGGCTGCTTTTCACTGCATTCAGTATACCTTTGTGATATCCATTTCTCAGTAAGACCTTGTCTGAGAAACAAACAAACAAAATCATACTCTTGTTTACTCACTATCCCTAAAGCTCTGCGTTTTCATCACTTGGGGTGTTTGATTTTAGTTTGAATGTACACAGTTTGACCATAATATGAAGTCGTGTCGACCATAAGACTGAGTGAGAAGTGTCAACCCCAAACACACTGTGTAATGTGCTCCTCTGTTTGCATAACGCTTTTTATTTATGTGTATGTGTTTGTGTAAGTGTATGTATGTGTACTTTGGGTATGTAGGATCCCAAATACGTCAGAAGACAGCATCAGATTTCTTGGAATTGGAGTTCCAGGTGGTTGTGAACTGACAGGTAGCTTCTGGGAATTGAGCCCTAATCCTCCGAAAAAGAAATAAGTTCTTTTGACCTCTGAGTCATCTTTCCAGCCCATACAGCAAGCTGAAATGCAACAGTTTAGAAACTAAGGGCAAGTGAGTAGTTGCCAAGGATAAAGGGTATAAGTGTGAGGGCTCACAGATGAGGGGGTTGTAGACAGGACAGATAAAGTAAGACTCCTTGTAGTGGTACATACCTTTGATCCTAGCACTCTGGAGCCAGAGATAGCAGATCTATGTGAGTTTACCAACCCATTTGGTGGTTTCAGGCCAGCTGGGACTATATAGGTGAACCTGTATCAGAAAGAGAGGGGAGGGGAGGGATAAGAAAATGGAGGGGGGTTATGTTTTAGGAGAGATACAGGTGGAGGAGAGAAGGAAGGAGGGGGAGAGGAGAGGAGATAAAAGAATTATCATTGGACTAGAGTTATTTATGCAATACATTTCCTGTGGTAATCACACACACCCCTGTCAGCTTAAAATGTACTGTAGACACTATCACATACATATGAAAATGACAGCTAGTAAATTTGGGGAGCTATGCATAAGACTGAGGGCTTCCTAAGTCCATGTCCATGCTCTGTTTCATACTCTTGTGCTAGAGTTTTACTGAATATTGTCATTGGAAGAAATTGGGCACACTGTATCCCAGAATATCTCTGTGCTATTGCTTACATCTTGTATACAGTTACAGTTAACATTGTAGAAACTATAATTCGAATTGCATTTTAAAAATTATTTCAGAGCATAGATTGTTAGCATAATAATTCGTGCACATAGCTGAAAGTCACTTATCTGAAGTGCTTGGGGCCAGAAGTATTCAGGATACACATTTTCTCCCTTCGATTTTGTAGCATTTGCAAATACTTAATCAGGAATCTTAGAGATGGGACCCACATCTAAATGTAGAATCCATGTTTGTTTTACATACACTTTATGTGCTCACAGTCCAAAGACTGTTGAGCACAAAGTTGTTAGTGTACCTGCATTTTCACAGGAGCTACCACACAAGGTCAGGAGTGAGGATTTTCATTTATGATGTCAACATGACTTTCAGGAGCATTTTGTATTTCCAAATTTTGACTTGGGGGTGTCTTTACTGTTTCATATATCACCATGCAAGTATCCTGTGAGGATGGGGACCTGGACACATGGTGGGGTTAAGGGTGTGATGAAGCTTGTGGGAAGGTGAGAGTAGAGACTGAGGTGAGAATGGTACATGAAGCCTGTTTACATGTGTGTGCTCTGCGAAGAATGTTGGGTCTTTATCTCACAGACAATAAATAGCCATTGAGGACCCTGAGTCAAGGGTAGGACTGGGATGGATTTTAATTATTCATTCATTCATTCATGTGTGTGTGTGTGTGTGTGTGTGTGTGTGTGTATGAGAGATAGAGATAGAGATGGGGGGCATATGAGTGTGGACCTTTGCATGCACATGCCATGGTGTGCACAAGGATGTCAGAGGACAACTTGTAACTTCTTTCTATGTGGGTTCTGAGGTGTCTGGTTTGGACACAAGCACTTTACTCACTGGGTCATCTTGTCTGTACATGGGGTGGCTTATTTGGTAATGTTGGTGTTTTTATTCACCTCCAACAGAGATGGAAAAGTAGCCTGGCATTTGGGAGCCCAGGGATCACATAGCTCTGAGGTGGGGAAGGTGTCCCCAATGGAAGTGTTTACAGCTCTGAAAGGAAGGTGTCCTGGCAGTCTGGAGGCCAGGGACTATACAGCTCTGAGGTGGGGAAGGTGTGCCCAATAGGAAGGGTATCCTGACATTTAGGAAACCAAGACAGCTCTGAGGTGGGGAAGGTGTCACCAACGAATGGAAGGTAGCCTGACATTCGGGAAGCCAGAGACCACACAGCTCTGAGGCAGGGAAGGCTTATGAAACAACTCTTCTCAGCTCAGCTCAGCTCAGCTCCAGCTCTGCTCTGCTCTGAGGGAAGAAACTTCCCCAGTGTTGCATCTCTGAAGGGAAATATCCCTGGCTGAGCTGAGGTGTTCTTCTTGCTTCTGGCTCAGTTGAGGTGTTCTTTGTGCTTTTTCTCTAGGTGACTGCCTCCACTAGGGAAGAAGGCAGCAGCTGAAGCTGTGCTGAACAGAATCCAGAAGACTACTCTTTATACAGTGTCCCTGAAGGGGCGGAGCCTCCCAGGCTGGCCTGTGATTGGTGGGATTTTTTTGCCCTTATTTGGCTAGTCTGGAGAGGGTTGAGGTGCCCAGCCTAGGGCCATGTGTATTAGTTGGGGCTACTTCTGTGCTGCTGTGCCAGATTGGGGGAACCCTGCAGGGAGCTTGGAGTAAGATCCCTGATAGTCCTAGGGGTAAGCTTTCCTCTGGGGGATTCTCAAGTCCCAGAGCTCCCCAGCCTTGCAGAACCAGACTCCCTCAAAGGGGAAATATACTGGCTCCCCAGTGGTCTTTGGCATCATTTGGGTCTCATGGTGGGCATAAGGGGTAGTAGCCAGGGGGCCCTGGCATCCCCAGCAGAGTGGGGAGGGAGGCAAACAGTAGCCCCTAATGGCAGCTGGCAGCAGGAGGGACTAGGCTGCTGGAAAAAGTCAGATTTGCTCCATGCCAGAAACAAAGATGGCAGTGAGGTTCCATTTTGGGTTCCAGCAGCCTAGTCCTCACCTTGGTCAGCCTGCTGCCATGGCTGCCTGCAGGGCCCACCATGAAGCAGTCCATGGGCAGCCTAGGCAGCTTGAGTGCTTGGCATCTGGAGGAGGCAGGGCCAGGAGGGTTGGGCCTGGCAAGGGGTTGGGGCTGAAGAGGAGCTCCCTCCACACAGAGAGGTTCACAGATCCCCAGCTGTGGACCACTGAGGGGTATGAGGGCCCAGGCCCTGCTCAATAAGTATAGAGGGACACTTCAGGGGCAGAGCCCTGTACAGACTCAGGAGCCCCAGGTATTAATGTATTAGTTACTTTTTTTTTCTTGCTGTGACTACCTGATCAAAGAAACTTAAGGAAGGGCTTGTTTTGCATCATAGTTTGGGTACATTCTATTATGCCAGGGAAAGCGTGGTTGCAGGAGCATGAGGCAGATGTTCCCACTGTACCCACAGCCAGGAGGCAGAAAGAAACGCCCTCTGGTATTTGGCTCACTTTCTTCATTTTATTCAGTCCAGGACCCTGGTCCATGGGATGATGCTGGTTACATACAAAGTGGGTCTTCCCTGCTCAGTTAAAGTATCTCTGAGCCCTCCCTCACAGACAAACCTTCACATTCTAAGTCACACCAAGTTGACAATGAAGATAAACCACCTCAGAAATTATCTTGATGTAATAGAAATAACCTCGGCTATGGATTTATAATAAGAGGCAGCCTGGTCAGCTAGATGCCTTGGGGCAAGTCATCTACTATATTTGAACGCTTTAGTTTCTCAGCTGTCCACTGGACCACTCAGTTATATAGACACCATGCGAGGGTGGAGACCAAGGTGAATACAGAATACCCTTGTCAAACTTAGTGTGTCTTCCTTGACAGATGAATGTCCTCCCATGGGTACACTCCCACTCTCCAGTGAAGATTCTATTATATATATATATATATATATATATATATATATATATATATATATATATATATATATATATATATCGGGCTTGAAACCACACACACATAAATAATGCAGTCATTAATAAGTGATTTGATTACTTATGTGGTACAATCAGTGGCTTCATTTAGGTTCTTCCAAAGAGCATGAGGCCAATACCCATCTGCTTTTGTTTCCCTCTTGTGACACTGGCATATGCGAGGGAACATTTGAGCTTCAAGAAAATTAAAAGAATCCATCACGTTTCTCCCTTTTGGCTGGAAAAGTTTCTCTGCTCCAATTTTTCATGGTGCTGCAATGAAGCTTCTTAAGAGTCACCCCATCACAACAAACGTATGGTGCTCATTTCCACACATAACAGATTATTCTTTCACTCACATCCCAGCTGCTGTACTTCTCTTGGAGCGTTTAAATGTCCAAGGATTCAGATTGTTACATGTTCTTGCTCCACAGAATAACTTCCACGAAGCAATAGAAACACCATAAGTTTTTAAAATTCTAAAGTCATTCTGATGTGAATGAGACCATATTGAAGATAATCATGTGGAAAAGATTGTTTCCCTTGTCCTATTGTCTGTAGAATCTTTTCCTCCTTATGGTAGCATCAGTAACATTTTCTCACACTTTGTTCATCTCTCCCCAACTTGTATCCATCTTCTATAGAATCGGTCTTTGCTCTCTGCGCTTGCATCTTTGGGGATCTCACCTACCCCTTCTTGAGAATGACCCTTAGCCTTACCTATTAAGAGCTTCGCTCTCTTTCCTCTAGATGTTCATCAGGCATTCCTGATTCTTCCAGACATTGTTTGCTTATCTGATCCTTACATTAATCCTTACATTAAATGCACTACCAAGGACCCCATGTTATATATAATATGCTTCTTTCCCATTTTCCAAATTAGCTCTTCAAGATTTATTTTCATTTGTGTATCTCTCTCTCTCCCTGCTGCCTCCCATCCCCACACCCCTCTGTGTGTGTGTGTCTGTCTGTCTGTCTGTCTGTCTGTGTGTGTCTGTGTCTATGCACACTCACATGCTACATGTGGGAAGCTGCCCACAAAAACAAAAGCAGGTGTCAGATACTCTCAACCTGGAGTTACAGATGGTTGTGTGCCACACAATGTAAGTGCTGAGAACCAAACTCATGTCTTTTACAAGAGCACCAAGTACTCTTAAACCATGGAGCCATCTCGCTAGCCTGCTCTTGTCCTTAAACTAGCAGGGACTCTCAGAGCTTCTACTGTCTCTCAATTAACACATGCCATCATCAAGCACCAATCAATATAAAATCTCAGTGATTTATCATCCAAGATGCATGGGATTGCATGAAACAAGCTAGTTGCAGGAAGGATGGGAAGGACCTATGTCAGTCACATGATTACCTATGGTCCCTGGATGGAGGATCTATGCCATTGTGGAGCTGAATCATCATATCCTCCCCTTCATCTTAACTAGTTCCAGCTCTACCTTGGGGGTATTGAAGCTTAGTAGAAAACATGGAGTGTATCCATCAGCCATCTTTGTCACATGGACTTGTCTGAATGTCCATGGACTTCACATATACTTTGCTCATCTTACATTACAGGTGGCTTCATGCTGTTTTGTTTTTTTGTATTTATTTAATATGTATTAATGTTATGCTTACAGATATGTATGTGTACCATGTCCCACAGATGTCAGAAGTGGGCATTGGATCTCTTAGAACTGGTGTTATGGGAGGTTGAAAACCACTATGTGTGTACTAGGAACTGAACTTGGGTCCTCTGGAAGAGTAGCAAATGCTCTTAATCACCAGGCAATCTTGGCAGCGCCCACCATCTTATCATTTTGATCAGCATTTGATTTCATGTGAGTCTCCAATGGAAAATAAATGACAGAGAGCTCTCTGATGACCAAATGGTCTATCTGTGGCTCTCAGCTCTTCAACAAGCCTACAATCTCCTTGGCAGGAAGAGCCTCCTCTTATCTTCTATGCTTACCATCTTCAAGAGGACATTCCACCTTTATATGGTGCTTTTTAAGCTTAGTTAATGTAACTTTGCAATAGCTGGTCATCCATGGTGACCCTCCATCATATACATTTTTCTTTAGGACTTGTATGAATACTCTCCTACCATTCTTCATTACGCATTTGGAAGACCTTTAACCCAGTTAACAAGTAATAAGTACACCATGGAAAAATTGGTTTCCATGAATCACCTTACCAAGCCTCTTTTCATCCTTTTCCTGGTGAGGATCCCAGACTATTCTTTTTCTTCTACATCAGTTCTGGAGTCGGTACCAGAAATATCAACAAAGCATGTAGAAGCATACAACTTCCACTTACTCCCCAAAGCTGCCTTTCTCATATCTGAATGTGAAGGTGCCTCTTGTGTCACACTCAGACGTAGCCCTTAAGTAAGCAGACATTTCCCATGATGTTTGAACTGTGGAGAAGCTGCTTCAGCAGATCCTGCATATGGTCTTATGAGGCCACAGTCCAAGGTGGAGCTTGTCTGGGGAGGGTAGACTCCCATTCTGTCCTGTCTCTACTATAGTCGGGCTGCTGTCAGGAACCCTTGGTTTCCTGCCACATGGGCCTCTCCTTGAGATTTTTATAGCACATCTGATACTCCATAGAACAGCTAACTCAAGAGTGAGAGCCATGGAATAGAAACCACAGAGTTTTTGAGGACTTAGTTTCAGAAGTCACACTGTGACCTGAGATATTCCCCTAAGGGTGAGTCCTTAGGGCTGGGGAGAACCCTCAGCCAGTAAACTGCTTGTTGCAAAATCATGAGGACCTAAATTCAGATCCCCAGCACCCACAGCAAAAGCTGGGTAGGATGGAAGCCCCAGTTCTGGGAGGCAGAGGCAGGTGCCTCCTAGGGTTCACTGGAAAGCCAGCATAGCTCATCAGTGACCTCAAAAAATAAGGTGGAGATAAGCTGAGGAAGAGACCCATAGGTATCCTCTAAGATATCATGTGATTCTCAGACAGACTGGAGAGGCAAATTTCATCTTTGTGACCAGACTGCCTCATCTCGCCTTCCTGAAAGAACATATCATTATGCCTCCTTGTGACTTTGGGGTGTTTCTGTCCTGTCGCTGAGATATTGGTATGAAACTAACAGCATAGGTTTGACATAAACAAGATGAAAAAAAAAAAGAAAAGTAAAAAAGGAGACAAATTGCACAAGGCCATTTCTGCCAATGTTTCTGTACAAAGACAAGTTATTTAATATCTTTGAGCCCCAGTTCACTATCATTCAAACTAGAATAAAACAGATGAAAGAAAACAGTATTTGGAGGCTGGCAGACAGTGTCTGGCAAGTAAAGGGTATCAATGAACCTTTAGTAAATAAGTGAATGGCCGTGGTTGGGCACTCCTCATGATCCCTATGGAAGAGGCAGGTGGAGAGCTGGGATCACAAATAGCACCCTCTTGGTTATAGAAACTACTGAAGATCTAACTTAGAGACTGCTGGGGCAGTATTTGTTTTCCATCTGTATTGTGTGGTTTGCTGAGTTCTCATACGAGAATTTCACTGGTGATTAAAAACATCAGGATTCATTGCATTTGATCATAGAACAAATTCTTTGTTGCTGTTATTGCTGTTGGGGTTTTTGTTTATTTTGTTTAGTTTAATTTTATATATTTCATGTTACATTTTACATTTTATTTTTAGACAGAATCATATCCAGAGCAGGCTTGCCTAGAGCTCTGACACTCTATGTAGCCAAGGGTAACTTGAATTCCTCACCAGTGTGTCTATATATCTAGAGTGCTAGGATTACAAACATTTCTACCCTGTCTTTGTTTTGATTTAAGTATCTCTTAACATTTTCTTATATTTTAAACCAGCTTCTAACAAATTAGACCCAGGATTCTGCGTTGGAATGTGAGTTTCTAGCAATTCCCTATCTCTTGATTATTTTGTGTAGAGATTTTCTTCCACAAAGCAGAGGTCAGTGTAGGATGAAGGAGGGTGGGATCGTGGGACCATGAAAAGGACAAATGTCCCTTCCTGGTATCTACTTTCTGGATTAGGAACCTGGTTCTGTGTGTAGCATCTCTCTGTACTCTCTCTGAGGAGAGCTGCTCCAGCCTGAGGGATGACACAATGCATTTTCTCCCAGACTCTGACACAGATGAGTGGTTTCACCCCTCTGCATTCAAAGTAAGCCTTTCTCCCATCTGGATTCACACTTGCAGTTAGACACTGTGAAAATACAGTGTAGAAACAACATGCAACTTTCCCTCCCAGACTGCAAAGAAAGGCAGCATGTGTCCCTGTGTAGAGGTGCCCTGGCAGGTGATCTGCATGGACCTTCTTTCTTCTGTCTGAGACTCATACCCTATTGCCTTTTGAAAGAGAATGTTCCTTGCTTTGTCTAGTGCCCTGTAGAATCTCTGCAGTGTTCACAGCCATTTCTCTTGGCCTGTGTTGAGTGACTTGATGATCTGAACAGCATCAGCTGCATCAAAATCGAGTAGATTGTGATGATACTGTGAAAACCTTGCCTCCTGAAGTTCAAGGGTTGTAAATGCAGCATAGAGGTTTGGGCAGTGACCAGAGAAACTCACAGATAGCTCCTCATGTACCAGACCTCTCAAGAAACTCACAGGCTGCACAGGTAGAACATGTTACAGTCCTAAACATGAATAATACTACTGTCTCCTTATGAACAGTTCATCTACAAAAGTGTAGAATTACTTCCAACTGGACAGAGAATGAATAGAAATTAACTAATGACTTTTATCCATTTTAACTGAGTTTTTTTCTGAACAATATGTATTTAACATTTCCACTGATCAAAGCCAAGTAAAATGGATAAAAACATTAGGAACAAGAAACTTAAGTAAAGTAAAAGGTGAGATTTTCATAATTCAGGTTCTTATTTTAGGGAAGGCCTATTTTTTAAAAATTTTGTTAAGTAATACATTTTTACCTCTCCCAACTTCTCCCAAGTCTTCCTATCTTCCTATAAATCCAATTCCTTATTCCTTCTTTCTCTTTCAGAAATACCCTCCAAAATGAAAATCAAAACAGAAAAAAAAACCATTTTCTGCTTTATGAGGGATGAACACAATCCTCCACATTTTAGTGAGAAACCACTGCTCACCACTCTTAACTCAGCTTAATGTATACCAGGCTCAGATTGGCTTATTCCAATTATCATACCCTGTTCCCTGGATCACAGTAATGAGCATCTGAGCTCAGGTGTGTTTATTGACCCAGAACTCCTCAGGTGTTCTACTGATAGCACATGCAGATCATAAGCAATCAAACATCCCCCACATAAATCCAACACCTGCTGACAATACAAAATGACAAGACCTACGTAGTCCCTCACCCAACAGTGCACAAAACAATTATCTTATACATAAATAAAAAATAAACTTCTACAACATGTGAGCATCAAACTCAAGGCTTACATTTGACCATTGTGGAAGCTGGGAGGTAAGGTCTGAAACTGTGCCAACACTACAAGACCAGAAAGATGGAAGATGTGTGGAAAAGAAATCACATAAAGAAGAAAGCAAAGCTGAGCTGAGAGAAAAAGGGAACAGAGAGTTTTGTTTGAAGATCACTGTGCCACTGTTTGGTATAGAATTTAAATACAGTTAGCTCTAGAGCTCCCTGATTTAGACTTTAAGACATAATGATTTCCTCACAAGCCATTCTGCTTTTCATTGCTGACCAAATCAAGACTTCCAATTGCTCCAGGCAGTCAAAGAATGAGTGTCGGTGGAATCCACATTTGCAGGGGAGAATCCCATTGACTTGGCTGTTTTGATCTGGATGAACTCTCTTTGGCCATTCTTGTTTGCTTTGCTTCAGTGTTGAGTAAGTACACCACCTCGTAACTATGGATGCAGAAAAACATATCTCTCATGTCAAAAGGGGACAAGTGAATTTATTCCGGAGCCAAATATACGTGACCATGGCTAAGGAGCACAGATTTAGGTTACGTTAAATTTTCTGTTTCAGTGTGGAGGCAGTTTCATGAAGATTTTTATAGTAATAGAATAACGAAAGCTACAAATCAAGGCTCTTTTCAAATATATTGGTGCAAACTTTAGGTAGGAGGCTGGAAGCGAAGCTGGGAAAACTGTTAGTAGCCTCATATGCTAGCTGACAACATTCTTGGCTCTTTGGTTGGAAACTAGTACTCTGCCTGTACATGGCAAGTGATATACCAGGCAGGCAGTCACAAAGTTGTCAGGTCAGATACAATGAACCAAAAAAGGCTATTACAGGGGCTAAAGATGCCATAACACAATTCAGCTCCAGTCTTCCAACATTTTAACCTCTCCATAATCATTGAAGTTATAATCTGTTGATTAGCCTTGCAGGATCAGTGCAAGTACAGGTCTCTTTAGCAGCTTTCATTCACAGAAAATTCTAGGTAGTGCTCTACTCCTCAGCTATACTTCTACTTCCCAAAGTTCCTTGTCCTGCAACAATTTCTGCTGACTTGCCTATTTCTCAATATTTAATTGTGGTTTGGGGCTTTCTTAATTCTTTTGATAAGATATTTTTCTTTTAGAGTGTGTGTGTGTGTGTGTGTGTGTCTGTGTCCAAGTGCATATGTGGCGATCAGAGGTCAATTTCAGGTGTCTTCCTCAATTACTCACCACCTTACTTATTTTTGAGATGGTATTGCTCAGTGCACTGAGATTATCAATATAGCCAGGCTGGCTAGCCAGTAAGTTTCAGATTCCCACCTGCCCCCTCTACCCTCCGACTAGTGGTTACCAAAGTGTCCTGTTCTTTCTGGTTTTTGTGTGAGTGCTGGGATTTGAACTCAGTTCCCCATGCTTGCACAACAGACATTTTATTCACGAATATCCTCCCAGACTCTATTTTGCCCATTTTAACCTTTCTTTTTCTTTTAAAAGCCTATTCTGTTTACTCATCAGTAAGGATCAATAATGTGTGTGTGTGTGTGCGTGTGTGTGTGTACGCACACACATGCATGCTGATTTTCAGAGTGGAAATACTCATTTTTAAGCTGCAAAGAAACAATTTTCCCATAGCAGTGACTACTATAATGTTTCTTTATCTTCCACTTTCCATAGCCAACTTGCTCTGCCAAATTTAATAATCAGCTTTGGGACTCTGTTATAAATCTTCTTTAATGTCCTTCTTTATTGTAATAAACTTTAATCTCTTAGCTTCAGGTTTCTTTCCCTGTTGAGCTAATGAGGCTTCCTAGGTGTTTAAAATGATTCATCTGCTTGATTAGTTTATTATCTACCACTCCTGTTTTCTGACCCCCGCCCATCCTAAGAGCTGCAGCTCTTCGTAAGTTTTAAGTCCTTTGTGTTGGATTCACACATGTAGTAGCCCTGGAATGTAAATATTCGAGTGATTCAAAGCCATATAAGCTTTTATTTAACAAGCCTCTCTCACTCAGAAAATCCACTAATCATTATCATCATCTTTATCGTCATCATCGTTTCCACCATCACTGTCATCATCACCACTGTTCCCATCGTCACATCCATCACCATCATCATGGTGCCCACCATCACCACCATCCTGCCTATCAGCATCATCACTATCATCACCATTATTCTCATATCCCACACAGCTATGGACACCATTATTCCTATCACCATCACCACCGCATCACCATGATTGTTATCCCATTTTACAGTTGAAAAGCAGATTCCTCAAGTGGCTGTATGCTTCTTGTTGTTTTCTCATGACTTATACACACTGTCTGTGAGTGGGCTGTTTTCTTCCATTCCCTCTATACAAATCAGGACTTAATAAACCTTCAGATGGTTCCGCATGTAAAGGCAATTGCTACCAAGCCTGACGTCCTGTGTTTAATCCTGAAGAGTCACGTGCTCAAAGAAGCAAGTTGTTCTTTTGCCTGAAAGTTGTACTTTGACCTCTACATGCTTGCCATGGACACAGAGAAGCGGGGGGGGGGGAGAGAGAGAGAGAGAGAGAGAGAGAGAGAGAGAGAGAGAGAGAGAGAGAGAGAGAGAATATAAATCGATGAAATTAAAATTTAAGGAAAAATAAAGACAAAGAGGACATTTTTCTCTGCTTTCAAGAGTGTCCACAAAGGAAATTCAGAAGATTTCTTGTGTGTATGGGGGAGGTGTCATCTAATGTTCTCTCTACTTCCTTCCTCTGCTGTGAGAGCAATGTCCTCTTATGCCTATGCCTGCAGTCTTTCTGGCAGTTTCTCATCTCTTTCTTGGCCTCAAAGAGGTGGTTGTTCTGAGATGTAGGACTTGTCACCAACTAGGAAGCATCATCTTAGTGTAAAGGATCACATTCAGCTCTCCACCCCCTCCCATTTCAGTTCAAAAGACCTGCCTGGTGTTTCATAGGTACCCCAGTTCACTGTGTTCAAAGTAGAACTCATTAGCTCTATTCTCTCCCTGTTCCCCAAAGGTAACCTTCTTTGCCCTTCAGTAGCCCATGCCTCATCTATTGCCCCAATTTCAACCTAATCCTTCTGTCCTGAATCCTGCTTCTTGACAGCTTCATTTCTTCACACTATGTCCTATGCTATCCGTCCTTTCCTGAAATGTCTAATCTACTTATTTCCCCTTCCTTTTGCCTTCATCGAGGAGAGATGTTCTGATTTCTGCTCACTTGGTCCCACTACCTCCAACTACTTGGTCCTATCATTCAGTCCTATACTCTTGTAATGCTTGGTTTCAGACAGAGACTCCATATTGCTGGTTCCCTGCTCAGAAGCTCTTGGTAACCTTCACACCACAGACTAATAATCTAAGCTCAAAGACTGAATCTCAAGGTCCATGGCTTTCAAATTAAGCTCTTAAAGATTGTACTTTTTAATATTATTTTCTGTGTATGTATATGTGATGTGCATGGATGTATGTATGAATGCTTACCTTTGTGCAAATGTGTGTGTGTACATTTGTACACATGCTTGTGGAGAACCAAAATTAACTTAAGTGCATTCCTAAATAGCACTTCACTATTGTTTATTGAGGTGGGAATCTCTTAATAGTCCAGCTAGTCTAGTTAGCTCTGTCTCTTCCTCCTGGAATTGTAGGAAACCACCACAGTGCCTAACTGTTCTGTGGGTTCTGAGGATCCAAACACTGATACTTCTGCTTGCATTTTAAATGCCTTATCCACAGAGCCATCTCCCAGCTCCAGATCCCACTTATACCTTTTTATCATTTTTAATACTTTTATTAATAAATTGAGTTTCATACAGTGCACCTAAAACCCTCTCTTCCCATTCCTTCCTATTTCATCCTCCTGCCCCTATGCACCCCCACGGAAAAATGAAGAAAAGAGGAAAAAAAAACAAATAAAAGAGAATTAAGTCTAGCTAGTATGGCAGGAGAATGGATCAAGGGCATCACCATGGTTCCTGGAGGCAGAAGGCTACTCTGATGGTGGACATTCCCTGGCCCAGACTATCCAGAGGCTGAACGTGAGGAAGTTCGACCCAAAGTTGGGCCTCACTGTCCAAGCATGCAGGTAACTGGGCCTCCAGTTGGCACCTGGTTATCCCCCAGGCACCCAGATACTGAGCAGGCACCCCAATATCCTGCAAGCACTATGGAATCCTGCAGGCCCCCAGACATCCAACAGATACCACAGCATCCCACAGGCACCAGAGCACTCTACAGATGCCCAGACTTCCCACAGGCACCAGGACCTCCTGCAGGAACCAGGGTACTCAACAAGTGACTGTACATTCCACAGACACAAAGATATCTTCTAGGCTACAGGGTATCCTGCAGATTCCTGGGCATCATATAGGCACTGGGTTAACCTGCAGACACTCAGACATCTAGCAGGCACCAGGGTATCCCAAAGACTCCAGGGTATCATGCAGGCACTGGGCCAACTCACAGACACCCAGATATTAAACAGGCACCCTGACATCACACAGGCACCTGGATATCCTGTGAGCACCTAGGCGTTCTACCAGTTCCTGAACATCTTGCAGGTACCTAGACATCCCACTTAGATTTTAATGCTTAGCTCAAATATAGTTTCTCAAAATTTCCTTCCTAGTACCAATCAGTTGAAACTAACTCATCTCTTTGTCCTGACGACTGTCTTGTTTGGCTTTTAGGCCCATGTGTGTGGTTTCAGCTGTTATTTCCTATCAAGTTCCACATGTGTCTGTGCTTTTCACAAAGAATATTGTACTGTGCCATGTCTTCTTGCTTGCTACATACTGCTTGTGACAAAGGAGGGGATGATTGGTTGAGGCTGTGAGGATGCAGGAGGTGCCCATCACTTGTCTGCGTTTCCCTGACTGCTCATTGTAGCGTAAAGCAAGGCATTTCTGTAGTTCATTTCATTGTAGGGTTATTGACTATTCCAGTTCTGCCAACGGGGCTGACATATCACCCTCCAAGACGCAGGTTATAATCTCATCAGTGGTCCCTGCTCAGTGGCAGTTGATATGACAAGTTCTCTGAGTTTAGGCAAATACCCCTGATCTTTTAGCTCAGTGATTCTGACAACAAAAATTCTGCCTTATGGAGCATATGTCATAGGAGAAAATTAGCCCCTCAGCTTCTGCCAATATGGAAGCATAAATTCCCATGGTGCACTTGAAGAATAAATTATGTGGCTATATTCTCTTCACAAATCTTTGCTTGTTCCTGGAAGCTACTTTGCCAGAGGTTAAGGGGAAAAGGGATAAAGAAAAAGAGTACAGAGGGAAGAAAGGAAGGGTCTTGGGGGCATAAGGGGAGGGAAAGTGAGCTTTGTTTCCTGTCTTCCCTGGTACTTGGAAGGGAGCCCATGGCAAATTTTCATATATACATATATATATATGTATATGTTTGTGCATGTGTGTGTGTGTGTGTGTGTGTGTGTGTGTAGTGTACTTGTCTGTATGAATGCTGAAGCCTTGAACTTGTCATCAGGTGATGTCAGGTGTCTTTCCTGATCACTATCCACCTAATGTTATAGAGTCAGGATCTCTCCTTGAAACCTGAGCTCACCATTTTGGCTTGTCTGGCCAGCCATCTTACTCTTTGGATCTCCTGTCTTTGCTTTAACCTGATAGAATTATAGGTGGAATACCATATCTGAATGATTTTAACTTGGCTTCTGGGCTCTGAATTCTAGTCCTCAATCTTTTGCACAACAAGTACTTCAACTGCTGAGTCACCTCTAACCCCACATAGTATGATTTTTAGGAAAAGAAAACATAAATATTTAGTTTGAAAAGGAAGTAGAAGTTGGCTTCTTATACTCAGAACTAGCTCTAGCAATTGTTTTGACATTAATTAAAGTGAGAATAGACAACTTGATAGTACTGCCTTCTGAGATGGATAATTGTTTCTTGGAAGGGTCTGTCTTAGGCATTGTAAGCTATTTAGCAACATCCTTATTTTATCCATAGTACATGCCTATACTATCATGTATAGTGAAGAAGATATTCTCAGACATCAGGTCTGTCAGGACCTCGATCTTAGATTTCTTTTCAGAAATATCCATAAGTGTAATAATCAATCCATACTGCATTTATTATTTAGCATACAACAGAATGGGGATTTAACTCAGTTGGTACAGTGCTTGCCAGGCATGCAGAAATCCTGGCTTAAACTCTAGCACTGCCTAACTGGGTATGGTGGCCCATGCCTCTAATCCCAGCACTTAGGAAGTAGAGACAAGTGTCTCAAGCATTCAAGTCTATCTTTTACAAGGTAGTAAGATAGTAAGTTTGAGGTCAATCTGATATGAGGTACCTTAGCCCTGTTCCAAAACAACAACAACAATAGCAACAGCAACAGCACAACCTAAACATAATCTAATTTAATATTCCTATAGTCTCTGATAAGTCCCTCAAGGAGGGACTACAAAATGCAGGAGTGGAAAAATGCTATAGAAAGAATGTGTTCACCCCATTTCAGGCATTGAAATCCTAAAGCCCATGATGCTGATGATGTTAGGAGGTCCTCCAGGAGCCAGTTTGGATGATGGAATTGGTGCCACCATAAATAAGTCCTCAGAATTTCTACTTTGTTCCTTCTGCTTCCCTGTGAGTACAGGACACGAGAAGAAGGATGTTTATGAACCAAATGAATCTTTACTAGAGATGGATTCTTCTAGAATCCAGAGACCGTCCAGCCTCCAAAACTACAAGAAATAGATTCCTTTCTTTTATTTTGTCTTATTTTGAGATATAAATTTCTGTTATTTGTAAACCATGCAGCCTGTGTTATTCCATTACAGAAGCTCTGGTAGGAAACTATCTCCAAAGAGATAGGAAATGATGACAAAGAGACGGGGTTCCTCAGAGTAAATGAGGCATCAGAGCAGGCACAGACAGTCCGTGGCACTTGTATGATCATGCCCCCTTCTTGAATAGCTAGCACAACCTATTCATCATCTCAGTCTGTCTTGAAGAGCCAAACGAACTCACCAGGAGGCCATAGTTGATAGATTTAAATTGCAAGTCATTTTAAGTGTATTTATCAATCTAAGCTAGCTGAAGTCAGATGCAAGAATCTGTTTTCACAAGTCTACATGATTTCCAATTTTTTATGTTTATTTATTTTTGGTTTTTCAAGACATGGTTTCTCTGTTGTAACTCTGGCTGTCCTGGAACTCGTTCCGGCCTCTAACTCACAGAGATACACCTGCATCTGCCTCCTGAGTGCTGGCATTAAAGGTGTACACCAACAGCACCCAGCTCTTTCTAATTTTTTTAAGATTTATTTTTATTTTATGTGAATGAGTGAATATCTGTGCATCATGTGTATATGTGAACTATATTATTATGTATAAAGTATATATTTTGATTAGAAATGTAGTAAGATTTTAGGCGATGAGAAGGTACAGAGTTTATGATGTGTGTCCCAAGAGTGAGGAGGTTCTGCTGACAGCCTGTCTTCCCACTATTTGTGTGCCAAGTGTCACTGGGTTGCAGTCAGGCCTGTTCATTGTCTGGCTACAGTATCACTTGTAGGGCAGAACAGAGCACTTGTCCCAGAGATTGTACAGCATGCAAAGTCAGAAATGTTTACGCTTTGGGTCTTTGCACAAAAGTTTTCTGTTCCTTAATCTATTCCCTGCCATGCTTCATGAGCAACCATATCATGAGATACGGCACTTCCTATAACAGCATGGAAAAAGCATGAAGATATTTTCTTTCAGAAAGATCATTCTGGTTACAGAAAGATAAAAGGCAATCAGACTGCTTGTGTGCCAGATAGGTGCAGGACATGGGGGAACTGACTTTTATCTCCCAAATTGGCTGTTTGCTCCTCTCAGAAGGGAGACGATTGTTACATTCTTTCTTTCTTTATTTTTATGTTTCTAAACATTGTTAACTCTCAGTGACTGGCAGAGTGCTGAGCTTATGGTAAGCACTACTTACTAATGTATAGTATATAGCTTCAACTGACAATAGCTAATGTATGACACTCTTAGAAACTTGGTTTGTGTGCACATCAAAAGTCACAGTTCAATGGGAAGATGGCTCAGACAGTGAAATGCTTGCCATGCTAATATGAGGACCTTATTTCAATCCTTAGTTGCTCAAGGAAATGCTGAGCATGACAGGGCATGCCTGATCCCAGAACTAAGTTGAGGGAGACAGGACAATCTCTTGGGGTCACTGGCCAGCAAGCCTAGGGGAATCAGCAAGCTTCATATTCAAAGAGGAACTTGTCTCATAAAATAAATTGTCGAACCATTGAGGAAGACATCTTCCATCAACCATTGGTTTCTAAATTCCTGCATACACACATGAACATGCATGTATATGCATGCATGTGCTGTGTATGTGCATGAGTGTGCATGCACACACACACACACACACACACACACACACATGGACATGGATATCTATGAACACATGAGCATATATACATGAGCATGTACACATGGAAACAATATTTATGGGGTAGATATTCTGCTTTTGACAAATTCCTTCTCATCTCAGCCTTGTTTCTAATACAAAATTGAGACCTGCAAAATAAAAGCTAGCCTTCAGCCACCTGGAGTTCCAAGAAAGAATTGGGAAATGGGAGTATTGTACTTGTCCACTGTCTGAACAGGACTGTGGCAGGCAACAACTCTGAACTTTGTACCTCTCTCACCCCCATTTTGTAGTAGGAGGAAGACAGGACTGTTGTTTGCAAACTCCTTAAGTTATAAGTTGGACATATTCTTGTCTATGGAGGGTACACAACTAGGCAGTCCCTACTTCTTCTGGTTTAGTTTCCTACATCTGTACCTTGGCAGAGGGTCTTGTCACACATGATGAATGTTATACAAACAAAGAAAAATCCACCGTCACCAAAGTGGTTTTTGAGTTATACATTGTTTTAGATTTTATATACTTCTCCCTTTATACAGATAACTGTACATCACTGGCTGGGCTTTAATGAGACCAGTGTTTCCTACCAATTAGACATGATTGTGGGCAGTGGTCTTAACAGCTGGTGAACTTGCTTGTCATGACATGAATTGGCAGAACTTGAATGAACCGCATCTTCATTGATGAGAGGTGAGACTTCACAATGATAAATGGGCATACTATCCAATCCCCAAGAAATGGAGCTTGGGGTGATGAGAAAGGGCTGGCTCATATTGTTCTCGAGGAAGTCACTAGATGGTGTATAGAGGAAGAGGAAGAAATTGAGATTATTATTTAGCTTTGAGCACAAATGAGGTATTCATTGTGTTGTGATGAGCTAGCAATATGTCTGCTATAGAAGTGTACGTTCAACCCCTCACAAAACAGTTAAGAGGCTTGGGATATTACTCAGTGAGTGGAATTCTTGCTTTACTGGCATAAGGGCCTTAGCTTGTATCACTAGCATATATCTAAAACCTGAAAATGGTACAGTGTGTCTATAATACCATTGTGAATCTGGGGTGGATGAGGGAGAGACAAATATCCTTGTATCTTGCTGGCTGGCTAGTCTAGATAAATTTCCAGGTTCAGGGAGAGATCCTTTCTCAAAACATGGGAGAGTAACCTAGAAAGACACTGGAAATTTGTTCTACACACACACACACACACACACACACACACACACACACACACGTACTTGTGTTCATACTTTCTCGTACACAAACTTATACACAACACACACAATTTGTATGTTAAGTGTCTGACAAATGTAGGGAGAATGTCATGAAGCTGACTCAGTAATATTTGGGGATCTGATAGCGTGACATAACTTTCTGTGGATTATTGTTGAAGACAGTCAACTAAAATAGTATTTTCTCAGTTTGAATATAGAGACAGTGCCAGCTTGAAGGGCCTCTAGATGGTGGAGTTGTGCAGGACTCTTCACTTGAGTTAATATTCTGTTTTTCCCATTCTGAAATTCTTTAGTTTTTGCTAGCAATTGCCTCTCAATTTTCATTTTTGTACGGCAAACAAGGAGGATTAATCTTAATAGAAAATAACAGGTTCTGTTTTCTATCCTAAGGCCTCCTCTGAATATCTACAATATAAGCACCCATGATCATGTGAGATTGCAAGTAGGAACTTGTGTAATTGTTCTGGGACTTCACTCTTTTCTCTTAACAAGGCAATGACATTGTGTGTGGTATAAGGAGGGAAACCAAAGATTTACATTTTTATGGTGATTTACCCAAATAAGCAGCAGAGATAAGGTATGAAACTTCCTTGCTTGACCATCAGTCCATTGAGAAGGAATTCTGTGAGTATGGCCTTTTGCTGACTTCAAGAAACATTTTAGTAGAGTACTAATGGTCATCAAGCTCATTCCAGTGAAACTCAAGGATTTCTGGGTGCATTGAAAGAGCTCTCAGTATACAGGAGGAGGCAAGGATGGCATTGGAATGTCCATTAACATGGGAATCAGAGACTAAATGAAATATCACCATGCGCTGGGTTCAATCCCTAGTACCACAACAAGAAAAGAAAAGAAGAAGAGGGAGAGGAGATAGAGATAGAGGAGAGGGTGGAGGAAGACAAGGACAGAAGAGGAGGGGAAAGAAGGTGAGGAAGAAGAAGAAGAACACTAGGAGGAGGAGAAAAAGATGAATAAGTATGCCAATTGTCATAACCACTACACTTTATTGTATTCTGGGGCCAGATGTATTTCAGACTTCAGAGTTTGTCTTACCTTTGAAGGATGAAATGATGAACACACTACTCATAATATAAAATCCCTGCCGCCTGTCTTGGCAGTGCCTCGTAGTCAAGTGTGGTAGTTTCTTTGCAATGAAATCTATAACTTTACATACCAAGATATAAGAACCTAAAAATAGGAATGTCAGCTCTGGTCAACTGGCACTGCCAAATGTATTCCGATCAAAGAAAATCATACATTACTTTGGTCTTCAGAGGGGTTGGATTTGGAAACTGTGGAAAAGGGCATGTAGATTCGTGTCAGACAAGAGACAGACACTGATCATGAGTCCTAGTGAGAGTAGCTGGGTCAGGGCTTTCTGGAGTCTCAGTAAGTTTGGGATAGTGACTTGTTCTTCAGGATTTCCATACCTCCTCACTAAGAGACCCTGGGAATGCACATGTTCTTCTTAAAGCCAGAGAAGACTGAGGGTTTGTTTGAGCAGCTATCATCAAAACTGCTGTTCTCTCTCTGTTCCTGACTTTGTGGCTCTTTGAACATGTAGTCTTCCAGGACATATTTTTTCACTGAAGAAAATAACATAGGGGTACTTGCTGTCCCAATATTCAACTGTCATTTTTCCTCTGTCTTCTTTGTATTCCAGGTGACACATGGGCTTACCCGTTATTTCTGAGATAGGTTTCCAAAACCCTGGCCAACCACTCAATCCCTTTGTCAGCACCCTTTTGATCTTTAGAGTAAAGGAAGTGGATGAAGTGAACTGATATATACATATTATTATGGACTTTATTTTATTATGTTTGCCATGGGTCTGTGGTGCCCATGTATGTGAACAAACATGTTTTCACATGTGTAGGCATACATGCATTTTCATATGTCTGTGTCTTTGCAGATGGTGACTCAAGGTTGACATTGAGAGTCTTCCTTAATTATTCCCTATTTTATCTATTGTAGCAGGGTTTTCTTTTAGTTGAACCTGAAGCTCATCTAGCTAAATTTGTTGTTACAGGAACCCCTGCCTGTGTCATCAGAATTTTGGAATGATAGGAATACTGCCAACTCATCCAGAATTTAAATATGTACGGAGGGTCTAAGTCTGGTCCTCATGCTTGCATGGCAAAGTGCCTTATTCATTAAGATATCTTCAAAGCCATTGGACTGATTTTATATGTCTGTAAAATATGTATAGCTCATGTCTCCTGTCTGTGATCTATGGACTGTTAGTAAAGATACCCCTTGGTTTCAATTTCCTCATCTACATAAAGATGAGAGACTAAATTGCTGTTCATGATATATAATACTAAATACTGTACATGTCTGTGTCTCTGTGTCTATACATACTCAAGAGAATGTAGGCTGTATCCAGTTTGTTCAGATATATTTACCCATCTCTAGCATAATACCTGTGCACTACAGCTACTCAGTGAATATTTGTTGAGCGAATGAGTGTTTGCAAATATTTAGCTTCTGAAGAATTAGATTCTGAGCTCATCCTTGTAAATAAGCTATACACCTGAAGTTTTAGGCAAATATTTCTCAGGAGAATCTAGCCAGGGTAAAGAACACTCAAGTTATTCTGTGATTGACATTGGAAGAGAGTTTGGGGAATGATTTTTTACATGTCTGATATTGACCAGCAAAGATAATCTCAGTCCCTTTAATCCTAGAGGAAATAAAAATCTGGCATATTGAATATTCTGGAGAGTAACATGTTAACAGATTGTATGCTTTCTTATTCACTTTCCACTTGTGATCACAGAGTCTCATGATCTTGTGACATTGTCAAATTTATTTTCATAAACTCAAGGTCACTATTATCTTCAATTCTCACTTCATTTTAGGTTTACAATGTTTTTTTTTTCTTCTTATAGTACTAGGGATTGAACCCACAGCTTCATGCATGCTAAGAAGAGCCCCATTGTTAAGCTGTATATCCTCAGCCCCACTTGCAATGATTCTATATGAAAGAACTTCCTTCAGCATCTCTCATCTCCAATGGGCAGTCTCTGTCTCCTTCTATGGTGGTGATAACCTTGCAGATGTCACAGAAAGAAACAGTAAAATTACCAGAACAACCTTGAAATTGGTCCACAAGATTCTTGCCATTTCTCGGATGTTTCTTCCATCCAATCTGTTTGCAAAGCAGTCATGGACAGAAGGCCAAGTCAAATCTGCAGCATGTTCCCCATTCGACACTCACAGTCAGTAGACTCCAATGACTCTTAAGGAGTTGAAATCACTGGTTGTATAATGTGTGGGACGGCTTTTTATCTCTGAGAAGCAGATCGCCAAAACTCATCAATAAAACTCCAGGGTTAATTTTATTTCTCCACTGGGGAAAACATTGACATCAACATTCTAGGCCCCAGGGAAGCTTGACTATACCAAGAACAGAAAAAGACAGATAGTGTGAAACAGGTCACAAAAGTAGTAATATCCTCCTACAGAGATCAGACACAACACAGCTGTCCCTGTTTGGTCTCCAGACAGGAGACTGAAGGTAATGAACTGGAAACAGACCCATCTGACATCCTCTATGTCCTCCACCCCCACCTGTCTTATGTCTGAGTCTCCAGCAGGAACAAATTCTCACTTGAATCCTCAGCTACTTAACTAGCATTTTCGAACAGAAATCTGCTCATGCATCTTCCAGCTTCAAACCCTCACCAGCTTCTCACTCCCTTCCCTTCAGGTCTAAACTCCTTCCTACAGTCTTCAAGGCCCAGTTACCATAAAGCTCACCTACCTTCGGGACAACAACTTAGCCTTTCTTTCCAACTTTCCAGGTCTTCTTTCCCATCATCTAGGCTTTCTTTCCCTCACTCCATGGTTCTAGTCTCTTTGCCTATTCTTTACACACTCTGTCTTACTCTCCCTTTGTATTTCTCATTTATCTTTTCAATCTGGGATTTCCCTCCCCAGGTCTGCTCATGATGTGTTCCATCTCAGCCCCTATCTCCCTTCTCCAGAGAACCCCATTGCAAGAAAGATGTCCCATTTTACCACTCACTATGTATCTCTCCTGCAAATATTATTATTGGACTCTAGCTTAGTTATTTGTGTTTGTTTTAGCATCTAATTCCATCACTGGACAGTAACCTGTCAGAGGCCAGGATTCAACAGTAGAACAATACTTAGCATGTTTCATACACTTGAATAAAATATCCACCAAAGGAATTTCCATTTTCCTGTATGTGCCATATGTCATTTTATCTCAATAGGAATCAAACCCTTAGCCAAGTAATTATAAAGATAAATAAGAGCTAAATTTGTTGTTTGTAGTTTGAAAGATGAGAATTTAGTTGACTTCAAATATCCAGAGCAGGCTTTATTTAATGCCAAGGAGGTGGCAGGTTGAATTCTGGCCATGCCATGATCAGGGCACAGAAACAGCCACTTTAATGACAAGTGTTAAAAAGATTGCTATTTATATGATTCATGTTGGGGGTTTTGTAACTAAGAATAGAGAAGAGGGAACAGAGTTCATTAGGGGCAGAATGGAGAAGTTAGTTGTTCCCCTCAGAAAACATGTTTTTGAAAGTTCAGGTTATGTTGTCTCTTTTTGTAAGCACTGGGTATGTGGGGTTGAGTCAGATGCTTTTCTTTTGTAATCCCAAATAGCTGGCTTCCTTGAACTTTGACATCAGTTTGCTTGGCTTTTCAGTGTATGTGGAGGTGGGGGGAGCTTTATTAATAGTAGTTGGTTCTCCCATAGAGCCTATGACTTGTCTGATCACAAGTTTTTGGCCTCAATAAAAGTAATCAGTGTGGGTTTCAACTAGTGGAGTGTGCCTTGAATTCAATTAGACAGTGGTTGCTTACTTTCATAACATTTGTGCCACTGTTGCACCAGTGAGTGTGCCTTTTTGTTGTAGCTTGCAGGGCTTACAGCTGAGTAAAAATGGTGATTCCTTTTCTCCTCTGATAGTGTGCATTGTACCTTCTAGCACTACTGAAGCTAGGTCAGTTGAGATGTAGCTTTCAGGTGAGTACTCTTTGATTTCTCCATGTTCTAAGGTATCTAGCAATTGGGTCCTACCATTAAGTTTTGGAGGGTAGTAAAGAACAATGGTATTCCTATTATTTTAGTATTTTGAGGTCTACAGGACATCACTGTCCCCAAACTACAAAGACAGAGATACATTCCTGGTTCCGAGTGTTTTATTTGTTAGTCTGTGTTATCTAGTAAGAGCACCATTGTACCATTATAGGGTAACTCCATCTGGGAAGAGTTGGGTGGTGGTGGAATGAATGTGATTAAATATATTGTAAAACATTATCAAAGAACTACTAAAAATGAGGAAAAACCTCAGGCCTTGTTTAATGTTGACAAGTATAATTCATCTTAACTGTGACTATCCTCAATCTTCAGTTTCAAACAGTAGTGTTCAGAGATGAAACCTTAGCCTGTTCTGATACAAAGTCTGTGATTTCATAGCATCATATACTTATCATAAATATTCAGATAGTGAGAAATTTTATGGCTGAAACACTTTGTGAATTGAAATAGCCATTCTTACCCTAACAGACTATTAAAGCAGGAAATACATTGTCTTTTGTTGTCTTAACTTATTTGAGATTTTGTTTGGAGGTTCTAGCAGAAGGCCTCAGCTACTCATCCTGACCAAAGCATCATCCACTTCTATCTGGGAAGGTTTTCCTCTTTGATTCAGTGACCCAGCATGCATCTTTAGAAAGAACATCTATGAGGCAGTAAAGGAGGAAGAAAACACAAGCCTAGCCAGCCAGGTCAGCCAAATCAATTGTGTCAATCAATGGGATGGGATGACAGACATCACAGCCAGATTGTCCTCCTGTCCACTTTAACCATTAAACACTTATAGCAATCTTATCAAACTTGCAGTGAATTTTTAAACAATATACCACCTTTCCAGTCTGATATTTAGTCATTTAAAAAATTCTCCTTCAAACAGCAATTTCATATGACTCTATTCTAATAAATATTTTCAGAATGTATTGCTGAATATTTATAAAAATAAGGAAAAGAGAATAAGTCTCTGAATATCAATTAAATAATCAGTGATGGTTCATTTTTCTTCAACTGATATGATAGTGCTTCCTTCTAGCAATAGAATGCAATGCTTTGGTTATGATTAGGTATAGCTAAATGCACTTGATATTTAATAATTTTATTTTGTTTTATTACAAGTATTATCATTATTATAATATAAAACAAGCACGTGCTCATTCATGCATGTGTTATGTATGCATTTGTGCCAGTGTGTATGCAAGTGTGCTTTCCTTTATAGACCCATGTGGAGGCAAAATATTGATGCCAGAATATCCTCCTCTATTGCTTCTTCACCTTAGCTTTGGAGACTGAGTCTCAGTCCACCTAGATCTTACCATTTCAGTTAGACTAGTTGGTCATTGAACATGTGGGATTCAGCTGTCTTTGCTCCAAGCTCTGGGGTTAGAGACTCATGCCACCATGCCTAGCTTTTATATGTGTGCTAAGGATCTAAACTTGGGCCCTAATGCTTGTGCAGCAAGCCCTTTACCCTCTGATCCATTTTTGCAGCCCAATATTTAATCGTTTTTTGATTTACTCCAAACAGCAATTTCATATGGCTCTATCCTCATATTTTCAGAACATGTTACAAGATATTCATATGGAAATACAAAGGAGAAAGAGAATAAGTATCTGAATATCAATTAAGTAATCAATGATGGTCTATTATAGATTAGGATGATAGATGAAGTAAAGAATGGAAAATCCATAGCATTGAACTATGTAATCAAAACAGTGTGCTCTGAGTTAGGACTCTGGTTAAAAGAGACAGAGTGAATGCAGGAAGGGAAGAGAGGGCCATTATCTCTAGGGATGAGAGACAGTTTCTTTTTAAATTTATTTTTCTTCTTTCATTTAACACATATCAACACTCCTCCTAGCCTCCCTCCATCCCTCTCAGCTCCCTCTATTCTCCCTCTCCTATTATATATCCTCCTCATCCCCCTCACTCATCCCCTCCCCCACTTATCTTCATAGAAGAGAGCAGTCACCACTCAAACAGGGTACAACAAATGGGGCATGGCCAGGCACCAGTCTCCACATAGAGGGTGGACCAGGCAGCCCAGCTTGAGGTAATGAGTCCCAAGGGCAGGCAAAAGAATCAGAGAACCCCCACATACACTGTAGCCTGCAGGCAAGAATCCCAAGCCAGACTACCACATAATATATCTAGGAGACCCTTTGGGTTCCCTGTCATCTGTTTCAGGCTCTGAGGGACCCCAAGAGTGCTGATCCATTACCATGGGATCTGCTTTCCTGATGCCCCCCTCTGCCCCCGTCCCAGAAATACATCCTCCTCCTCTTCTGTAAGTTTTCCACAGCTGTATGTGTTTGACTCTGGGCCTCTGCATCTGTTCCCATCAGCTGCTGGTAGAATCCTTTCTGACAGAGACTGGACTAGGTGCTGATCTATGAGTAGAACAGAATTATTAGAAATCATCTCCTAGATATCTAGTCTCTAGTTCCTGGCCTACCCTACAGAATCATGCATGGGTTCTCTCCTTTGGCTTAAGGGTCTGCCCTTCCATTGTCCCAGTGTGTCCTGTAGAGAGGAAGATTTGTGGCTGGGATGGTGTCCCAGTCCCTCCACTGGGAGTCTTGCCAGCTATAGGAGATGGCCTGTTCAGGTTTGCCATACACCCATTGTTAGAGGTACTCAGCAAGGTCTCCATGGTGAGCTCCAGTGAGTTTCCATTGCTCTCATGTCCCCAGTTCTGCTGTCTCTCATACACTCCCTCCCTCCATACCTCTCCCCATACCTTGCCTCCCCTCCCATTCCCATCCTCAAACAATCTACAATTACAAACTTATCAAACTTGCCAAAAACAATCTCCAATTACAAATTTATCAAGCTTGCCTCAAGCAATCTCTGATTAGAAAATTGTGTATTGTATATTATATATACCTCATGTAATGCTTTACCATACAGACACAAGGAAACACAGCAAATGTGGGCTATCCTTAAGAGCAACAGGTTGACACTTGTTTGAGCTGCCAATAGTGCTACCCCTTTTATTCACTGAGCACTGTTTTTACCTGGAAGAACAATAGGCAAACACAGCACAGTTGTTCAGACTGGGATTTGGCAGATGTTTTCTTTAAAATGAATGAGGCAAGTTTGTCACTCCAAGGAAACAATAGACAGCATTTGTGGCAGATGACAAATGAGAGTGTCTATTCAGACAGGCTCAGAAATTTGGAAGAACTTGAATCTTCCAGCCTCAGCTTGGCAGCTTCCTAATGCTTATGGGCTTTTCTTTTTCTTTCTTTCTTTCTTTCTTTCTTTCTTTCTTTCTTTCTTTCTTTCTTTCTTTCTTTCTTTCTTTCTTTCTTTCTTTCTTCCTTCCTTCCTTCCTTCCTTCCTTCCTTCCTTCCTTTCTTTTACCCATTTTAATATAAATTTGTTATATATTTTAACACGTGAAGGCCTATTGTTTTTAATTAACATATTCTTTGTACTTTCCAATTTTAATTTAAAATGTGGAAAAAATAGGAAAGCTTTATGCCTGTGTGTTAAATGATCCCCAGGGTCTTTGGTAGTAGTTTACAGAAAGATGTGTTGAGACTCAAAGAGGTAAAAAATGTGGGAGACAACTAAAAAGAATTTTATTAATGATTTTCATCACTTCCTAACTACCCTTGATTTAAAGTAACACTTTATAATTGTATAAATGTCTAGAGCACCAGGTCATGTTGTGACTTATATACAAGGTAGAGAAGTTAGAGTCAGCTCCTTTACATGTCCAGCAACTCCCCAGGGATGATCACTGCTTGTGGAATATCTATAGTTTAAAAATAAGTAAGAATTCACTCAAATAATGAATACAATAACATATTAGCATTATGCAATGCTAATTTTATTTAAAATAAAATATTTAGCTTTACCATTTAAAATTATATTTTTATTTACTCAGTGTGTGTGTGTGTGTGTGTATGTGTGTGTGTGTGTGTGTGTGTATGATTCAAAATACAACTTGTGGGAGCCAGTTATCTCCTCCCACGAAGGTCCTGAGGATCAAACTCAGGTTGTGAGACTCAGTGTCAGGTACCTGTACCTGATAACCAAATATGACTCTCAAATCCCAAGTCCCAGTATACTTTATCCAGCAATGCTGAGCGCCCCGCCCCCTCCCCCCAACAATGCCACACCAACTGGGGACCAGGCATTCAAATTCTGAGATAATGAGGGACATTTCACATTTAAAACACAAAAGTACTCATATTAGTAGTTGAAAAAGATTAAGTAGATAGAAGAAAAGAAGCCGTGTTTATCCATGTTACCTGCTCAGATGGAAAAGTAATCTATGTAACCTGCTCAGGTGGAAAGCATATTTCTTGGGCACATTTTAGTGGGTTATTTGGAAAAATTGTAGGCTTCTGCAGACATAAGATCAACTCTGAAAGCTATTGTTTGGTTGAAAAAAGAAAGGCATTACTGGTTCTCTATCAGTAAACAAGAGATGAACAGACAGAAGCTTTTCAGATAAATTCATCTGGGTTGGGGGTTCAAAACCCGGATGAGATGGAGGGGATCATGGGTTGTCTTCTGGTGACTATAACCTGGGAAATGTAATCCATGAAATAAAACAACTTTATGTCCCCACCCTGCCCCTGTCTCAATCTGTATCACCACTGCCCTATTTGGAGTCCAGACTGTCTGTTCATGTAGTTCGAAGTACTTTTGAATTGTCAACTGGTGGGTCCCATGTTTTGTGTCAGACTCCCTATTTTCTATTCATTGTATATTTGTATTTTTCTTGTTAGTCTATTGCTAGGTTGTCCCATATATTAAAATTATTGAAACATTTTTTTTGAGACAATAGGAAATGTAATGCTTCCTTACACCCAGAAGGAAGATCAAGATCTAACTTTTGTTCTTTATTTTAATATTTATAGATTACACATTGAATTATTTATAAAACTCTGTTGTGAAAGTATTGATGAAAATGAGCCTCGATCCAGGCTTCTTGGTAAGACCATGGATTCAAGAGTTCAGGGATGATGTTCTAGTCTCACTTGACTTTACTACTTGTAGCCATGTGACTTTAAGGAAGTCATTTGGTGCCTCAAGATGTCCTGTATCTTCCTAACTCACAACAATTTTGGAATGAGTGAATAAGGTTCTCAGTGTGTCAGTAATCAGGGTGAGTGCAGTTATCCATGGTCAGCAAGTCCATCCCTGAAGGGTAAGGATAATGAGAGGCAGAAACAATGGCTGTCTGTTGTAAGCAGCAGACTAGATGCTTGGCAAAGATCAGCAGTTATGGCCCTCAGTGTGGAGGGATCAGGGGAATAACTTTTCTCTTCTCCGCTTTCCTCTTAGATTCTGGCTTTCATTAGCCAAACCCAGTCAGAATTCACAGGACAGGAAGCCTGTTGATGTGGCCCTAGGATGTCATTCTCCTCAAACCCAAGGACAATCAGAAAGAACAAGTAGAAAACAGGAGCCCCAGAAAATGAATTACCTTTTATTCTGGGGGAAATCAGTTTGACATTTTCTTATGAAATCAAGTGTTTACTCACCACACAACCAAGCAAACCCTTTCTGGATACTCAAAGGGAATAGATATATGTAAATCCCTGTGGGAATACCTCCAGTTGCTCTAATCATCATCACTACATATGGAAACTACCAAAATGTCTTTCAGCATATGGAGAGATAAGCAAAGGGTTATACTCAGTAGTGCAAAGAATGACCAAGCCCATAACCAAATAGATGCATCTTAAAGGAATTGGCTTGAGTACAAGATGCCAGAGTCAGAGATTGAATGTTATGATTCTGTTGATAGGACCTTGTAGAAAACATGCATCTGTAGTATTGGGGAACAGATCCCTATTTCTCTGGTGTTAGGATGGAGAAGATGTGACTATACAGAGATAGAAATGAAATGTTTGATTACAGTAGTGATTATACAATTCTATACATGCATTAAAACTCATATAACCATATTCCCAAGTGAAGGTCAATTTACTGTATGTTAATTTAAAATTATATGTGAGGAAAATTGTAGACATGGTTTACAATGATTGTTTCAGACTTTCAAAGTTACTGGAAACCCATCTTAAAATTGAGTTTGAGAAAATAACAATCTAGATTGAAATATGATCTTTGCTTTCATAAATGCCCCCCAAAAGGACACTATAGAAAAGTCCTGATAGGGAGAGGCAGGTGAGAAGAGCAGAACTGGTAATAGGATAACACAGAGCCATCCATGGAGCTTGAGTGTCTATAAGAGATTGTCCCCAGATGGACATGAAAATCAGGATGAAATATGTCACGAACAGAAATCTAGGTTTGGGTATGAGCACAGAACCTGTAGATGAGAAACCAGACTACAATTTGGCCACATCATCGATCAAAGACAAGAGACTCTGCCTTTTGGGCTTTAATCATTAAGGAGGGGGAGACTAAGAATGAAGGAGGGACAGGTAATGTAAGACCTAGCTAGATTCCAGCCTCTGCCACCTCCTTGCTTATAACCCTGTTAGATGCAAAGGGACCAGAAGGACTCCCTTCCTTTTGATGTTCTTCAAGAGCCCAGTGAAGCCATATTTGTTCATGTACATTGCCTACATTGTAAAGTACCAGTTACCAGTAACCCAGTTACCTGTCATACGATGTCATGGAGAGACCATTGGCTCACAAGTTGTACACTTGTCAGGTAACTTCATTTTGCCACACCTCAACTTTGTAAATCTACAAAACAATTGTGATAAGCTGTACACTATGGTGTTTGGGGGAGAAGTTTGCATGGAAATAAGAACTATGAAAATATGTTAAACTAAGACTTACTATTTAAACATATTTATTTTAAAGAAGGGTCAAGGCCAAGTTGACCCCCTACCCCCATTTAGCTGCTGCCCTAAAGGATCAGAAAACCTTGTATCTAGATCAGGGTTGGTGTCTGAGCTTTGTGGGGCCAAATGCACAGAGATCATGAGTATCTAGACATCTTGTTATGGTGGCTCACACCTGAAATCCCAGCAACTGGAAGCTGAGACAGGAGAGCTGTAAGCTTGAGTCTAAGCTGGGTCTTTCACTGAACCTGGAGCCTCTTCGGTTCTCTTAGGAGCTAGACTGCCTAGGTGGCCAGCTCCAGGGATCCTTCTATCTCTGCCTCCCCAGTACTAGAGTTATAGATATGCCACAATGCCTGGCTCATTTGGGGGGAATAATAGATGCTGGGGATCTGATCTCAGGCCTTCCTGTTTGTGTGTCAAGAACTATACCAGCAAAGAATTCTCTCCAGCTCTTAAAATTCATACCTATCCCAGGACATCTTGTCACTTAATGCAGTTCTCTATTATGGCTATTTCCTGGCTCACTCTCAAACACCTGACAACAGAGTTCGAGTACATTGTGATTTGATTGCAAGAGAAAACTCTGCACGACTTGCAAAAGATATGGAGTTTGGTCAAGATGAAAGAGGTGATGGAGAACCTTTCTAATCACACACAAAGTAATTGACAAATGAGGCTCTGGCAGTGCTAGACTGATGAATAATGGAAGAAGAGAAGAATCAGTAAGTATGATGACACCATAAGCTTCAAAAGGGAATAATTTGATGATATGAATATCAAAGGCTGCAGGGAGGCTTATGGGAAAATTGAAATCTTAAGGATTTTCACAGAAATAATCATCTTTATTGCTGAGCATTGAAGAGCATCACATCATGCTATTATTTAATTTCTTCAGAAAATTGTCTCAAAAAGTTTAATTCTTTGTTACTTTTTAATGATTTACAAATAATGACACCCTACCTCTGTTTTAATAGATGAGACCAACGATTTTCATGAATTCCATTTTTCAAAGAAAAGTTTCAACTTTCCCCCTTTTATTCTAGGATAATTTTTGTTTTTATTTCTAGCTGTTAATTAATTTTTTTTTGAAGCTAAGGTAGCCTCCCCAATGGTTCATGTGTTGAAGACTTGGTCTCTAGCATATGAGTGGTTAAAAAAAGGATTGTGGAAACTGATTGATTGTGATATCTCTGACCTCATCATGGGCTTAATTCTTTGAAGGGCTGAGATTTGACAAGCTATTAGGAGGTGACGGAAAATTAGAAGATGGTGTTTAATTGAAGGTTGTAGGTTCCTGGTGGCTATATCCCCTTTCTCCCTCCTCCCTCTCTCCTTCCCTCCCTCTCTCTTTCTCTCCTTTCCCTATCTTTTTCTCTCACATATCTTCCAAAAGGTCATGCAGTGACCAGCTACATCCACCATGTATAATTTTGACCTATAATCATAACTTGGAGTCTTTTCCTCCTCTGAAAAACTAGAAGAATAATATTGCAGAAGCTTTCTGAGGATTGAATGAGGCTGTGTATCATAGCATATGTCAAATTATGTTTATACAGTAAATGTTCAAAAGACATAGCTAGGATCCTTTCTAGTATAGCCCTGGTGACCAAGAAAATGTTGTGCAGCAGTATTACCCCTTCTCTGCTTCTAATCACCTCCTGCCCCAGATTTCTTTATTTCCTATGTTTGTCCCCTCAGATACACAATCTAGAAAACAAAGTCTGGTCTATATTTCATTATGGTGCAGGCAGTGCGGAGAGAGAATTTACTTAGGAAAGGAAAGGAGAGAAGAGGACAGGAGAGGAGAGGGGGAGAAAGGAAGGGAAGGATGGAAGAAGAGAAGGGGAAGGAGAGGGGAGGGGAAGAGAAAAAGCAGGCTTGGGGGTGAAGACAGATAACAGTATGAAGAAAAGAACTTTGCACCCTCCATGATTTATGGAATGTTCACATGGAACAAGTTGACTTTTCTGACCTACCAGGGTTAAATTTTGTTGTCTTAGAAACAAATCTCACCATAAATAACACTGTGAGCACTTTTGTAGATAAGGAAAAGGAGACTAACAGATAAGTTTGAGTCACTTGCCTGAGACTGCATATGCAGCCAGAGTCTAAACCCTGCTCAGCACCTCTAATCTTTTCATTCTGTATAACCTCTAAATTATAGTGCTGTGAGCCACATAAAGGGTATCACAGGAAGAACTTGGAGGTTTAAATCTTTGAGAGCTTGTTTGGGATTATGGCAGGGGAGTGCAGCTACTCTTACACCTTTGGTTGAAGATCAGTTCTCCTCTATTTGGAAAGGACGTCCCTTTTGACCTGTTATGAACCTTCAGGAGGAACACACAAGGAACAGTGAAGAAGGATGAGATGCCTGCTCAGCCAGACGCATCAGCGTAATCAACTCTGGCAACTATGGGGTGGTGGATGTCGCAGCCAGATTGTCCTCATACATCCAAGTTTTTATCTTTGGTGGATTATATGTGACAGAATTTATTAGAAATTTTTAATTTCTGTGGTTATTTCTACCAATTATTTTCTTTTGCCAAATCATTTTTAATTGATACATGAAAATTGTATGTTTTAGAGTACTACATGTTGTGGAAGTTTATTTTTAGTTACATATAGAATAATTGTTTTGTGCACTGTTGGGTGGGGGGTTGCTGCCTAGGCCTTGGTATTTTGTATTGTCTGCAGGTGTTGGACTTATTTGGGGGATGTTTGATTGTTTGTGATCTGCTTCTGCATGTGCTATCAGTAGAACACTCGAGGAGTTTTAAATCAATAAAAACACCTGAACTCAGACACGCAGGGTTCTACTTTCCAGCATGGCTCTTGCCAGGATAGTTCTTTCTGCTGAGGTCTGAAAGGGTTCACACCAATGAATATGCCTCCTTGTTGTCCTTAATAAGCAGCCTAATAACAACTGTGCGATATTTGGATGTGTATATATTTTGTAATATTTAAATCTATTTAATGAAACGTTGAACTATTTTCACATTTTAACTGGGTACTGAGATAGGTTAGGCAGAAAATATTATAGTGCCAGTGAGTTGAAGAGACTTAACCAAATTTATTCATCATAGCAGCTGACCTGGGGCTTTGATAGAGCCCTCTGATTCCTTTCCCAGTGCTATGGTATTTTTCATTCCCTTGTTTTCTTTCTCTTAGCACTTTTATGTCTTGGGGGCTTTGGGATGTGCACCTGTAGCTGCTGGCTGCTCAGCGACACACCTTCAGAACAGATGGATAGAGAGATCAAGCTACGCCTCATGGAGATGCATCTCTTTTCTACCCCCACAGCGACCCATCCATCACTCTGTCATTGCTGAGTCCCTGCTGATGCATGTCCAGCCAGGGTAAGAACATATAAATATAATGAAATCAGTTGGGGGCCAATTTCTCCTAACAGAAAGTGAATTGCATTTCTCAGGCATGTGGGCAAAGGGAGGTTGATTAAACATAAAATGTTTCCACAAAGGGCACAGCATAGCGGGATACCACTCATACGTATGTGGAGGGGAATTCTCCTGCACTGATACAGCTGAGAGCATTTGTGTTCCTGTTCATTCCATCTAACTACCTATCTAGTTACAGGACTGCTGATGTGAGCATCTTGGACCGGCTAGACCTGTGCCCCTTATTTAGCATGCCATAAGATCCTTTTGAAGTTTCCAGAAAGGGACATGAACTGTGAACTCAGATCAAATAGTAACAGGTGGCTTGCTCTGCGTTTTTTCATGTGACTGGTTATCAACAGAGAGCAATAGATTTCTTTAAAAGATGATATCCATGAGTGCTAAATGCTACTGTGTCTAAAAGCTGACCTCATTTGATAACTCAGAGATTTATTTAAAATTTTGTGTCTCTGTGTATCTGTGTGTGAGAGTGTACACAGGATAATAACACCTAGGGAAGCTGGAAGAGGGACACAGATCTAGAGCTGTTGTTACATGTGAATCTGAGCTATCTGACTTAGGTTTTGGGAACAAAACTCTCATTCTTTGTCATAGAAGGAACTGCTTCTTAACTGCCAAGCCATCTATCCAATCCTTATTTTCATACAATTTAAAAAAATATTTATACTAATAATTTCCTTTATCTCAGTATTTTGGAGGTAATGTTTTTGGTCTTAATTTGACATGCTAACTTGGCTACTGTATTTCCATTTCTCTGTGAATTCCTATTACCCTGATTTTTCCCTCATAAAGATACCTAGATGACTCTGACCTAAAAATGCATTTCTATTGATAGATTGGTTGGCTGGTACATTATAGATGGATAGATAGATAGATAGATAGATAGATTATAAATAGATAGACAGACATAGATGGGCGGATAGATTGATCGTTGTTTGATTAATAGATCAATTTAACAAACACTAAGATTTATTTTTAGGAGTTGACCCTTAAGACTGGAAGCATGGCATATCCATAGTCTGTAGGGTGATCTGGCAGGTTAGAGACCAAAGGAAGAGTTGCAAATGGGTTCTATATCAATCTGTGGGCAGTATTACTTCTTGCAGAGGGAAGGTCAGTCTTGACTTCACCTTATTATATAAGACCCATATAATGAAATATTATCTTTTTGACTCAAAATTTTCTTCTTAACAAATCTCTTTTAAAAGACACCATCAAAATTTTTCTAGGGTAGGATTTGACTATATATATATATATATATATATATATATATATATATATATATATATATATATATACCACTGTGGTTCAGCCAAGCTGAACTGTAATGGATTTGTTTTAGCCATGTTAGCTGTTTGTGAGAATATGAGTTCAAAACACTAAGAAGGAAGGTATGTGTCTTAGTTACTGTTCTACATCTGTGAAGAGACACCATGATCAAGGGAACTCTTGTAAAAGAAAACATTTAATTAGGGACTTGCTTACAGTTTCAAAGCTTAAACCTTTATTATCATGGCGGGAGTATGGTAGCATGCATGGCATTGGAGGAGTAGCAGAGAGCTGCATTCTGATCTGCAGGCAGAGAAAGAGAGCTGCACTGGGCCTGGTGTGAGCTTCTTAAAACCTTCAAGCCTCCACCACTGACAGCCTACAACACCTTCTAATCCTTCTCAAATAGAGCCACTCCCGGGTGCCTAAGCATTCAAATATATGAGGTTATGGGGCCATTCTTATTCAAACCACAACAGCATGATTTTATTCTCCTCTTATCCCTCTATGAGCTCTGCCCAGCAGGAAGAAGGAAGCATGTGATAAATACTCACTGCTTTCTAGTTAGCCTTTCTCTGGCTGTGATAAAACACCCTGTCTAAAAGTAAGTTGGGAAGGGAAAGATTTATTTGACTTAAACCTGTAGGTCACAATCTATCATTGAGGGAAGTCAGAACAGGGACTCAAGGTAGAAGCTTGAAGCAGAACTAACAGAGGATTAATGCTTGCTGGCTCATTCTCTGGCTTGCTTTTTGGCTCATACTCAGCTAAGCCCATTTGTTTAGGGATGTGACCTCCCATGGTGGATTAAACCCTATCACATCAATAATCAATGGAAACAGTCTTTCATAAACATGTCCATAGTCTGGGCATGCCCTCAATTGGTACTCTGTCAGATTCTACAGGCTGTGTTGAGTGGACACCTGATGCTAACTGTATCAGTGCTGTGAATATGAGGATGTCAACTATGAATTGTTAAATGCTTGATGTGATTCCATAGTTTTAAATGAATGAATGGAAGGCCTTCCTTTTGTTCAGACTTAACATTTCAAAGCTGAATGTGTGAGCTGAGGAGTCAACATACAGCTGATAGGGATTGTCTGTGAACATTCGTACCCTTCTTTCTTCTTAATCTGTGCTAGAGTACTAGAGATTGAACCCAGAGCCTAGAGCATGCTAGGCAAGTTCTCCATCATCCTTATTCCTCAGTTTACTTATGTTTTAAAATGGGGTCTCACCAAATTTCAGGGCTGATGTTGAACTCAGCCTGTTGCCCAGGCAGGTCTTGAATTTAACGTTCACTTACCTCCTGGATGTCTGGGGTAGCAGGTCTGTACCACAAGGCTCAGCTTCATACACATATTTTAAGCACGCAAAGATTAATTTTTATGGCTAAAGTTTGAATGTAAAAAGATGCCTCATCAGGAGAGCAGATGCCCTTGGGAAAGAGGCAGGGTGAATGAAGAGTATAATAGGAGCTTCAGAGGCCCAATTCACAGTCATATCTTTTTTCTTGTTCTCAGAGGGTCTGATATCAAATACTAAAGTTTAACAAAGTTAAATTGCAAACATTGCTATGGCCATTTAATGCACTTTAATAGCTATCCTATTAGGTGGTATGCAAGGATGTTCATTTTATGATTTTAAATATTTTTATATGATTGAAATAATTCGGTAATAAAATCATTAAAGCACCTTCTTCCATTTTTATCAAGTTCCTGGTGAATGTACATGCTCATCCTTTCTTCTCTCATGCAGCTGAACTAGATACCAAGAACCCGATTATCCAACAAGAATTATTGTGTCTACTGAGATGCAGGATGGGTAGGAGAGGTGGGGCCTGAATCAGAAAAATCCCATTAGATCTCTCTGTATTCATCTATTACTGAGGCTGAGCCCAGTCTATTTAGTGCTCAGCAGTCAATCTTGAGCATGTCAACAGGGACACACTATGTAAATGTTTGGAGGAAAGATCTAAGAATACATAAGCAGTTAGCTCAAGCCTCTTCCTTCTCAATTATTCTAAAGCCCAAATAAAAGTGACCACTGAATAAAGAAGGAAACCATCTTCAAATTTGTGTAAATGGTTTTGGGGTTAAATTATTGATGCAACCAACTGATCCAGAAATACACATCATATTATTCTAACTCTGTCATCAAAACCTAACGTATGTGTGATGGTGGGAGACATACACCATTGCCTTTGTGATTGGTTAGTTCCTGTTCCTCTTTTTAAATAATGCTGCTGAGTATCTTGAATTGATCTCTCATGAAATACATTTGAGAAGAAAACACTTAATATGGTTTTTATTTTGGGGTTAGACATACAAATTCTGACTTGCCACATAAAACAAAGATGTTTGCATGTCTCCTTGATGGGAACAGAAGGGCTTACTTCAGATGCAAATGAGTCACACTGAAGCAGAATTCTAGTAAAAGGTAAAAATTGTATTGAGTATACTCCTTTAGCCACTACAGTAGTGTGAATGAGAACTGTGCCTCGTAGGCACAGGCATTTGAATACTTGGTCCCGCTTTGGTTACACTCTTCAGGGAGATTTAGGAGGTACAGCCTTACTGAGGGCAGTATGTCCATAGTAGCAGATTTGTAGTTCACTCTCTACTTTGACCCTGCAGTGAAAGATGTAGTCTCCCAGCTTCCTGATTTGGCCTCCATGCCTGCTCCTGCCATTCCTCCCTGAAATGATGGAGTCTTATCCATCTGGAACCATAAGTCTAAAAAAACTTCCTTCTATAAATTGTCTTGGTTATGATGTTTTATCATAGCAACAGAAAAGTAATAATGCCATGAAGAGTAGAAAGCAGAACACATACCCAAGTCCTGCAGAGCTTAAATATATTCAAGTCAATAAGAGGTTTTTCCAAGTAGCAAGTGAAGAAAGCTGCTTTTCATCGTGGTTATCACCTATGTGCTCGGGTGTTACTAACAAGTAGAGGAATATTATCTATTTACAATAGTGTGAATGCCGTATCATATTCATGTATTCAATAAATATTAATACATGCTTATAGTGTGCTAGCTCTGCGTAGATAATAATGAGTTCATAATAAGCACGGAGACTGTGTTGGTTTTTTATTTACACATGCTCTGATAGAGTTATGGAATCACAAAGCAAATGTGAACTTGAGCCACTCAAAAAGTCTGAGAAGACAGGCATTAGACCTATAACTAGGGTGGCTGACTGGAGATGAGGCTGCCCTATTCCCTGAGGGAATGATGCACAAGTTTTCATCAGAGTGAGAAGACCATAGAAAACCAGCTTGCCAAGAGTATACACAGCTATTCACTGAGCATCTACTCTGAAACAGGCACTGTTCTGCCTGGGATACTTCAGTCAAACGAACATACCAGTCTCTGATCAGTTTGTATTTCAGAAGGGAACATAAATAAGAAATAAATGTACATTAATTTATTTAGTGATCTGGTGAAGTAGGATAATTCCCCTGGAGAGGGGCACTGAGCAGCTGCGATGGTTTGAATGAAAATGGCCCCTGTAGGCTCATATGTTTCAATACTTCGTACCCAGTTGGTAGAACTGTTTGGGAAGAATTAGGAGCTGTGGCCTTGTTAAAGGAGGTGTGTTACTGGGTTGCCTCACTGTAGCCTCCAAGCAATGGGACTGACCAATCATGGACTAGAATCTCCAAACAAGTCTTTTCTCTTTTGAAGCTGATTGGCTCAGGTATCTTGTCATAGCGACAGTAATCAGACTGTCACAGATAGCCATCTTTCAATCACACTCTTAGGATGGGGCGGCAAGTTTGGTTTGGTAGATTGGATGATGGCTAAGAACCAGTCACACATTCTCCAAAGTTCTAGCTTGAGTGACCAGAAACTTGAGGTCAGTCTGAAGTGACAGCAGGATATATCGAGGAAGAGCAAGCAAGGAAAGGACACATTTCTGAAGATGGACACATAGAGGTGCCAAGCTGGCAGTTGCGAGGGAAGGGACTGATGACTGAGGATGTGGCCAAGGCTTTCAGGGAGTTTCATTGCCAAGGGGAGCAGAGAAATGAGGCTGAGACTCACAGGGAAAATTACTTTTATTTTGTTTTGCTTCAGTTGGGACCAACATTTGCAGGGTTGTATACAAGCTGGCAGTCAGGGTGACACCAGGCAGGGAGGCCTCAGTAAGACATTCAAGGCAATTGAGTTTTGATTAGAACAGTGGGAAACTATTGGGAATTTAAGCAGAGCAGTTTGGCGAGAGAAAAATTATATTTTGAAGAGAACCTCCTGCCTGCAAAGAATGCAGTGGGTTGGAAAAGAGTGCAAGTAGTTGCAGGTGAAATACTTAACATGTGCCTAGGAATGTGATAGGCATTTTTATGTATTAGTTCCCTTCACCTTTGGCATAAGCCTTCAAGGTGGATAACCTCCTGAGTCCTTGTGTAAAAGTCAGGGCCTTGTTCTGTGTGCTTCAGTGACTTACCCAAAGTCATCAAAATGGTGGGATCTCAGAAACAGAGCCAGATACAGAACTCAGGCTATGAGAGCCAGATCCAGGTCTCTGATTCCACGTGTTCCTGGTCGTATGCTCATGTGCTTGTTAGGTTGAAAGGGCTCTTAGACACTGCCTAGTTCAGACCCAGAGGGAAACAGAATTTGAGGTATTAAGGAGCAATAGGTTGCAAATGGAATAATAGTTTAGTGCACTTAGGAGTGGGTGCTGTTTAAAGTCCAGTGCTGGAAATCCTTTGTAAAATCCAAACAAATTTTTGTAAAGCAAACAATTCACTCTTCCATTTAGCTGGGGAGAATGTTGTTATCTAAGCATTGGATAAATCTTCAAAACTAAGAGGCACCCAAAATCTTTCTTATAATTCAGTGAGAGAAGATGTCACAAAGTGGTCTTGGAAGAAACCAGAACAAGAGGCATGATGGTGGGTACTCCAAACTTGGGATGGATTAGATGCTGTAGTTTAAGAGTTTCCAGTCTGTTATTTAAAGAGGAGTTTTAGTCTTCATCTTTTGAAACTGTGGAGAACAGAATATTAGTTTCTCCATCATTTATTTTTCCATATGAGAATACTCTACCTTTATCCCATCTATACCAAGGATTCTGGGGTAGTGTAATTACAAGGCTTCACTTGCACTAGCTTCTCATCTTTAGCAAGACTCTGAAAATTTCAAGCTTTAATAATCTAGTTTAAACAGCCCCTTATTTGTTGTTGAGTTCTTCACTGACTCCAATTTTGTAACTATTTGTGTTTATTCTTGGTTGGTTCACCCTTTAATTACTTTAGATTTAAGGAGGGAAACATTAAGATCATTCAATTCTTCTTATGAGACCACAATATTTATCCTTTTCAGGAATAAATACATTGTAGATTTCCATGCTTATTAATTTTTGATTGTAGACAATATCAAGTTATGCAAGGTATGCGGTGAATACATTTAAATTCATTACTTAAACAAATTCCATCAGGACTATTAATGCCAATTTGATTATTTCTATTATTATATCACTAAAGATATTACCAGTGATGGGTTTGTTCTGTTTCTAAATCCATCTGGGGAATTAGCATAAGCTTTTCCTTGTATTATGGTGAAGACAAAGAATTCGAAAAGAGATAAGGGTTTTATTATTATTTTTAATTCTTTAGGGAGATAGTAAGGGGATTTATGGAACATTTGTGATAACCACATGTTGGGGGCAGATATCAGCAATGCCATTTCCAGTAGTAGCTACAAAGGGACAGTGCTCGCTTGCATTTTCAGTTCACAATTATAAGGTACCCATTGTTTATCTCAAACAGAACTCATTTTCAGCTTGTGGTGAACAAATGCTTTCTGGTGTGTGTTCAGAAGTCTTAGTAGTAACATCATCCATCAGGAGCAGAAACACATTTGCTTTGACCACTTTTGATATTGAATATCAAACTTAGAGGCTGAATACCAACTCTTCACACAGGTCTATGAAATCATTTCTCAAATATTGTGTGACAAAAGACTCCAAAATTTAGTGCCAAGAAAAAAAAGAGCAATGATTTGTCATCTCTGATCATATGTCTGAGTTACATGTCCATGAGATGCTTGGCCATGTTTTTGTTCAGAAGAGGTAACAAAAGAATTTACACAGGGCCCCTGAGAGTATTCATATGGTCTGATTTTTGAATAGCCAAGCATAATTATTCCCCTGATAATGTTTAAGTTAGGCAAGTATTTCCCTTGTTAATTGCAATCTTTAACTAACTCAGCTCTCAAAAATATATGTGTCAATTGAAACCCTCAGATAAGTGATTACATAAATTTTACATCCTTCTTCCTACTTCTTATAAGTCTTGAATGTGTCTTTTCTTTTTCTAAAGCAGTTTGTATGTACATGTGTGTTTTATGTGTCTGTGCTTGCATGTAGGTATAAGCACCACATGAGTGCTGTTGCCAAAGTTGGTCAGAGATGGAGTCAAATCCTCTATAGCTGGAGTAATGGGTGGTTGTGAGCCACCTGATGTAGGTACCGAGAATCAAACCAAGCTTCTCTGCAAGAGCAGCAATTACTCTTAATCACTGAACTGTCTCCCTTGCCCAAAATGTACCATTTTCTAAACTTGTTGCCTACACCTGTTTTCTCTTTTGTCTTAACCCTTTAGCTTTTATCTTTGTTTTTAAATTTTATCTGTGCTGGTGTTTTGCCTGCATACACATCTATGTACCATGTGCATGCCTAACTCTTATGCAGGCCAGAGGGTATTGGATCCTTTGGAACTGGAGTTACACACAGTTGTGAGCCACCATGTGAATGTTGGGAATCCACCCAGGTTCTCTGGAAGAGTCACAAGCCACAAGTGCTCTTAACTGTTGAATCATCTCTCCATCTCTGCTTTTCATTTTTATCCTTTTTATTATTACTTACTATTTTCTTTCTTTCTTTTCTTTTTGTTTTTTGAGGAAGGGTTTCTCTGTGTAGCCCTGGCTGTCCTGGAACTTGCTCTGTAGTCCAGGATGACCTTGAACTCACAGAAATCCAACTGCCTCTGCCTCCCCAGTGCTGGATTAAAGGTGCGCACCACTACTGCCCTGCTTACTTAGTATTTTCTACAAAGGAATTTTCTACTTCTTCCTCCTTTTTAATCTCATGTCATTTCCCATTCTCTAATTATGCATTGACACTTTCCAAATGCCAGCTCGACTTTGCTGGCCTTGGCTGTAGAGCAGGGAGACTCCCAGGCACACAGGGATATGAGGTGAGGGGCACATGGATACATATGCTGTTGGTATTCTCCTTGTTCACCCTGGTGGAGGGGGATGCCTAGGGATTTTGATACTTTCATGTGTGTTCTCCTCCTCCTTTCATTTTTTAGCAATTGATTTGAAACAAAAATCTTCAAAACGTTTTCTGTTCAGAGTCCTGCCCTTAGGAATCTTCTGATGAGTCTCCCCACCCCCTTCCACCAACCAAGTGTGGGCTGGATGCTCCTGGTTATCTCCATACATTATGTATCATCTCATGAATTCTCTGAAATATTCATTCATTTTTGATATAGTCAAAATGTGATAATAGAAAACAACAGCATGGAAGAACTTCCGTTTTGACTCCCACTGTGTATTAAAACATCCACACACCAGGAAGCTCGGGGATGGGGAAACAGAAGCCCACATGCTCAAGTGTAGAATGTATGTGGGAGGTCTGAGTGCATCGGTTGGTTGCACTGTAGGCTTGGCTAGACGACCTTTACTTTTCCGTACCTTAATTCCTCCAGGTTAAGGGGTCAAATTGGTACAACTTGGGAAAAGTAGATAAAATCTTGGGGTAGGGGGAGTCATAAGGTGCTCCCAAGATTTCACCTGTGCCATTCCTGCAACTGACTCTGATGGGCAGATGACACAGTCCATATCAATCATATAGCATCTTTGACCTTATGAGGAGCAGGCTGTCCCAGGTGGACTTGGTCTGATTCAATGGTGGGTTCTCTTCTTGGAGATAGATATTTGAAGCCTGGTAGGGATTCCATGTGAGGGACTGACCTTGAAGATGAAACTGGAAAGTACATATGGGAAATTATAGGAGCTGGGAATCCCTCTGCAGCTCCTTGTGAGTCTGATTCATTGTCACAGTCATTGAGGTCAGAGGGTGTTACATCCTGCTAAGTCACATATCTGTAGAGGCCCCAAAGGCAGAGGGATTGAGGTTCTCACAATGGAGTGCCCTAGGCCATCTGCATGGAGGTCTTATTGAAATCCTCAAAGGGAAAATACAGGATACCAGGATGATTATTCAAAAAGTGTTCTTCAGAGGGACTGATTGAGAGAGGGCTGCGGCTTAGCAGGAGACAGAACAGAAGTATGTCTGTAGCAAGGGCATTGGAGTGTGGAGTACTGGAGGAACTACAGAGCTGTGGCTCAGGGGTGGGGCTCACTGCTGATACTACTTTCAGCACCAATCTAAACACCCTTATCTGTCAAGGACAGTCAAGGCTAGGAAAACAAGAGGGAACTCAGGCATTATGATCTGTGTTCAGGATACAGGAAGTAGAGGAGTGGGGGTACTCTGCTGAAGAAGATCTCACTCTCCAGGTTTCATCCCACAAAAACTCAAAAGATGATACACACAGCAGCTTCTGACTTATAAACTGTGAAACAGCAAACAGGGTCATCTTATGCCATTGACTTCCTGATAACCTGTTGCATAGCAGTGAAAAATGAATTGAAGTCCTAGCCTGCACTTTTTTTGTCACTTGTGAGTCAAGAGATGAGAGATGAGAGGCCATATATGTGGTCATCTCTGGAATCTTAGAGCCTGGTCTTTGATTTAGTTCTATTCCACCACATATTTCATCCATCTACACCTGTATTATCACCTGCACAAAGGGAAACCATTGTTAAGTTTTTCCCAGAATTATTGGGTGGCTCATGAAGAAGTAAAACTTCTATTTTTGCAGTACTGAAAATGAAATCCAGGACCTTGTGCAGGGTAGGCAAGTACTTCTTCACTAGACCACACCCACAGCCTTCAGTAAATAGTAATAAAGAAGCCAGGTGGTGGTGGCACACACCTTTAATCCAAGCACTTGGGAGGCAAGGGCAGGCAGATCTCTGTGAGTTTGAAGCCAGAGTGAGTTCCAGAACAGCCAAGGTTACAGAGAAACCCTGTCTCGAGAAAACCAAAATAAACAAATAAAATAAAAAGCAATAAAGAGATAATGACTGATGTATATAAGGGCTATTTATGTATGAGTGATTATTATACAGAAAAAAAAGTCATTAGAACATTGATCTTGAGTGCTTGAACATAGGGCTGATCATCCAATAGGCAGATTTAGAAATTTATAATTCATGTTTTCATATTTCATTCAGTTTTACTCCCTCTGTGGATGATATCATTAACATTATTACTCTTGCCACGTGAGATCTGAGAATTGAACCTGGGTCCCCTGGAAGATCATTGAGTGCTTTTAACTGCTGAGCCGTCTTTTTATCCCCAACACTATTTCTCTTAAACCTTTATGTCTGGAATAATCAGAATCACCAGAAGTTGTAGGAATCAGTCAAGGTTCCTATGAACACCTCCCCACTGGGTTGTGATGCATCTTATTGTGTAAGAGAACACCTGGCAGAAACAACCTATGTGAATTGAGTTTTATTTTGGCTTACAGTTGAGAAGATACAGTCCACCATGGTGGGGGAAGGCATAGTGACTTGAATTGCTCAGGCATGGCAATGAGAGCTTGCAAAGATAGCATCTTATATGGAGCTCCCAAGAAGCAGAGAGCTCTAGCCAGTATCAAAGGTGGATTTCACCTTTAAAGTCTGCCCTAAGTGACACACTTCTGCTAGTTCTGTTACAGTCTCAAAGGCTCTATAACCTCCCAAAACAGCGCCACCCACTGGGGAGTAAGTATTTAAGCCCATGTACCTATGGGGGACATTTAACATTCAAATCATAATTCTTTTGTAATTGTTAAAAACCAGGACACTGGCATTAGTACAAAACCATTCACCAGACTATAGATCTCATTTGACACCAGAATTTATTTTGCAAATAACTGAGATGTATTTCAAATGCTGACTTCAAACTCTCCTTGAAAGTTCAGACTTAAATGTATGGGTTAATATTATAAATCTCTGTCTTCATAATCTCTGTAGATTGGTGCATGCCTCCCCAAGTAGCATTTATCTGACCACTGGGACTAAGATCCACCTGCATTTTCTCTCGAAAGTTTTGTAATTGACCTGACATACATTGTAGATTTTGACTGTTTCAAAACAAGCTGATATTTGTGTCAATAAGATTACAACCAGATATCCAGAAAAATATGAGAACTAGCCTCAAGTTTTCTTTCAGTTACTACCCAATAAAAAAAAAATTAACATGAAATGAAGCCAAAAGGTACACAGGAGTTAGCTCAAGGCCAGGGATCCTGACTGTTAAAATGTCTATGGGTATTTGCAAGATCTAAGAAGATTCTTCAAAGGGATTCTATTCTCTTGGATCTGGGGAATTCTATTCACACACACCCTCCCTTTGTTTCTGTGTAAGTGGATCTAAAATTTCCTCCAGGCCCCTGAAATTTCTGTGGCCTGAAATGCTTTGAGAACTCTAGATGTAGAATGTTTTTGGTGGTGGAGAGAGGCTTAGTCTATATGCATACAAAAGGATTTGTCTCTGGCCAGGCAAGGTGCTTAAACTGTGATCTCAGCACTTGGGAGGCTGAGACCAGAGAAGCAGGAATTTGAGACCAGCTTAGGTTATATTTCCTGCCTCAAAACAGCAACAACTTAGTTTTAGATACTGGGGCTTCTCTTTCTAAAATTCTGCAGAGCTAGACTTCTTCTGTCAGGTGACTTTCTCAAGAGCCCAGGGCTACACCTACCTGCCCATGTTCACTCCTCTTTATCTTTCCTGTATTGAAGAGAGAAGCATACTCCTTATTTTCAAACTTTGTGTGTATGGGTGTGTGTGAGTGTGAGTGAGTGTGTGTGTGATTGCAGGTACATGTGTATGCAGGTGTATGAGCATGTATGTGTACATGCATTTAGAGACCAGAGGATAACTTTGAGTGTTGTTTCTCAAGGAACACTGTTATTTTTGAGACAGAGCCTTTCATTGGCCTGAGGTCAACTAACGAGTGAAGCTTGTAGGTCAAGGAACCCCAGATATCTACTATATATAATTATGTGGTGCCAAGATTCCAAGGTTATGTTTCCACAGCCTGCTTTATTTCTGGGTGTTCTGGGGCTAGAACTCTAGCATGCCTGCTTGTGAGGCAAGTGCTTTACCAATTGAGCCATTTTTCACAGCCCACCCTCACTCCCTTCTTTCCTTCCCTTCTTTTTTTATACTCCTTGGGCATTCTGGTCCCACTCCTTGGGCTTATATCATCTAGTTAAGTCATTATAAATGAGTCCCAACAATTTAGATTCTTTCCCTAAGATGACATCTGGAGTCAGGTATTAAAATGAAATAACATTTTGATTCTAATGACAATTGACTTTATTACACATTAACAATTCATTTAACTGTCTGACCATCTAACATCTCAGCTGTGCATTGTTTGAGACTCCTGAAGACCATTTATTACCTTTTCATTTCATCTACTTTTCTTATCAGAATGAACTAAGCCAGGCTTACTGTGGATGGAGTACTTTTCACTGACAGATAAACTCATCCTTGTGACATCTTGTATAGCAGTGTCTGCTCTTACCTAAAAGCTACTTTTCCTTCATCTCTTAAGTTAGACAGTTAGAAAATCGTCTCAGGTTTTCATAGATGCTGCAGCTCTGGCTGGGAACCTTGACATTATATGAGGAAACTTAAAGTTTCTGAGAGAGCAGTCATCTTAGGTGCTTACTCACTTGAAGATAGTGGGTTCAGTGGTTGCTTGCCTAGTAAGCATGAGACCTTGGGTTCATTCTCCCAAATTACATCACAAAATCAAACATATAATTTTGGATATCTGTTCATCATCATTCACCTAGAAGAACCCCAATGACAGGAGAAGATTTTTTTACTCAAAAAATATATCCAAATGCATAATAAAAGAAGAGACCAACTACCTTTGGCATTTGTAAGTAAACAGCTTTCGGGCCCTATGTCTGCAAATGCTTACCTCTCTCCTAAATATCTCATACAGTCCTTCCACATACATTAAATTATCTCTATATTACTTACAACATCTGTATTAGTTTCTTTTCTGTTGTTGTGATGAAATGCCATGACCAAAACAATTCACAGAAAAAAATAGTTTATTTGGACTTATTATTCCAAAGAGAGAGAGCCCATGATGGTAAGATCAAGTCATGACAACTAATGGCAGCTATGGTGTCAGGAACTGGAAGCCAAGAGCTAACATCTTTCACCAATATGAAACAGAGAAAGAAAACTGGAAATGGTGCATATATTTAATTCTCAAAGCCTGTCTCTACTTTCTCCAATATGACCACACCTCCTAAACCTCCTTAGAAAGGACCACCAACTAGAGACAAAGTATTCAGATATATGGACGCTTGGGGAACATTCTCATTCAAATCACCACAGTACTGAATCTAACACAAACGATATACAATTGTTACATCACCATACACAACCATCATACAATAATAGTACAACAGAATGTTATTTTGGAAACAATGGCAAGAAAAACACCTGTGCATGCTTAGTGCAGATACGTATTTTCCCTAAGTTTTTGCACTTTTCAGCTGGTTGCTCTCATGATGTAGGACTTAAAGATTTGGAAGACTGAATGTATATGTTACATTAAATAGTATGAACTGATGGGAGACTGTGAGGTGAAATCAGTCCCTGTTGATGTTAGCAACTGCCTACCTGGCTCATAGGAGAGCTACCCATGCTGGGCATTAGGAACATACTTGTTTTTAGGAGAGGAGCAGAGTAATGTATTCAGTTGCTCAAGAAAAATACTCCAGCTCATCAGTTTGCTTGCCTTACAAAGCTGTCTGAAGAGCAACTTGCATTGCTCGGTTTCATTCCGAGCAGAGATTTAGGAAAAAGCATTCCTTTCCTCTATGTCTCATGCAGAGATTCAGGAGTGGGTGGCAAAGTTCTCTGGGCGATATCTTGTGTCATTTTTTATCAGGTACTGTCAGGTTTGACAGGAGCTGGGGTGGGCATAGCTTCACTGGTTGTGCTGACTAAAGTGACAGACCATCCAATGTGATTAATATCTGTGCACTGGGGCTTTTTTCCATCTCAAAGATACTAAGAAATGAATAAAGCTTAAAGATGATCTCTGAAAAAGGCATTGAATCATACCTGATCTGGTCGAGTCCAGTGCTTTGGGTGGGGTGAGAGGAATAGTGTCAGAACCATAGAGACTCTCTGAAGGGTTACAGCATGTAGTCACTGAGCCCGCATGTATGGATGGGTGGGGCTTGTTAGGGCTTCCCATATCTTCTGAGTGATATTAGATGTGAAATGTCCCTCACACCTCATGTATTTGAATGCTTGGATCCCTATCTGGTGGGATCCCTATCTGGTGGTGCCTAGAGCTGGCAGATGTAGGGCTATAGAAAAGGGGCTAGAGCATTGTAAGCCATCTTCACTTGTGACTGGTTTCTCAACTTCAGTCCACCAAGAAGTGTGCTAACTACCACACATTCCCATTGCTACAGACACAAGCCACTTTTACTATCATGCTTTTTTGTCATGGTTGACCAGGTCTCTTTAAACAAGGAATCAAAGTAAAACTTCTCTTAAGATGCTTCTTGTCAAGAACTTGGCAGCCTTTACATGTTGGTGGATACAGATGATCCATCAGGGATGCATTCTTACCTTCCCTCACCTAGTTCATTCACCTAGTTCTCATTCCTACACTACTTTTTTTTTTGTTTTTTTAACCAAACATGACACTGTATGCCACAGACACAACTGTGGAAGGTGCAGATATGGCTTCTGTCATCTAGTTGCTTATAGTCTGAAGACAGGTTCAGAGACAGTTACAAAACAGGCTGGCAACTATGCAATAAAGGAGCTTATAACAGCTTGTGAGAGACATCCTGGGTTTACTGAGTTATAAAAAGCCAATGGCTCAAGCAGAAAAATTGCCAGATGTTGGTATACAGGAGAAGAGAGGAAGAGCCTGGTAGATGGAGTGCATACTGTGAGCCTAGGCCCAGGGAAGAACTCATGATACACTGGAGCAGCTTGGAGCTATTATAGGAGGCAGAGCAATATGAGAGGATTTTAGAGAAAATGCAGTTCTCCTATTTAAGTCACCTTTGGGTAGACTTTACTCTCAAGGCTATGAGGAGTCACTGCGGTGTCGCAAAACCTGTTTTCTAGCCAACCTATGAGATGACAATAGTCATTGCTATATGACTTTCCCCTGGTCCTCTCCAAACTGTCAGAGGGCTACAAAGGCATCATTTGTGTCTTAGGGTTTTTATTGCTGTTAAGAGGTCACATGACTATGTCAACTCTTATAAAAATATTTAATCTTGGTTGTCTTACAGTTCCAAGGTTTAGTCCATTATCATCATAGTGGTATGTATAATGACACATAGGCAGACATGGTGCTGGAGAGGCACCTGAGAGTTCTACATCTGCATTGGCAGGCATCAGGAAGAAAGAGTGAAACACTGAGCCTTGCTTGAGCTTCTGAAACTTCAAAGCCTACCCCCAGTGACATATTTCCTCCAAAAAGACCATACCAACTTCAACTAGTCCACACTTCCTAATAGTGTCATTCCCTATAAGCCTATGTGAGCCATTTTCATTCAAACTACTAGACTCTGTGTTTCAGAAGTTGCCTTTGTCATTCGCTCAATCACTTATTGATACACTGAAGTGCACTGTGGTTTCCAGTTAGACTAGAAGCATTGGAAGTGCTGAAGGAAAGTACAGGAAACCACTTTAAGACATTGAGCCAGAAAATGATTTTTGTGGCTATGTCCAAAAAAGCATTGGAAATGAACGCCAAAATGAACACACTAGGTTATTTCAAGTTTACAAAGCTGTTTTACAGTGAAGGAAATGATAAACTAGTGAACAGATACCAACAGAACAGCAGAAAGTATCTGCCACCATTCCTCTGATAGAGGGTAAATATCCAGAATATACAAAGAGCTCAATAACCTTAACAATAATATCATCTAATTTAAAGATGGGAAAGTGATCTGAAGAAACAACATATTTTTGTTTAAAAATATGAAAAATGTTCAGTATCTTAAAACAAAATGAGATATTATCTCCTGCCAGTTAGAATAGCTACTATCATAACAAAAAAATATAACAAATGTCAATGAAAATATAGGAAGAATGGAACTCTTGGACACTAGTGATGGGGTGTAAATTAACTGTTATATATAACAGTATGCATGATACCTAAAGGTGAAAAATGGAACTGTATCATGACCCACTGATCCTTTCTCTAGGTATATATCAGAGGGAATCATAGCATATATTAGGGATACCTGCCCAACCATCATGTGTTTATTCATGGTAGTTAAAAGGTGGAATCAGCCTCATATATGTCTGTATAATTACTTGTCTCATTGCTGTGATAAAATTCCCTTACAAATGAAACTTAAGGAAATCAGAATTCATTTTGGACCACAGTTTTAGGGTATAGCCCATCATGATAGGGAAGGCATGGAGGCGGGAGCTGGAAGTGACTGGTCACATTACATTGGCAGTCATGAAAGTACATCTAGTCAGCTTTCTATATATTTCAGGATCCTAGCCCTTTGAATGGTATAGCCCACATTTAGGTTGGGTTTGCCCTCCCATTAGTTTAATCTTGAAAATATCTCACAGATATTCCAAGGATTATGTTTACATGCTGATTCTAAATTCCATCACATTGACAATCAAGATTGAATATTGTATGGTTGTCAATAGATGAGCTGATAAAGAAAACATGTTATGTATACATAATGGGGTATTATTCAACCACAAGGAATGAAATACTGTCATCTGCAGCAGAATAGCTAAGTAGAGATAGGGCTTGTGTTAAGTGATATAAATCAGACACAGAAAGACAATATTACATATTCTTTCCCATATGTGAAAAGTTAAAAAAAAAATCCATCTTAAAATAGAGCAGTGATTACTAATAACTGGGAAAGTACAGGTATGGCGGTGTGTGGTATATAAAGGATGGTTAGGTTTGATTAGTGAGCACTATATGCACACGTGGAAAAAGTATATCCAACCCTATTACTGTACACCCTTAACATGCATTAGTAAAAATTTTAAAATATATTTACCAATTAGCACTGTAGGAATTTTCATATGGAAATTTTTGAAGAGAATGTATTTTTAGACAGAGAATGCCTTTTGATTCTTGGTGCTTAATATAATTAGACTATAAGCATCCATCCCAGCCAGGCTAAATGTCGGAGGCATAATAATAGTGCCTCTGTGTGGATAATAGCCCTCCACATCCTTGCACAGTGTCTGCATTTGTGAGCTCTGATGCTCTTACCTACTGAGCACCTTTTCTCCTTAAGTACATGTTTGGAGAGAGAGTTCCATACACTACAGGCTTATAAGGCACAATCAGAATACTAATAGAGCCGTCAACCCCCAGATGCCGCCTTCTAAAAGTCTGAACAAGGTGAACAGAGCAGTTAATACCTGTGCTTCCTCCTACATGATTGCAATTAACATTTTATCTGCCCTATGTCTCAAGTCAAAGCTTTGGCACCATTCCCTGGAGGGTGAGGGAGGACCTTAATTACAGAACGATGCTCTTACCCAGCTGCCTGCTGTATTCTGATGTCACCACCTCTGGGCTCCACTGAGAGGTCAGGCTGATCCTTGGATGTCATGTGGCTCAAATCGAATATTTTAATTTAGAGACTCAGCAAGTGGCTCCATCAATTAAGACTGCTTGTACTTGTAGACCACTTGCTGGGGCATAGCCAGGAGCTTTGACTCATTTCATTTCTTGCTGACCCCATCTCACAATGGAGGCATGGCCTGTGCTTGGATGAGTGCTGGAAAGCTGCCAGAAGTCAAAAGAAGGCTAACGATTCAAGAAGATTTGAAAGGACAGGTCTGGCCTTTCAAATGGCAGTGCAAAGGTCATGCTGGCTAAATGCTGGCACTTGGTGGGGGTCCAGGGAAAGTAGAGTGGATGATTTTATAGTTTGGTGGACACTTACATCATGTTGAAGTGAGTTAGTAAGTCCAGTTTGCCTTTTAATTAGATAGAGCTTTGTACAAGGACATGCCAGTTTCTTAAACGGGTTTTCAGCAATGCAGCAGACTCCTTGTATGTGACTAGGGTATGGGTGTGGGTTTGAATGGCAGAAGTAGGTATTGGGTGACTTTCTCTGTCACTCTCAACCTCAGTTTTTGAGACAGGGTCTCTCATTTAACTTTGAGTTTGCTGAATTGGCTGAACAAGCACACAGTGAACGTTAAGGATTCTCTGACCTCTGCCTCCCCCAACTCCTGGCAATGGTGTTACAGATCCGTACCATAGTGATTGCTCTTTGTTCTAGGTCACAGGAGAGTCCAAAATCAGGTGTTTATGCTCCTTACTCATTGAGACACATCCATTGCCCTTTGCAGCTTTGATCCTGTTTGATTAGCACCAGTTTCCTCCAGCAAGAAAAGATGGCTGTGGAAAAAGAAACCCTTCTGAGAGGATTGGTGAGGGCCACTTCTTCCCTGCCTGGGTCAGGACTGAACCTGCAGAAAAAGGATACCTGTAGGGAGAGGAACTGAGGTGAAGAGGTAGTGAATGGGTAAAGAAGTAGTCAACAGGTTCAGTTGCTCCAAGTATGGAATGGACATTAAGACGTGTATATGGGGTTTGCAGAATTAGGTCAGTGGTTATCCACAATGGTTGCTCTTCCAGAGAACCCAGATTTGGTTCTCAGTACCCATATGATAGCTAACAACCATTTGTAACCCTAGTCTCATTCCATGATATCTGAATCCCTCTTTTGGCCTAAGCAGATACTATACAAATATGGTACAGATATGCATGCAGACAAAAACATCTATACACATAAAATAAAAATTAGTAAGTCTTTGGAGTTATGCAGTCAAAACATAGGCATGGTGTAGAATACCTGTAATTGTAGGACCCCAGAGACTGAGATGGGAGGCTTCAAGGCTACCCTATGCTACACAGTGAATTTCAGGCCAGTCTCGGCTCATAACTTAAGACCTTGCTTCAAAATGAATTAGACTCAGTCATAAAGTCTATTTCTTCTTTACTAAATTTGCAAGGCTCTGGTCTTTGAAAGGAGGACAATGAAGCTATTCTATTATCATTCCCTGACCCCCCAGTATTAAAATCTTGCATTTTAACAGGCCATCTAGTTATCATGGTTCAAGTCCAAGAAGGGAGTGAACTTCAAGCCTGAAGGCAAGATAAGCAACCTGATGGCTTCCGAGAATGGCATTCCACCTCATGTCTGATATGTTTGGCATCGATGTCATGAAATCAGGGCTTAGCAAAGAAGCACCATGGCTCATGACTCACCCTGATATTATGGGTCTCAGTTGAAACATAATTTTGAATAAAGTATTGTTTTAGCACAGACAGCACAGCAGCTTAAAATATGCAGAAGCCATTATTTACAATGCCCGCCTGGTTATTATCTTGCTTATTTACAAAGAAAGTGGCTAGCTGTCACCCCAGCTTGCTTCCATAGTGAACCGTGAATAATTTCTGCTAAAGTTTGTGCTTGGAATTGAAATATAACTGGGCTATTATGGTCAGCTGCTGTGTATCTAGATAAGCACATCCAAGCTGCAAATGAGGGTGGCCTCATGGAGAACATTACCTTGTCTCCCCTCTTTTGTGCAGAATTAACAACCATCAGGGAAATTGATTCATGACTAAATGTCTAATAGAAGAGTTGGGACAGGATAATGTATAGTTGCCAAAGTGGACTTTGATATAGGATTTAAATCTCCACTCGGGGTCCAGATGCTACTTGGTTGGAAGTGCAACCTGCTCCCTTTCACACTCGCTTGAAAATGGAGGGAACCATTCCTGAGTTGATGTACACAATGAGAATTTCCCCTCTCACTGGAAGTTTGAAGCATACATTTAGTATAAAATTGTTGGGCACATGACGCCTCTCTTCAGAATCACTGCCGTCATCACCAAGGAAGCTGTTGTTCAGATTGCATCAGCTTCTTAAACTTATACTTGTTATTAGCTTTAAATGATTCCAGTGGAGCATGTCACTAGATGTGACAGGGTCACTCATGAGCTAAGGGATTCTGACTCAGGAGAACACCCAAGATTCTGCCACTGGTGGAAGGAAATAGAATCGACAATATAACTCCTAGGGGGAAGCGCATGGATTATTGTGATTTTCTTCATAAAAGTATTTCCCCAGAAATTTGACAACAGACTCCTGTTTGAAATTGGTTCCAAAAACACTAGTTTTATAGACTCTGAACAATGGTTATGGGTAGCATGAAGAGGGATGTGGTGTGTGTGTGTGTGTGTGTGTGTGTGTGTGTGTGTGTGTGTGTACATGAATCTTGCAGAGTCTAGAAGAGGGCATCTGATTCCCTGGAGTTAGAGTTCCAGGTGTTTGTGTGCTACCAGACATGAGTCCTAGGGACTAGTTTAGGTTCTCTGGAAGGGTAGCAAGCACTCCAAAACACAGGGCCATTTTTTTCAAACCATGACCCCCCTGGCCTTGTGTGTATTCTATACTATTGATTCCCACGTAGTCAGTTGACAGTAAATACCAATGAATCAAGGTAATTCAAATACAGGAAACCCTTCCAAATATTCTCTGGAAATCTTTAATAGGTGAAACAAAGTATCCAAAAAGCCATTCTAAGAAAATCATGAACAGGTTAAGGTGCTGTCACACATGGGTTAATGTTTGGATTGTCATATGGTTGAAGTGTGTACTCTAAGCCTCACTTTGCTTGAGACTCTAAACCTCTTACTGGAATCTTGCTAGTAAGATGATAGGAGTCAGAGACCACAGAAAAGGGATGGTTGCAGGTTGGTTGCAGTGGTCTACTCCTGGTGAGCACTTGGGTGGATCCAAAGGCCAGTACTACTGTGGTTCCTTACATTAATCCCTTACTCTGTTGGGAAAATCCACTGTTCTGGAACAATAATTGTCACTAGGTTTGGAGTCAGAGGTTTGAGGCCTTCTGTCATTATCATTGAACTGATCATCGAGGTTCTGATGGTTTGTGCTCCTCAGACGTCCGTGTGGTAGATGCTCGGTCCTCAGTGCATTTGTGGGAGATAGTAGAGCCCAGGTGTTGCTATTGGCAATTAATAACATCTGCTAGAGGGAGAGCCAGTTTTCTTTAAGAAAGTGTTTGTTGACCATGCTCCAGGAGATGACCATACGTCCAAGAGTATATGGGCACACAAATTGGACTCAATGAGGTTTTTTGCTGTTGTTGTTGTTTGTTTGTTTTTTTAAATGAATGAGGGTACAAAGTTAGGTGGGAAGGGAAGAGGATGTAGGTTTGGGGGAGTTGGAGTGGGTGAATATGATCAAGATATATGAGAATACTCACTAAAGAAGTATTGAAAATAAGGGAAGAATGAAAAAGAAGAGGTGGAATCTACTGCCTTTATGTCATGCAAGAGAAGGCATTCAGAGGAAGGTATCAGTCTATTTTTGGTTTTCTCTTTTGAGATCTAATCCTTCTAACTGGACTATGCTGTCTACCATGGAGGCCTCACCAGCTCTAATGTTATGCCAACTGTACTTTCAGTGTCCAAAGTTAAGCTGGATAAACTTTCCTTTTTTTTAAATAAATATATTGCTTCAACTCTTTTGTTACAGAGTTAAAGGGGAAGTAACATTTTGATATAAGACCTCTGGGTTTTCACTGTACTTCTATGTAGATAATGAAGTTTTCTATCAGCAACTTTGACCTTATTCCTTCCTTGTGTATATTCTGAGAGGCAAACAGTTAAGTGTCATTGATAATTAAAGAGTAGTTGGTAGTGTGTATGGCAAATGTGGACCCTCTGAAATTAAGTTCTATACTATAGTAATATATACAAACATAATTACCTTCTTAGGCAATTTGTAAAAAATATTTTAACTCTCATTTTTATATAAAAAGGAATGTGATTATCATAGTTTTTCTGTGTCAGAGCAGAAACTATTTAAAAGACAACGTCCAATAGAATCTAGACTCCACATGTTCAGAGGGTGGTGTTGTCTCAAAGGATAATTATAATTTTAGATATTTAAGCACTTTCCCATTAAACCACTGATTTATGGAGTAGAACTAGTGAAACCTGGGCAGTAACATTAAAAAGAAGCAATAATTTCAAGTCAGTGCCATGAGAAATGGCTGGAACATGTGTGTACCCTTCTTTACTGTGATATATCATTAAAATCCCTGTGTTTTATATAATGTAGAACTTATTAACACACCAGGGTCAAATGAGGTCAAATAGAAATGGAAAAGCAATTAGACAAATGCTTAATTATGACCTAGATAATGTACATCTTGTGTTTTTATTTACTGACAACCAACAACAGGCTGACCCAGCTAGGAAAAAACTTTACAGAAAATGTACCCGATGTTTCTCTTTGTACCAGTAAGGATGCTGTGGTCCTACAGTGCCCTCTTATAGGAAGTTGCAAAGAAGAAGAGATCTTAACTTGTATGGTTGAACAGTGTCTGATAAGTAATAGGAATTTAATAAATGAATATTTAATGATAGATTTTGGGGATGAGACATTTTGAAAGTAGTACACTATAAAGTGATGAGATAGCAGATTGGCCAAAGCTAATATGATGCAAATTTTGTTCAAGAGATCTGAATTCTAAACCCAGTTCTACCTTCAAGGGCTTATGCAGAGCAAGATACTTGTTTAGCTTAAAGATTTCTCTGTCTTCACTGTATGAGCTTTCTCTTCTAGCAGGCATCAGTCATCACTTAGTGTAATGGAAAAGAGGAGCCAAAGCATCGTGGGAGATGCCCACTATCTCCCCTTAGCTACTGACTTTGGTGCACAATAATCTTGCAAAATCAGATTCTCTTTATAGTAACCCTGAGTGTTTCCTCTATGGCTGAAGTGGATGGCAGTTACTCATTTATTTCTCCTCAGATCTCCTGAAGTAAGGATGAAGGTATTTGTCTAGATAAGAGCTGTGTAATGGAAATAACTCCAGCTGTTGATCAGGATTAGAGCATATTTCTTATGGACCCTTAAAGATAAACTACCAGGTGGTGAGAGTTCAGAGTCTTGGATGCTCAGAAGGATAGTGCTTAGAACACAGGGCAACAAGGAAGAAGGAGGGAGAGGGACAGTGAGAGAGAATGATAAATGGAGAGGGGCAGTGAGAGAAAGGGAGAGAGAGAGAATGTGGGAGAGAAATAGGGAGAAATGAAGAAGGAGACAGGATGAAGAGATAGAGAGGTAGAGAGAAAGGGGGAAAGGAAGTAAGACAGAGTGAGAGGGAGAGATATAGTGAGAGGGGAGATGCAGTGAGGGAGGGAGAGGAAGAGGGAGAGGATCAAAGAAAGAGGATGAAAAGAAGAGGAAAAATAGGCAGAGAGGGAGCAGTGAGGTGATGGATAGTCCCTTGTTTATAAGATCTTAATTCAAAAGTAGCCTGATAAATGTCTCTTTTTCCACTCAGTGCTTCAGAAGAGATAAACTCCACCCTATGGAATTCATGAATTAACAGAAGCATTTAGTTGAGGGATGGATATTCATGTTTCTCTGAAAGATTCAAACCAATTATTCTAGAGTATTTAGAAAAAGGAGCATGTGCATTAAAATGCTCTGACTTTCTATCATTTAAAGTTGCATACCTAACTGTCACTGTTTCAACGGTGTGACAGTCCTGTGAATAAATCCATTTTATTCTCTTGCTATTTGGCTCATGTTCAGTAGTCACAGGTTTACTCAAAGCAATTATAAGTCAAATAATCAGAATGCACGGTTTAGACATGGACAATTCATCTTGGTTGATAACAGAGTGGAACACACACACATACACACAAACACACACACACACACACACACACACACACACACACACTTACTCATACTTCTTGGATGAGGCAAAGTTTCAACACATACACATCTTACCCATACATCTTATAAGCTGACAGTCTTTGTGGATGAAGCAAAGCTTCAACATACTTCTTTTAAGCTTGCACTCCTTATTTCTTCCCATACACCTTATATACTTTTTAGACAAAGTTCTTTATGGGGAAAACCATCATTATTATATTATAATAAAAAACCATCATTATTATAGTCATCATAAATTTTAACTTCACACAATGATTACGTGTCAGTGATTACAAATTCCATATTTTCCCAAAAAAACAGGTTGTTTCCAAATACCCACACATGATTATACATGGATACCCAGTTCTCCATGTACTTTCTTTTTACAATATAGCTATACCCTAAAACAATATTTTTTTATTATAGATTAACAGAGTTTAAGCAAGCCAAGCCAGTTCCTATTATAGCTGGTAATTAGCAGTCTTGCAGTTACCAGGAAATGGGTATACATCATGCTATCCTAACTTAACACAGTAAAACAAGCTTGTTATTAACTAGGAAACTTTAAGTCAGGAGTCTTTTTACTTTTCTTTAGTAAAAGGAGACTCCGCTACACAGCTCTATGTCCTCAAGACAAACACCAAAGCTCATCAGCAAACTCATAATAGTACAAACAGGAAAAGATCAAATTTAATTGTGATCAAGGAAGTCCAACCTTAACAGTGGGCATTGAGACTCATTTGTTATTTCTTGATCATAGACCTGTCTCTCATAGGTGAAACTCATGGGCCTTAGCAACCAGGCTTCCTTTGTTTTTGCTCTCTCACCCTGTTGAGTCCCTCACCTGTCCACTTATTTTTATATTATTTCCTAGGTTACTAATTTCAAAGCAGCTCGGTGAAACAACCTGATTTGATATTTTTTTTTTAACTATACATGTTTTTTTTTTTTATAGATATTCTTTCTAGAGTTTCAATTGAATCACAAATTCTACTGAGTGGCATTGCCTTACCCAAGTGGCATTGCTTGGGGAAATTATCCCTATTATTGTGTGTGCCAGTAACACTGCCTAGTAAGGGATTAGAGACCCTTTTTGAGATTTCATACAACTCATACCAGGAAAGGGATATATGAAGATGCCCAGCAGCAGCAGGCAACATACAGGAGATGTAGTTCTTAGGGGCCATGTCCTTTGCTAGACAGACCCATTGTGGTTATGCTAACTGGTGGGTCGCACTCCACCAACTCTAACATTGCCTGCAATTCCTCTGTCAATTGCCCCCTATGGCATTCACTAAATCAATCTCTAGTCAAGAAAATGTCCTACAAGCTTGGCTACAGCTTAATCTTATGGGAACATTTTCTCAGTTGAGGCTCTTTCTCTGCAGTACATGCTGGCTTGTTTCAAGTTGACAAAAAACTAGCCAGCACAACTTCCAAGAAGAAAGAATAATTTTTCCTTAGATCATAGTTCTAGGTGCGACTCATGTACTACTTTTCTAGAATCGCCAATGACTTGAAATGACCAATTTGGGAGAATTCTATTACAAACTTTAATCAGTTAAAACTACCAGAATTGAGGCTTATGAATCTAATGTATTCATTTCCCAGGCAATTGTTAAGCATGGTTAACATTTGAACACCACCGTAGACTTGGCTAGAGGTCCCAAAATATAGGAGTTCTATTATATGGAAGAAACTGGTGATGAACAAGGGGAAAGATGAGATGTGGATGCTGGAGGGTAGAGCTGGGGTGACTGTTGCCTCTCTATCACTGTCTTTTGTCACTCAGACAGCCTTCATCCTGATTACATGGATTGTCCCAATGGTTTAAGTGCTTATGTATGTGTGTGAAGGATTAAATACATGGAGACCATCACCCCCTTTCTTTGCTAGTATATGAGTATTTGCCTGAATGTACGGTGTGTGTACACATGTGTGCAGTTACCAAAAAGACCAGAATAGGGAGTCAGATCCCATGGCACTGGAGTTACAGACAGCAATGAGCTGTTTGATGTGGTTACTGGGGACTAAGCTTGAATCCTCTGTAAAAGCAGTTAGTAATCTTATTTACTGAGTCACCTCTCCAACTCTTCTCCTCCTTCTTTTCATGAATTATTTTCTTTCAGTTTTTTTCCTGGATGCTCTATTTATTTATTCACTCAGACTTCCTTTGAAACAGGATCCTGAATTGCCCAGGCTGGCCTTGAACTTATCATATATCTAAGGATCTTGCACTCCAGATCCTTCTGCATCTGCCTTTTAAGTGCTGTGATTACAGGTGTGTGCCACCAGGTCCAGCTTTTGATCTGAATATAAGAAATCTCACTGATATTCTTGTGTGTTTCCCCAATTGTCAGTTGTCTTCATTTTGAATCTTCCTCTTCACTTTTTTTTTTTCGCCTTTCTGTCTTCTTTTCGTCAACACAAGAGTGCAGGCTTTTGTCGTGGTGCCACTATTCACACCAATTTTAAGTCGCCATCATTAGCTCTTCCTTCCCCAGGTGATTGAATAGCTCCATTTATTTAGGGGGTTCCTTGAGAATCCAGCTGGGGACAGTGAGGGCTTACTTTTCTCCATTCAGTTGGTACATTCTGATCCTAATAGGCTTCTTGTAAATATCTCCATTGCCACAGAGATTTTTTTTTTTTTTCCTTTTCAGGCTTCTAACCTACTCAACAAGATCAAATTTATCAACATGAATTTTCGATGCCATGTAACCTTCCTATGAGGTGAGAATTGCTCAGGTATTTAGATTCTCATCTGTTTTCTTTCAAGATGCAAGCTTTGTGTTGTTTTGCGTTCTCTCTCTCTCATATATATATTTTATCTATATATATATATATATATGTATTTATTTTTTTTGTATGTGTACATGTACACATATGTATATATATATGGTGTACATGTGTAGAGGACAGAAATGGATGATGATGATGATGATGTCTACCTATATAACTCTTGCTTCTTTTTAATTATTTTATTTTTAACAGTGTTCATGTATGTATGTATATGCCTGTGTCTGTCTCTATGTCTGTGTATGGATATGTGTATATGTGTATGCATGTGTCTGGAGAAAAGTTTTATCCCCAGGAGTTAGCATTAGAGGTAGTTATAAGCTACCCGATGTGAGTGCTGGGTACTGAATTCTAGTCCTCTAGAAGAGGAATACATACTCTTTAGGGATGAGCTATTGTTCCAGCCTTTTCCATTTTTTTTTTTTTGAGACATGTTCTCTTACTGGATCTTGAGTTTGCAAATCAGTTTGACCAGCTCCTATCAATCCCCTGGGAAAATTCTCCTATTTCCACTGCACAACAACCATGCCCAGCTTTGAAATGAGTGCTGGAGACTGTACTCAGGTCTTAATGCTTGCACAGCAAATACTTTACCCACCAAGTCATCTTATCTGCCCATGGCCTCTTTTTTTTATGGTTCATTTGAAAGGAATCCTAGAGATTCGAAAAGACAAACTGAATGTCAAATTAGTGGGTAACTTTGTCTTGACGTGGCATGGAGGGAGACTCATGCTCTCCTGGCTAGAGTGGACGTGGGACTCTGAATTTCTTATCAGGCTACTCAGCAGCTGAACAATTGGAGTGATTAGAGACGTCACTTAAAAACAAGCAAGATTTTTTTTTGTTCACCTGTGTCTTTACACATTTGGCTCTTCATGTACTTGGGAAAAGCCAGGCTGACAGACTTGTCAAGGCATGAAAGGCATGTAGAAGAAGGCTCTTTAGTGCTCGATGAAGCATGAATTCAAATGAAGCAACATGAATAAATTCATTCCTGAGATGGATAAATAAATGGATTCATTGCCTATGATATTCATTTCCCTCATTCCTTTTAATAATTGTTGACAAGAAAGATAATAAGATGTAATGGCTTTTAGACTCTACAGTGGGAACAGTCCCCAGGACCCACTGTTAATACAGGAAATTTTAGAGAAAGGTTAGTTTTCAGTAGTAACCATGGATGGGTTACCCTGCTTGAAGCAATATTTGATAGGCACTGAAACCTGCCATTAAGAAAAACAAACTAAAAATAACTCAGCATTTGTGCATTTCCTAGATCTACTTTCAGATTCTGTGGGCTCTTACTCTTTGAGCTGTTCTGGGTTGTTTAAGGTTAGAATGATAATTTTAAAAAGCAACCCCCAAAACATGTGTACTACAGGAATTATATGAGAGAAAGCACCTAAAATCTTCAATATGTTTAAAAATCCCAAATGTTTGTTTCTGAATCAATTAAATCAATACCAGAATGAGTTGGCTTTCCAATATGATATTATCAACTCCATTAGGCAATCAATAATGATAAAAGGCCTATTGTCTATGCTGGGAAAAAATAACTGACTTGGGACTCCTGATAAAGAAATGAGATTTTCCTGTACCAGTACAACTTTCTAGCCAAGATAACTTCATCATCATCATCATCATCATCATCATCATCATCATCATCATCATCATCAAATTAAAATGAGAGAGACTTGGAATTTGTCACTCTCATTTTTCAAACAGTGACATGGAGTTCTGCTGCAGTTGAGTTTTTGAGACTTCTTATGGCAGAGATTTTGCAGAAATTTTAACTCAGGAGAGTAAAGGAGGGGATAGCAGGAAAGGGAGGGAAGGGGAGAGAGGGGAGGGAAGATATGAAAAGGGAAAGGAGTGGAGGGAGGGAGGGAGAAAAGAATGGAAGGATGGGGAAGGAAGGATGAAAAGGCATAGAGAGAGATAGAGAGAGAGAGAGAGACAGAGAGAGAGGGAGAGAGAGAGAGAGCAAAGAGATAATTTCACTTACAGGATTTCTCAGTTTCTGCTGTGTCCTGAAGCACTCTGAGCCACCAGAGGAAGGGTGGATTACTCTGAGTATATTGAGCACTACCATGTCTTAGAAAGGTGTAAACCTGAATAGTGGATAAGTCTGCAATTGAAACATCAGTTATCAGAGAAAGACCTACTTTAGGGCTATGATGAATGTCAGAGAATTTCCCTTTGTGAGAGTACTCTTTTGCTCTGGATCCATTTCCATGGGTGCTCTCCTGCACTTTCACATTTGGTAATATCTACAATCTTATTCAGTTTCTTTGCTTGAAGAATTTCTCTCTGCCCCCCACCCCCCCTTTTTTCCTGTGTGGTGAACTGTTGCAATGAACCCACAGTGTTAAATGAGGTCCCCATGTAGGGTCTAAATGAACAAACACTGGTCATTCATGTAATCAGAGAAAGAGAGGGCAGTGCAGGTAGTTAGGACCTAGACTCCCAAATAAGTCCTGGGAGGGAATCAGAATTTGTTCCATGTTTTCTGAAATGTCCTTAAATCTGTCATACCCATATTCTGCACTGTATATAAGGTGTGCAATCCTGCTTTCCAATGGTCCCTGAAATGGCTGAGATGCTTGTATATTAGAACAGTCCTTCACGAGTTATCCCAGGAGACAAACAGGCATGAACAGGGAATAAGAATGTGACAGATTTTGTTTATGGTCTTTGAAATCCTCATCTAGGAAATAGTTCTGAAATCTGGCTCATGTTATTTCAATGCCGTAATTCAGGTGAGTCCTGTGTTACTCTGAAAGCACAAAGCTGTTGTGTGTGATCATTTGAATTCAGATGTAAACTGCATCAGGTGATGGTTGCTAAAACTACCTCCATGGAAAGTTGGTGAACATTAAGTTTAAAAGAAATCTGTCCTTTTTTATGTTCTCAGGATTAGACATAGATTTCAAAATGCCTCATCCACATTAAACAAAGAGTATCTCTATTTTACAAAACAACTTTTAATAGGAGTTGGATCCTACATTTATCTAAGTAGATGGGCAGAACCTTTCCAAGATTTTCAATGTTTCTTCAAAGCATGAACTGATACTTTCTCTCCTTCCTGGATTATTAATATTTCTACTCCTATTGTAAGCAGGCTGACATTTTGGGTATTAAACAGATGAAAGACTATTGGCTAAGCCAAGGTTGAACCAATTTCCTTTTATTCAGTGCCATTTACTCAGTGCCAAATATCTGCCATTTCTTGAAGCTGCAGTCAGGATCAATCAGGGCTTCATTTCTGTTCTCACAGAGCATGCGCTGAGGAATAACAGCAGTCAACAGTGACATCTGAGTATCGTGGTTGACAGGTAGAAGGACAGGGACCATAGGAAGAGACCACTGCAATTTTCTGGTGAGGTTTGAGAAGAAAAGATCCAATGTTTCCTGAATAAAATGACTCCTTAATTATAGCAAAGGGAAAATAAAAGGTACTTGGGGCTGGATAGATATTTCAACAGTTAAGAGCACTGACTACTCTTCTGAGGAACTGGGTTCAATTCCCCATATCCACATGACAACTTACAACCATCTGTAATTCCAGTTACAGGGGATCCAATGCCCTCTTCTGGCCTCTGTGGGCTCACAGATAGACATGCGGATAAAACATCTGTGTACACATAAAAATATTTAAAGAGAAGAAAACTGAGCTTAACATAAGAATATAGGATGCAGACTATTTGCAAGGTAGAAGGAACAGAATGTGCAAAGAGACACATACACACACACACATAGTGGTATATGAAAACCCAGAGAGAATTAGCAAGGCTGGAGGGTGTGTTGCCTTGATGGGGCCATGAGAGGAAGGCAGGGGCAACTACATTGTTAAGTAACCTGGATTTTATTCCTATGATGTGATGTGCCCCTGGCAGGTGTTAAGGTGGCAATTCAAGCTTAGATTTTAGATCATTGTGCTTAGAACTGATGTAGAGTAATAGGTTCAAAGGCAGAAGACAATGTGGCAGTAAGAGAGAATAATGACTTCCTTATGGGAAAGAATAGATAGTTTGAACATGATGGAGTACCCAAGGGGAGTGTCCAAATGTTGGGGAAATATTAGACTCCAAAGCATTTTGGAACAGACTTTTAAACTTGAAGTTTTAATTTGGATTTTGCAAACATTTCGTGGTTCTTCTGGAGGACAGGAAATTCATATAAAGACTCTTTTCTAGTTAGATAATGATTAATTGAGACAAATAGAAATATTTATATATAGGGAAATAAAATAGATCCATATATACATAAAAATATACATATATACATATACATATACATATACATATACATATACATATACATATATATATATATATATATATATATATAATAATAACAAAAAATAACACTAGAACATTCACGCTCTGGACATCACAGACAGAAAATGAAGAGGTGTTTGTGGGGACTTTGACTTATAGCAAATGGGTAAGAACATGGGCCAAACATCTGTGTCTTCAGATTTAAAGGTAGATTGTGTCTGTGTGTGTGTGTGTGTGTTTACAGATGGATAGTTGAGAGATTAATCTGTTGGATCTGTTGCTATCAAGTGGATAGTATTAAAGTGAAGTTAAACAGATGATATTCATGTGATGTGACATTTGCTTGCTGGTGTGGAGGCATCCTTAGAACCTGTGTATCACAGAACTCTTCTGTGTTGATGGTGTTATGATGCTGAGTAGGGAAAATTTTATTCTTTTTTAACAGCAATACAATATAGCTCCCACACACATTTTCCATAGTGAGGGAATGTTAGGCTTTTTAGATAGGGTGGCATTTGTAGAGATAGAGATTAGAGCTAGGCATTGGTAAAGATAGAGAATCACTAGCCTCAAAATGTAAAACCAGACACACACTGAATCTAAAACATTTTGGGCACAAGCCAGATAACATAAGTGGAAAATTCCAAATCATGAAAACTTGGTTTCATGTACAAAGGATTAAAAACAACTATTTAAATAACCTTTATGTTCTGTTTATGACATGTGTGTGAAATTTAAGTGAAATTTGTGTTCAGTCCTCAAGTCTCACCCTCAAGCTCACTTATTTTACATATATAATTACTCTACAATATAAAATCCAAGCAGCACAGGGCAATGGTTATGTAAGTCTTTAATCCCAGAGCTCAGTAGACAGAGGCAGGCTGATCTCTGTGAGTTCAAGACCAGCCTGGTCTACAGATTGAGTACCAGGACAGCCAGAGTTACAACAGAGAAACCCTGTCTCAAAAAACAAAAACAAATGAAAAAATAAATAGATAACATGGTTCTTGGAAATATCATCTTTCTCTGCTTGGAATACTTTCTCCTTGGTTCTTAGCGCTTTCCATTTCTTTCCAAATGGTTAAGACCAGTAGTGCTTGGATTGTTTTTTTTTTTTTTTTTTTGCCTTTTTGGGACAGGGTTTCTTTGTTGTAATTATGGCTGTCCTGGAACTCACTCTGTAAACCAGGCTGTCCTGGAACTTACAGAGATCTGCCTGCCTCTGCCTTCTTATTGCTGGGATTAAAGGCGTGCACCACCACTGCCAGGCTAAGAACCATGTTTTTGATTTTGAATTTGTTTTCTGTAGACCAGGCTGGTCTCCAGCTCATAGAGATCTGCCTGCCTCTGCCTCCTGAGTGCTGGGATTAAAGGCATTCCTAGAACCATGCTCTTAATGTTAAGGAATTATCTTTCTACTATAAATCGTAAATCTGATTCAAAAATAAAATCCCACGAAGTTCGATTGAATTATAAGCAAGCTTTTAATACTGGCCAGTGATGGTGGAAGCTGATTAGGACCATGTGGAGATTTCCCCCTGGGATGCCTCTATAATGGACTGGAATATGTAGATATCCCTACCCTGATACTACTCCATAATGGCCAGAATGCATGAGGGTCGCCCTGGGATTTCTCCATGATCACTGGGACCACATGAGATTCCTCCTAAGATTCCCCCATGATGGCCTTGAGCTGTAGCTTTTTATAGCTCACAGGGATTTTAAAAGACAGATCCCATGTGGCTAAGTGTTTTCATTAGGCCCAATCTAGGGTGAGCATACATTTTGATATATTTCCTACCTGGGCATCCTGCCTACCTGTTACTTGTCCAGGTATTCCCGCCTCCGATCTGGCTATCTCCTGCCCATATCCAATCAGCGGCAAACATATTCTGTGTCATTAATTAAATTTGGACCATGACTTATACTATATGTGAAAGTTGTTTAAAAGTCAGTCTAAGGGTCCTGAGAGATGCTCAGTGTATCAGTAACAGTTCTTGATGCCAAAGGCTGGAACCATGAGTTCCATACCCAGGACTCACAGGCTGGAAGGAGAGAACTAATTCTCACAAGCTGTTCTCTGACTTCCACATACATACTGCAGCACCTATATGCACACACGCACACACACACACACACACACACACAGGCAGATGCACATACACGCACAAATAAATGTAGTAAATTGTTAAAGTTTAAGGTGTTGTAAGCAAAACTGAGCTTCATAAATCAGTCCAAAGTTGTAAATAGAAAAGGAGAGGATCATAAGTTGCTAATACACTGGGAAAATACTCTTTGGCAAAATCTAATGGCACCAGAAACAATCTAGTATAAGATAAAGAGCCAGCTCTGGATGGGAGTTTCTGAAGTGGCTCCTTCCTCACCTATTGTATCTCCTTAGGCAAGTTTTGATAACATCTCCAGGTTTCAATATCCCTAGCTATAAAAGCAGAATACCACAATACTGAACTCCTAATGTTGTTGTGTAAAGAGTATGGAAACTTCTCTCCATACACCAGCAGCCACGATATGCCATTGTTATTCTTAAACAGTCATGCATGCATCAGTTGGTTCAGATTCACTAGAGAGATAAAAGCCATAAAACAAACAAGCAAATAAATACAAATTTGTGACTCTTTAACCTCAGAATTTGGAGTTTAATATTGTAGAACTATAAAACACAAAAATTATGACTTAGGACATAGTTTGGGAATTGGTACACAATATGAAGGAGTTTGACTCAGAGGGGTTCAGTTTCTCACCCAAAGTGACACAGAAAATAAGAACAGAGGGAGGTTCAGAAATGAGGTCTTTTTTGTCTTCTTAACCATATGAATCTACCTAGGGCTTTGGAAGACAGTTTCAGTTAAACAAAATTATTAGGTATGGAAATAAAGGACTGCATTAAAGGAGCCACAGTAAGAAAAGAAATCAATTTATACCTATCAGAAAATTATGAAGCTAGACAGAATTTAATCCCAGGTGGTAGAAATGTGGATATATCTAAAATGTGGTATAATTGCATTAGAAAAGGCTCCTGAGGTACATAATAAGCCTAGGCTGACTGGATAAATGTTACTCATAATGCTAAGTGATGTATGGCAGGAACATATTACTTTCTGATAAATACTCAGTAGAAAGGTGCTTTTCAACTAGAAATTCCTGCCTAGAAATCAGCAGACTAAGCATGCTTATTATACAATGAATTTCAAATGCCACTTAAAGAACATGCATTTGGTTTAATTTTTACATGTGAAGTGCACATTAATGTCTATCATTTTTTCCAATACATCTTGCTAATGCAGCAAAAATTGAAGTAGAATATTTTTAAGATTTATTTTTATCTATGTATATGTGTGTTCCTGAGTGATATATATGCATTATGTGTGTGCAGTGCTCTCAGAGGCCAGAGAGGGTATCGTATCCCTGGAATTGGAGTTATAGGCTATTGAGAGCTACCTAATGTGTGTGCTGAGAACCCAGCCTGGGTCCTATGCAAGAGTAGCAAGTGCTCTTAACCACTAAACCATCTCTCTAGCTCCTCAAAACAGAGTCTTCAGAGGGCTTTATGTTTATTTTGATGGGTATTCTTTCAGAAGATCGCTGATTTCATAGTTCCTACTTAAACTCATTTGAATAAAATGTTTCCTGACTGTGTCTATGAAGCTATTTGAATAATTTCATAAGAATGGCTTGTGTGTTTGTCGTGTCTAGCATATGATAGAAACTTACTGAATAGTATTTGAATGAAAGGCTTAATGAGTAAGAATCCAGTGGGGAAACTGAGATCATTAGAAGGAAAGAGATGCATGTGAGAACTAGAGTCAGCAAGGGTGGCTCTGGGACACAGGTTGAGGAAGCTTACACGTATCTCCTCCAAGCTCATCCTTCTGCATGTGAGAACGCCTCTCATCCATGTCTCTGTGCTTAAGGATCTTATGTTCTGGACAGTTTCTCTGGTATGCACACTCAAGATGGAATCCATTCATTTCACTCCCACCAAACCATATCCAATTGGGTGGAGAAAAAAATGCTCCAAACTTTAGTTAAAATATTTCTCAGAAGAAGGGGGGAACATATACTGGTTATGGAAGTATTCAGAGGTCCAACACATCAAGGGGATAAATCTTAAGAATTCAAAAATGTAAAATGCTAAGTAGAGAAAGGCAGAGGTACTGATTTTTGTTATAGTCATTTTAAAAACATCTTTGGACACTTAAGTGGTCTGACTACCATGATTACTCAGAAGTGGCCGAAAGCTACCATGGGTGTGCTAGAGGCACATGTCCTTATCTACCTTCAGTGGCCTGATAGTCAGTTTCTAGAAAAGCATCACAAATTGGAGAGGTTCTATAGGAGAGAGTGAAGTACCAGAAAAGCTGCCACTTTGACAAATGCTATAGAAGTAAAAAACACTTTTTGATTGGTTTAAGGCCTGTCCCACAAGACAGAGCTCATGCC
>JAMJFZ010000796.1:67500-110193 GCA_026225945.1 Cricetomys ansorgei | reverse complement strand
CAAGCATGGCCACTGCAGGCCAATGCAATCTCCTAACTTTCAGTGCGTGATGGTGATCCAAATTTAGGACTTTATGGACGTTAAGCATTTCACCCACTTTTTTACTTGTGTGTGTGTGGGGGGTTCCCCTTGAAGGCTGGAGAGGGTATTTAGTCCCGTAAAGCTGGAGATTTGGGTAGTTGTGAGCTGGAAACTGAACTCTTGCTCTCCAAGAGCAGCAAGAAAGCACTCAGCTGCTGGGTCGGCCTCAACGAAGGGCTATTTCAGACAAATGATTATTATTATATTTTATACGCATGGGTGTTTGCATGTCTTTCTGAGCACCAAGTGCAGACACACTTAGTACCTGCAGGGGCCAGAAGAGGGCATCATAAGCCCTGGAACTGGAGCTAATAGGTTATGAGCTGCCACGGGGGGTCCTCTGCAAGAGCAGCAAGTACTCCTAACCACTGAGCCATCTCTCCACGCCATCTCGATAAATTCCTCATCCCAAGAAGTATGGATTTGCCAAGGAGTGAATTTTGAAGCAGTACGGCGTGAGAAATCCCAGGAAAAGCTTCCTATCAGGGCAGGTGCAAAGGCTGAGTGAATGGGTGTTCCGGGCAAGAGTGACCAAAACCCTTGCAGCCCCGAGGCACAAGGTCCCCTCTGGCCCTGGCCTGCCACGTGCTTCCCAGAGGGTGGTGGAGAGGGGCGGGATCTGAGAGAGGTGCTCTGGAAGACTGACAGGACTTGGTTGGGCTAGATCCCACACATGTTCCTCAGACACTTTGTTTAGAGTCTGTTATCAGCTTGAAGCGGTTCTGACACGATGTCCCGTGTAAACAGAACACACAGCACAGTGTTCCGTTAGGAGAGCCAGGTCCTGGACAGCTTTCACGCAGTAAGGTTGGGGACAAAACACAAAGCAAGCAGCAGCTGGGTTAGAAATGTGGCTCAGCTGGTAAGAGTGGCTCAGTTCTTTCCTGGGACACATGAGGCCCTGGGTTCAAACCCCAAACACTGCCAAAATTAACACATCTAAAGACAGTCACAGTGGTTCAGTAAAGAAAGCAGACATACGCGTGTTGTCCTTACAACAAGTGGCCTTTGAAGTTTCTTGATCTTCTAGTATTAGATCATAAAAATTTTGGGAGGAAGCCTTATGTGCAATCTCAAGTTCTCTTTCTACAAAGCAAAAGCATCGTGTGTAAGCTGTGTGAGGTGTGCATGGCCGTACTCCCGGCACTCAGGAGGCTGAGGTAGGTGGTGCCAGGAGCTTTGAGACAGCCTGGGCTACACAGCAAATACCAGCAGGTCCACATGGCAAAACTTTGTCTCAAAATCAAAACAAGGGCTGGAGAGCTGCCTTGGTTGGAACGCTGCTTGCCACGCGAGCATGCGGACTGAGTCCAACCCCAGACTCACACTGGGGAAAAAAAAAGAAGCCAGGCATGGTAGTGTAAGCTCAGTGCTAGGGGTGGGGGTGAGACAGGTAAGTCCTGGGCTCGTCCAGCCAACTAGAAATACAATGGGCTGATTCAGTTCAGTTCTTCCCTCTGCCTCTCTCTGGCCTTGTGACATTGGCTAGATTAACATCTAATCTCCTTTCCTCTGTGAAATGGCATTTGAAAGCTCTCTGTGTGCTAGGTGTGGTGGTACCCTGCAATCCCAGCTACTTGGGAGGCCAAAGCAGGAAGAACAGGGGTGGGCTCAGCCTGCGTACTCACATGCACAGGTCTGAGCCGGAGGTTAGGTGTGAATCTCTGGAAAACAGTTACTCATTTTGACTGCAGTGGTAGTAGAGAGCCAGGTGCCTTGTCTGATGTGTGTGTGTGGGGTTAACATTTCAGGGTACGGTATAGAAGGGGTGCAGACGTAGGGGCCATGAGAGTTGGGATAGCCGGCTTCAAGAGTGTGTAGACACATGGGCAGGGGGCGATGTCTGCGGTAGATATAGCATGGCGGGACACAGCTGTGCGAGGGTGACAGAGCTCACAGGTGTGAGACACAAGACATCCCAAAGGAGACATGTCTTCGGCTGCAGGACACTCCGAGCTGGCTTCCCAGGGACCGCGGTCTATAAAACTAAGAGCTCGTCATTTAACCAGGATCCTGAACACTCAGCGCTTTTTTAAGTAAGCACAAAAAAGTTCTGGTTTTATTCAGTACATGTTTTTAAATTACTATTCTAGAAGTCAGAGATAGGCAAATACAACCAGATATTCGGCATTTTAAAAATATTTATTTTATTCTTTAAAAAAATGTGTTAGCGTTTACGTGTACGGGCATTCTGCTTGTATGTCTGCTGTGTCACATCATTTGGTGCTGGAGAAGGCGGGAAGAGGTCAGATCCCCTGGGACTAGAGCCACAGGCAACTGCGAGACGCCATGGCGGCGTGGGGAACTGAACCCATGTCCCCTAGAAGGGCAGCCAGTGCTCTTAACCATTGATCCATCTCTTAACCAATGACCCATCTCTCCAGCCCCTATTTTTATTTCTGATTTATGCATCTTTGTGAGTTTGTACAAGACCCTGTCTCAAACCCAAAGCAAGGGCTGAAGTGATGGCCCAGTTGGTCAGTTAAAGACGAGCAGGGCCTGAGTTCAACAATAATAAATCAAACCTGGACCCCTGCACCGAGGAGGCAGAGACAGACACGCACTGAGGATCCTTCTTCCTTTTAAAAACATCACCCTGTATCCTTAGGAGAAAGGGCGTCACATTTAAGTTAACAAATACACACTGTGAACAAAAATGAGACTTTATTCCACATGGAGCCAACAACCAGCCCTGTGAAACAGCGCTGATTAGTAGCTTGCAGCTACTGAACTTGCTGAGATCCTTCCGCACCCCACTTTGGAGGCGAATATTCCCAAGACTGCCTTTGCTTTTCCCCCAAGTCAAGATGTGTAGCATCTACACAGGGAGAGCTGTGGGGAAAGAAACTGGTCAGCCGATCCCAGACGGGATTCTCGGGCCAGGATGGAGTACACCTTGGGGGTGGTGGGAAAAACACAAGCCCTGGTGACAGCTGACAGGCAGCCCCGGGCAAGAGCCTTGCCAGGTCGGTGATCCGTCCCCTCTGCAGTCTAGTGTGATTTAGAAGGGGGCACAGCAGTGAGACGTTACACAAAGGACGATGACACACAGCGTAGCAATCTCGTGACCAGAGCCCCACGAGGGAATTCCACGATGGGAATAGTTACCGCTCAGGGGCTTCTATCTGTGACTTAGGTTCTGCCTACACGACACAGGCCAGCTGTCCTTGGGGCTACGGAGACTTCTTAGGCTGGGGATGTGGCTTAGTTGGTAGAATACTTGCCCAGCATGCATGAAGCCCTAGGGTTTCATTCCAGCACTCAGGAGTAGATGAGAAGTTCAAGGTCATCTTTGGCTACATAGTGAGTTCGAGGCTAGCATGGGCTACATGAGACTCTACCTCAAAAACGTTCGTCTGCCCCCCTGAGTGCTACGTCCTGCCATCCAGGGAGCGTAATGCTGACGGGACTGCTAAGACAAAGTATGGAGCTAGACTTACAACTGAAAGACAAGAGAGGGTCTATAGGCAAAGCCACAGGGTAAGATAGCTGAGCCAGAGCCTTCACGGATGGCTGGCTAGGAGCGATACTGAGGGTGAGAGAATGAGAACTGAGCACTGCGTTCAATGCCTCCAATTAAATTATTACATTCTCAACTTCCTCTGGAGTAGATGGAGTGAAGACCCTGACCTTGACTGCCCGTGTCTCCTTGATTCCCAGTGGATCAGCAAGCAGGTGGGAAAGGGCTGCAGGCCAACTCTCACCCGTAGTTGAGGGACTCCAGGAGGTGTTCTGGCAGGAAACAGTAGCTGAGAGGTACATGACCTTAGCATTTAACCATGGAGCAGTTCCTGGTAGCAGCCACTTTGATCACACTGCCTGGTGCGGCTCTGGTGGGTAATAGGCAGCCGAGGGCTCAGTCAGAATCCACTGCTTGGTCGAAGGTATTCGCAGAGCGTTCCTTTGTCCTGAATGCTGAACACAGGTACAAAAGAAATGCCAGGCACAGCAAGGCAATGGCCGTAAAGAAGGCTAGGACTCCTATAAAAACCGGTGGCTCTATGGGTAGGCGGATCAGGGGACTTCCAGCTGGGATCTGGTTGGTCAAGCTGAGCATGTAGCCCAGGGACCAGGCGATGCTGCTGTTCCCCACCTGTGGAAGAGAACAGATGGCTCAGTTCTCAGAGCTGCAGACTGTCCCAGCCCACACTACTGTCAGCCCCACAGGGGCGTCCTGAAGAGAACTACGGTCTGAGAAGGTCAAAGTGTTTGCCTGTGTTCTGACACTATACCATAGCCACAAAGAACTGGGGTTCCACCTTCAGTACCACAGACAATCAGAAAACTGAGTTCCCAACAAGTTTGTCTAAGCTGAAGGTTACAGCACAGTCTTGTCAGTAAAAGCTCTCCTACTGTGCAGGCGAACAGGCCTGTTTGTGGTTAAAGAAAGAGTTAGAAGGTGTTTACACAACTCCAGATTGGTTCCTAGGAACAGGGGCTGGCCCAAATGGGGAGCCCGTGTTCATATCTTCTGGTAGGTCTGTCTTTCCTTTCCTGTCTCTACCCCGCTTTTAAAACAGGGTCTCAGACAGGCGGTGGTGGCGCACACCCACAATCCCGGCACTTAGGAGGCGGATCTCTGTGAGTTCCAGGACAGCCAGAGTTACAACAAAGTAACCCTGTCTCAGAAAGAGGAAAAAGAAAGAAAAAGAAAAGAAAATAGGTTTAAAACAGGGTCTCGTTATGTAACTCCTCCTATCCTGGAACTCACTATGAAGACCAGGCTGGACTCAAACTCACAGAGATCCGCCTGCCTCTGCCTTCCAAAGGCTGGGATTAAAGTTGTGTGCCACCACCGCCCAGCTTCTATCTGCGTTTTGACTATCATATTTGGAGTTCTTTTCTTAGACATCTCCATATTTTGAGTTTGCAGAATCAAACTTATCATGTTGTACTCTCAATCTCAAATGACGCTCTTCTTCAAAACTGTTCGGCCAGATATAAATGACAGCACCGGGCTTCTTCCAGTTTATTTAGTGTGTCAGTGTGTGTGTGAGAGAGTGTGAGTGTGTGTGAGTATGTGGGGGGGAGTGTGTGTGAGTGTGTCAGTGTGTGTGAGACTGTGTGTCACTGTGTGTATGGGAGTGTGTCAGTATGTGTGTGAGTGTGAATGTGGGGGGGGGAGTGTGTGTGAGTGTGTGTGTGAGAGTGTGTGAATGTGTGTGTGTGTGTGTTCTTGTGGACATATGCATATCACCGCGTGCATATAGAGATCCTAAGACAGCTTCCAGCGGTAGGTTCTCTCCTTCCACCATGTGGATCCTGGGAACGGAACTCAGAGAGTCAGGTCTGGAGGCACGTGCCTCTATCAGCTGAGCCATTTCATTGGCCTTTGCTTGATATTAAGAAAAAATTTTTTTAAACTTTCAATCTGTCCATATTCTAATTCTTAAAATATAAACATTTCTCTTATACTTAATATAAGTTGGTTATTTACTTACTTTGGCTTATAATTTAACTATGTTTATTAGTATGAGACAGGATCTCATACGTCCCAGGCTGGTCATGAACTTACTATGTAGCAGAGCTGACTCTGAACTCCCAGTGCCCGGCTTCCACCTCCAGAGCACTGCCTGGGACTACAGGTGTTTGTCACGGGATGTAACAGACACTCAGTACCTGTCAGAACCCTTTCCCAGCCACCCCTTTGTTCTTGCTGCAGTGTCCCCAAGCAATAACCAGAGAAGCAGCCTGGCTTCTTAGATTTAAAAAATATAATCTGACCATGGTTGATGGTTGTCTTTATACCTAAATGGTAGTTTTAGCTTTTTTTTTTTCTTCCTTTCTTAAGACAGCAGGATCTTCTGTAGCCCAAATACACTATGTAGCTGGGCTGACTTTGGACCCCTGATTCTCCTGCCACCTGATTGCTAGGATTATAGAGCTGTACAACCAAGCCTGTTTTTGTGAGGTGCTGGGGAAGCCAGGGGCCCATGTGGGGCCCAGTGGTATGTTAGACAAACACTCTACAAACTAGCCATATCCCAGCTAGGCATGTGACTAGTGACATCACTGATGTGCCTGCACTTCCAGTATCCACTAGTGCTACATCCCTGTGTTTATTTTTTTCCTTTCTTGCCTTAAAATGGTATTCGGGGCTGGAGAAGCGGGGGCTGGAGAAGCGGGGGCTGGAGAAGTGGCTAAATGGCTAAGTGTGCAGACTGCTATTGTAGAGAACCCAAGTTCAGATCCCAGCACCCACATCGTGTGGCTCACAACTGCCTGTACCCTCAGCTCCAGCACCTGCACTCACACATATACACACACACACACACACACACACACATACACATATGCACACACACATACACACACATGCACACGCAGACATACACACACACACATACACGCACATACTTGTAAACAGCTAAATTTAAAACATATCATCCATACGTTTTATTCGACAGGATGAGACTTTTAGGCTGTGCTAAATATAGCATCCCACCAGCCCACCCCCAGCTGCTTCTTAGTCTGTGTGTTTCCTGTCCTTGGGCTGTATGGATAGATTTTTCTTATTTAATTAATTAATTTTGCAAAGACAAGCATGAATGTGCCTGTCTGTATGTATGTGCACATGTGTGTATGGAGATCATAGGTCAACCTCTGGTGGTTCCTAAGGAGCTGCTGTCAGAGAGCCCCAGACCTCAGCAGGCCCTGAGACCGGAGCACAACTGACTCCATGATGGAAGTGCCACTCAGGCTGAAGACTCAGCACTGCCTGCCAAGACTAAACAAAGACCTAATCCATCAAAGTTCATACATAGTTCTGAGAAAGGCTAACCTTGCTTTCTGGCTTCTGTAGTTCTGCTTCGGACTAACTGTTGTTGTTAACTGAAGTATGTCAACTCAGGACATGGTTTTTGTACTTAAGAGTTCACCCTGAGCCTGGAGGTGGCACACACCTTTAATCTAGCACTCAGGAGGCAAAGGCAAGGGGATCTCTGAGTTCCAGGCCAGCCTGGTCTACAGAACTTGTTGGGAGCCGAGTTGAAACGCCATTATAAGATGGCGCCGGTTTCCTGTTTCCGGGTTCTTAGTAAACAAGTAACAGCGCAGGCGCAAGTTGAGTAATGCTTGCCGCCTCCCCCTATGCTAATGAGGTTCTGGACATGCATCCAATCGTTGATGGTCATGTTGCCTATATAAGCAGGGTGCCTCACACATTCAGGGTCTTTCGCTCTCAACACTCAATCAAGATACAGTCCTCAATAAAGCGTGAACCAGAAGAATCCTGTGTGTGGCGTCTTCCTTGCAGGCGAGGCGGGCGTCCACATTTGGTGCCGAAACCCGGGAACCTGACCATCAGCTCAGCACCGGCGAAGACCCCTGTTTTCAGGAGGATTCAGAACTGGAGCGCGGGACGAAAGTGGATCCAGACTCTTTCTGAGAGGTATGCTGTTTTATGAGATTGACCCTGCACTAGGCGCGGTCATTTTTGCTAGTATGATTATTGTTGTTCTTGCTTGTTGCCTTTGTTTAAATTGTCATCGCCCAGTAACCACCGGGTCTCTTACAATCCCTTCTTGGGGTAAACTAGAAGGAGAATTGCAGAGAGAAAAGGAAAAGGGAAGTTTCCGTGCCGGTACATGGCCATTATGGCGTATGGTTAATAAGCGATGTCAAGAGAGGGTAAGGGAAGGACAGCGAATATTAACAAAACATCATGACAGCATGTCAGAAACAGAAAAGAGGAAGAGGCCTAAAAAAGAGATAAAAAGGGTAGAAAAAGAGAAAAAAGAACAAGTGAATAGTCAGAAAAGGGTATACCCAGTACTAGCAGAATTTGAAAATTTAAAAATAACCAGTGATGAGACTAGTAGTTCCTCTTCTGACTCAGAAACTTCGGGGTCAGAAGAGAAACTGGATACAGAGGAACAAACAGAACTAGAAGAGGAAGCTGCGCGCTATGAGGAAGAACGTTACCGTCCTGAGCCATACGCTCCGGCGGCTCCCTCTGCGCCCCCTCTTCCTAACCTGCCTAAGGCTAAGAAAACCTCAAAAACTTCAATAGGAAAGACTTCCTTTTTAACAGACAAGGGTAGGAGAAAGATTTTTCAAGCTTTTCCAGTATTTGAAGATAATACTCAACAAAGATATTATCAACCTCTTGACCATAAACAACTTAAAGATCTTGCAGAGTCCGTTAGAACTTATGGTATTAATGCCTCTTTCACACAGGCACAAGTAGAGAGGTTGGCACACTTAGCTATGACTCCTACAGATTGGTATAATACAGTAAAGGCTTGCCTTACCATGGGTCAATATCTGGACTGGAAATCTATTTTCCAAGATGCTTGTGGTGCCCAAGCAAGAGCTAATGCAACTCAAGGGCAACCACACTGGAATTATGACATGCTGACCGGACAGGGTCAGTGGAGTGCAGATCAAACAGCGTATCCAGTACAGGTTTACGAACAAATAAATAGAATCGCTATCAGGGCATGGAAGAGCATTCCTAATAAAGGTGAAGTATCAGGAAACCTAACTAAGATCATACAAGGCATGAATGAGCCTTTTTCAGATTTTGTAGCAAGAATGATGGAAGCTGCAGGAAGGATTTTCAGTGACCCAGATACAGCAATGCCCTTAATAGAACAACTCATTTATGAACAGTGTACCAAAGAATGTAAAAATGCTATTACTCCATGGAAAGGAAAAGGGCTTAATGCCTGGATGAAAGCTTGTCGAGAGATTGGTGGTCCGCTTTCCAATGCAGGCATAGCTGCAGCAGTGCTCGCAGCACAAAAGGATAGTAATATTACCTGTTTTAAATGTGGAAAGAGAGGACATAGACAGAGACAGTGTAGAGTAAAGACACCTAACATCTGTCCAAAGTGCAGAAAAGGCAGACATTGGTCTAATGAGTGTCGATCTGTAACAGATATTCAAGGTAACTCTTTGCTGTGGGGAAAACACCCTAGGGGGTCTGGCTTAAGTGCCTATCACAGAAAACATGAGCCAACAATTTCTTACCAACAACGGATTAACTCACCCTCAGAGAGATTAAAACAGTTAGTACCTGCAGCTAAAGACAGCATTGCTCTAGACCTTGCTATCAAGGACAGAGTCACTGCAGCTGAGAAAACAGGTGAATTAAAAAGTACTGAAAAACAGGTATTTCGGCAAGCAACTATAAATGATCAGAGACCTAAGTCGAGATTACAAACAAATGGAGTTTTAATTAAAGGATTGTTAGACACAGGAGCCAATGTAACAGTCATTTCAAAAGACTCCTGGAATCCAAACTGGCCTCTTCAAGAGGTATCTATTCAGTTCTTAGAAACTGGAACATTTTCTCAGTTAAAACAGAATATAACAAGTGTCAAATGCATAAGACCAGAAAGTGAACTAGGAAATATAAGACCATATGTGGCAGATCTAGCTATAAGTTTATGGGGAAGAGACCTATTAAAGCAATGGAATGTACAGATTAACCTTACTTTAATCTCAGAGACAACCTGTAAGATTCAAGATGCTATTGATAAAGATATTAAAAAATGTTACCAAAAACAATCACAGACTGTAAAGATTGTCCATAAGCAGGACAGAGCAGATATTGATAATAATTCTCAGCCTGTTAAAAGGTATCAATGGAAAGTCATTCCCCAAGAATTCTCAGATAGTACCACCTTATGTCAATATTTTGTACAAAAGCCACAGAAAGTTAATATCTGGTTTAATGAACTTACCATTGGGTTAACTACTCAAGAGTTAAATAATTCATTTCAAGCATTGAACGGTGATTCAGATTTAAACAGTCAAAAAAGTTTAACCAGAGCAACAGAAAAGGAGTTAATTCAGGTAGAAAGCAGATTACAGAATGCATATGTAAATTACCTAGATCTCAAGCTTGATGGTATGCTTTCTGATAATTCCTCTACTGAGCTCATGATACAAAAGGAAGACAATATTTTAAAATGGATCATTGCAAAAAGCAACTCAAAAAGCTTGGGCAGAATCTATACTGCCTGTGTTAGAGTTTTTCTCTCAGCAGCCGCTTGGCTATGGCTGCTAAATAACAAGCTTCGCTATGTTCAGGAGTTTGGACCAAAAATTCAGCCAACTGGTCCTGGTCCTCCAGTGAATTGGTATTTGGTTTTATTACCTGTATTTGGAAGTTTGTTTATGGTTAATGTTTGAAAAAAGTTCCAAACTTCAGGTTGTCGTGGACTACAAAACCCATAAAGCATTGCAGTGGCTAGATGTTCCTGTTATCAGCCACAGCTACAACTCCCTTGACTGGCATGTTAAATGAACGTCCAGCAAGCAGGAAAAAATTATTGGATTTCAAATTATACATAATAAATAAAACTTCAGCTAAAATTTAAAAAAAAAAAAAGGGGGAATAGGCGGCCCCAGTATGGGACCTAAAAGTACCATTTCCCTTATATTATTTACCCTAAATTTTTTGAATTTGGATGCTGCTGGAAGATCTGCAGCAGATAGACATGCTATGTCTACACAACCTCCACTAGAAAATGTCAAGTGGAAAGATGTATTGTCTAACCAATGGAAGGGCCCGGATCAAGTTTTAATAAGATCCAGGGGAGCTGTTTGTGTTTTTCCTCAGGATCAAGAAAACCCCATTTGGGTGCCTGCTCATCTGACGAGGACGGTGAAACAGCCCTTAGAGCCTGAAAAAGATCAAGAACAAGATGAAGATCTTGAAAACGCTACTAGCTCTACAGATGATCCTGATAAAATGGCCCTCGATACGCACAGAACAACGATGGGGAATACTAACAACACTCCCAAAACCAATGCCGGTGATGCATGACGAACTCTAGTCTTGATCTTGCCTGTTTGCCTTATGACTCTCAAAATAGTGGTATAGGGGAAAATCGTACTATGGCAATTGGCTCAATTAGGTTGTGAATGGAGGATGTGTGACATCTGTTCAATATCATAATTATACTGTTGCTGTAAATTTGTCACGGGAACTTTCTCAATATTTCAAGACGGATTGGTCATCACAATTTGATGCTACTATGAAGGACCTAAGACTGGCCATTGCACATGTCAATTCAACTCGTGTGGACTTATCCATGGTAGCAGGACTCTGGGATTGGATTAAGGATGCTACCATGTATCTCAAGGAATGGGCAGGTCGGGGAACTATGGGTATTATGATGATTGCTTCTGTATTATTCAAGCATTTGCTGCCCTTGATGTGGGACATTCCCTGCGGCCTGGTTAGCAACGCTTAATCGTTGGGTCGATGGTTGATATGTATTGTCCAACCCTCTTATTAATAGTTAAGCTGTGTGTTATCAGAGCCAAGGAGACAGAAGTCCATCTCCCCCACATGTTTTCTTTCAAGACAATTTTGGGTATGTGGCCTTTGCACCCTGAGGGCTCGTTCCCATTGCACCAAGAATAGGCACATCCCTTATTCGACCCAAGGTTAGCCTTTGCACATCTCAGAGGTTCTCCTCATTGCACGAGATAAGGTAACCTGGGTATTTAGGACATGCTTAACCTCCGTAGATGGAGGGGGTTGATCGGTGACTTAGCATGTTCCTTTGTCCTCAATTTAATATAAAAGGGGGAGATGTTGGGAGCCGAGTTGAAACGCCATTATAAGATGGCGCCGGTTTCTTGTTTCCGGGTTCTTAGTAAACAAGTAACAGCGCAGGCGCAAGTTGAGTAATCCTTGCCGCCTATGCTAATGAGGTTCTGGACATGCATCCAATCGTTGATGGTCACGTTGCTTGCCGCCTCCCCCTATGCTAATGAGGTTCTGGACATGCATCCAATCGTTGATGGTCATGTTGCCTATATAAGCAGGGTGCCTCACACATTCAGGGTCTTTCGCTCTCAACACTCAATCAAGATACAGTCCTCAATAAAGCGTGAACCAGAAGAATCCTGTGTGTGGCGTCTTCCTTGCAGGCGAGGCGGGCGTCCACAAGAACTAGTTCTAGGACAGCCAGGGCTACACAAAGAAATTCTGTCTTGAAAAACAAATAGCTCACCCTGAGAAAGGCTCCTGGCTACACCAGGGTCCCGAACACAGTGTAGTCACTGGCCAGCTAATAAAAACTTTCTATTGGCTTAAACTCACGTCTGAGCAGTCTTCTCTGGGGAACACCCCACAACACTGCCCACCTACTTTTTGAGACAAGCTTTCTCATTAGGCCCTGGGGCTCACTGATTAGGCTGGATTGCCTGCCCAGCAAACAACAGGGATCCTCCTGCCTCTGCTTCCCAGGAACTGGGGTTAAGGCCCACATCACCATGTCTGACTTTTTCCACACATGAACTCTGGGGATAAAATTCAGGTGTTTGTGCAACAAGCACTTAACAAACTAAGGGTCTCCAAAAATTCCTTTTTTTTTTTTTTGAGACAGGGTCTCATTTAGTTCAGGCTGGCCTTGAACTCTAGACCAGTGTTTCTCAACCTCCCTAATGCCGAGATTCCTTCATATTAATTTTGCTACTGTTATTAATTTTTTTTTTCACGACAAGATTTCTCTGCGTAGCCTCAGTTGTCCTGGAACTCACTCTGTAGACCAGGCTGGCCTCAAACTCACAGAGATCGGCCTGCCTCTGCCTCCCGAGCGCTGGGATAAAAGGTGAGCACCGCCACCGCCCAGCCTACTGCTACAAATCATAATGTAATATGCAGATGATCTTGGGTTGACCCCTGTGAAAGGGTCGTCTGACCCCCCGACGAAGGACCATGACCCACAGGCTGGGAACGGCTGCTGTAGCCTTCCCGCCTCTGCCTCCCACGTGCTGGAATCACAGGCACCAACACCTGGCTCTTCTTTTTCTTGAATCTTTTCTTTCTAAAAATTATTCATTCTTGCTTTCTATGTTTTGTAACGTCTCCTGGGTCTATTTATCTTATGTGACTACTGTCTTTAAAAATGTGTTCAGTGCCTATGTAGAAATCTTTGGTCTGTTTACAGTCTTATGTTTAACCCATCCCCCTACCCCCTAGGTTTGGTGGGATCCCAGCACTCAAGAGGCAGAGACAGGTGGATTTCTGAGAGTTCAAAGCCAGCCTAGTCCATGTATCTCCAGGAAAGCCAAGGTTACATAACGAGAGTCTCAAAAAAGTAAAATATAAATACATACCACTTGGCCAGGAGTAAATTTTTATGATTCAAGGAAAGTAAAAATTTACATTTAGTGTATGTGTGTGTGTGTGTGTGTGTGTGTGTGTGCAGAGCACTTGTGTGGAGGTCAGAGGACAACCTGCAGGAGTCAAGTGTCTTCTCTAGTGTGGGTTTTGGGGACTAAGCCAGGTCATAAGGCTCACTGGGAAGTGCTTTCACCAGCTGAGCCGCCTGGCCAGTCCCCGAAGGAAACGTGAGCAGATGTGCTTGGCCATGATCGCAAGTGCTAGGAGCAGGGCTCAGCGCACAGGCCACAGCCTGCTCCACTAGCTAGGAGCAGGGCTCAGCGCACAGGCCACAGCCTGCTCCACTAGGCTAGGAGCAGGGCTCAGCGCACAGGCCACAGCCTGCTCCTCCAGACAGCCTCATTGGTTTTTGTTTGTTTGTTTGTTTGTTTTTTGTTTTTCGCTCTTTGGAGATGACTCAATTTTACTCACACGAAAATAGACAGCCTCGTGTTTAATTCGGGATATCGATTGGATTAATCTGATTTTGCCAGAGCCGGAACTGACCAGAACAGCTCCAGACACCCTATGGGGGGGGGTCTTCACTTCAGCTGTTCCTGAACTGAGAACACCCTCTGGAATTGGGGAACACAGACCCACAAGCCAATATCCTGCCTGAAATAGCTGTCCCCCTGAACTTCTGAGTCACTAGGCACTGTCTGTCGACCTGGCAGCTGTCTGTCCGTGTGTCTAATTTATTTGTCCATCTGTGTCTTTAAATTTCTTACCTACCGTCTATCCACCCACCCAGTACATCAACCGACTACCCATCTGGTCTACATATAATCCATATGATCTATCATCTATGATCTGTCACCTGTCTATCCATTACTGAGACAAGAAAGCCCTCCCCATTCCTAGGTTTTGTCTGTAAACACAGTGCCCTTTAAAGAGAAAATTCTTATTAACTGAGAAGGTGCTACTGTAAACCCTCATGCTCTCAGAGCTGTATCTTCAACTGTCTCTGTGTAACATGGAGAGCACTTCACTGCTCCGTTATAAAGTAAATTGCAATCCGGGCGCAGCAGTGCACACAGTAAATTCCAGGTCAGCCGGGGCTACATAGTGGACTCTGTCTCAAACAAGGAAAGAGTGGGTTCAACTTGCAATTCTTGGGGGACGAAAAGTCTCAGGCACATAGCATATTTCACGGTCTCTCACCAAAACGCTCCTCAGCACCGTCTAGGCTCCAGCCCTGCGCTGAAGGCTGGCATCTGACACCCCACCCGTGGGACCTCAGCTCCATCTCCTCATCTGCAGCAGTCTCCTGGGAACAACTGCTTCCTGGGGTGCTCACCGGCGACCAGCAGGATGAGATCACCCTCGAATCCCTAGCTGGTGGTCTCTCCTACATCCGTGCACACGGACTTTCTACGGAGAGGAAGAAGGGGATAGGGTTTGTGCTTTGACTTACTTCTTTCTCAAAACGTATCTGAGGCCAAGTCTCCTCAGTGAATTTGTATCCGGTCACCAGCAAGTGGTAGACATAGTGCGCCGAGAAGCAATAGGACCGGGCGTATGCCTCATCAAACCTGGGGAGCAGGGACGGGAGCTGGAAGGGAGGCAGAGACACCTGAGAGAGAGCGGGCAGGTGGTCCCAGAGCGCGCGCTTGGGAGCACCCGAGGGCAACGGTGGTCACTCAGACTTTCAGGACGAAATGGCAACAACACAATTGCACAAGAACTGAGATCCCTGCTCAGTGTCGCATCGCAGCCCAGACGCCGTGGGGGCCACTCACGCCAGCCTGCTTCAACCTTCCCTGCCTTTTCTCTCATTTATTTTGAGAGAGGGTCTCATACGGCCCATGCTAAGCCTGAGCACACACACTATATATTCATGTAGACACACAGGCATGCATACGTAAACACATATGCACACACACGCTCACCTACATATCACACACACATGCATGCATGCATGTCGGAACATGGTCCGAGAATGGAGTTATGTGAGAATTCTGAGTGCTTGTGAGAAAACTCCAAGTAAACAAAACAAGCATCTTGTGACCTCTGTCTTCAGGACACGGGACTGTCCTTGGGATGTGTTTCCACGATCCTCCCAGGTGTAGCGGATAGGGACGTGTTTACTTCAGATTATTCACTACAGTTGGCTGTTGTTTTTGTTTATGTGGCTCTGTGAAAAAAAGCATGTTTTTGCCACGTGCGGCTTGTCCTTGTGATTGTACGCTACACTCAGGTGACTCCCCTTAACCCTCCGAGTGCTAGCTGTCTGATGCTCTGAATAAAGTTGGCTATCGCATGAGACCCTAGTCTGCCTTGTTTATTTGCCTCCATTCTCGCTGGTCCCGCTGCCTTTAGAGAGGTAAACACATACATGCACACACAAGTACACATACATAAATATACGTGCATATATGCTCATGTGCACACGCATGCGTGTACACTCTCACACACACCGAGTATGCCCTGCTGCGTGTCTGTCCCGGTGCCCACCCTCTCCTCTCTAATACTGACCTCACTCCAAGTGCGTCTGCAGAAGTCCCAGCTGCTGTCGTTGAAGGAGGTAAGAGAGAAGCTTCCGGAGAGGTTCAGCGCACTGGCTGTGTAATAGAACCCTGCGAATGCCTGTGAGCAGAACACAGGCCGTGAGTTCTCCGAAGGCGTGCACCAAGGAGCTGTCTCGGGACAGAAGAAAGAGCAGCAGGACAGGGGAAGGGAAGCCCTGTGTGAGAGACGCTCCCCGGGGTGCAGATGTCCACCCCACCCCACAAAGTGGTCTTTGCTCTCACCACAAATGGCCCTTGAACCTTGGGCTGGTAAACACCGTCAAAGGAACAAGTGTCTTGCTCCTGACAAGCTCTGAAGTCAAACACAGACGCCACCTTCTCCCTGCACAGCCATGGGTCTCCGGTTCCTGCGAAGGTGACGACGTCGCTGGGGTTGTAGTTCTCAGGCCTCTGCTTCTCAGTGCACAGGCTGCCGAACACGTGGCCCAGGGTGAAGGTAGTGTTATAACCCCGAGGGTAGCAGGGGTTGCCGATGTTGGCTTCGAGGGGAGCGCTCTGGAGGCACAAAGGGAGGGGTTAGACGGGCCAGTTTCCCTCTGGAAGATTCTCCCTGCCAACACCGAGAGAGGCTGAGAGCCACCACTGCACAGCGTGTACTGCAGAGAGCAAGCAGGGACCCTAAGAAGTTTGCACTCACACACAAGCCTGCCCAAGAACTTTCCAGGTGACTTAGTGTATACATGTATAAAATAGGTAGACAAATCAAAACACTGATAATAAAAATCATGAAGATTTATTTTAAGACAATTTGGGAGGGTCGGGGAGATAAATGGTTCAATTAGTAAAGTGCTTGCTTTTCAAGCATGAGGAACTGGTGTGAGTGTCTGTGTCTGTGCGTGTGTCTGTGTCTGTGCGTGTGTGTCTGTGTCTGTGTGTGAGTGTCTGTGTCTGTGTGTGTGTCTGTGTCTGTGCGTGTGTGTCTATGTGTTGTGGTATGATTAGTTGTGGATAATATCTTAGTTAAGATTCGTCTCTTACTTGTTTACACCTCTGTGCCATCCCCAGCTTCCACCCCCCACAGGAGGTTCCTGTTATTTGTTTATTGAGGGTCTGTGTGAAAACAGGAAGAAAACACCTGGAGATTGAGGGGTGGAGCAAGGAGGAAGTAGGGAGCAGGAGGTGGAGGAGGAGGAGGAGCAGATGGAGAGAGGAGAGGATGGAGGAGGAGAACGGAGAGAGAGCAATGGGGTGAAGAAGCTTGGAGTGAGCTCTCGGCCTAGCTGCCCGGGTATAGAATTCCCTGAGATTTGACATGGTTTGTGATTAATAAAAAACATTGGAAAATTCAGCGCTGGACTCTCCGTTAAGCGCCATAACTTTATTTTAACATCTATGTCTGTCCGTGTCTGTGTGTATGTCTGTGTGTGTATGTCAACATCTGTGTATGTGTCTGTGTGCTTGTGTCTGTGTCTCTGAGCGTGTGAGCGTGTATGTGTGTGTCTGTGTCTGTGAGTGTGTATGTGTGTGTGAGCTTATGTGTGTGTCTGTGTCTCTGTGTGAGCGTGTGTGTGTGTGTGTGTGTGTGTGTGCACAAACCTGTGGAGGCCAGAGGTCAATGTCAGGTGTTGTTCCTCAGATGCTATCCACCTGGCTTTATTTGTTTGTTTGTTTGTTTGTTTGTTTGTTTATTTGTTTATTTATCTTTGAGGCAGGGTCTCGCTGGGTGGCTCTGGCTTGGACTCACTATGGAGATCAGGCCGGCCTCAAATCCACAGAGCTCCACCAGCCTGTCTCATGAGTCCTGGGATCAGAAGTATGTGACACTTCACCTAGCCTTCAGTGTTTATTTACGCATTTGTGTGCGCATGTGCATGTGTGCCTGGCGCTCATGGAGGTCAGAAGACGGTGTCAGACCCCCTAGAACTGGAGTTACGGGTTGTCGTGAGCTGCAACGTGGTGCTAGGAACTGAACTTTCTTCTGAAAGAGCTGCAAATGCTCTTAACCGTTAAGCTATCTCTCCACTCCACATCTTCACTGGCCCAGGACTGGTCAGATAAGATAAACTGGGCAGCAAGCCCCAGGGTTCCCCTGCTCCTGCAACACCCACAGTACAGTGCGCATCACCATGTCTGGCTTTCCTCATTGTGTAGTCTTGGCTGGCCTGGAGCTTGCTATGTAGACCAGGCTGGCCTGGAACTCAGAGATTCTCCTTCCTCGACTTCATGCATGTAGGATCTAAGGTGTGCACCAACACACCCAGCCATGCCTGCCCGGGGAATCAAACTCGCGTCCCTGAGCTTGCCAGGCAGACAATTCCCAGCTGAGCTATACCGCAGTTTGGACCCTGCTGGGTTTTCTTACTCTCTTTTGTTGACGTGGTTAACACAACAGAGGAGGAAAGGAGACAGGAAGAGAGGGAGGGAGAAAGAGACCCCAGGATTACGAGAGACTGTGCCGTCATCTCTGGCCGCTTTGCAGACTGGAGCAGACGCTCCAGGCAGACCTCCTCCCCCAGCTCAGGCCCTCCCTCTCCATACCTGCAGAAGCAGTGCCAGGAACTTCTTCTCTGCTTCGTTCCGGCCATAACACTGGAAACTGTGTGTGTAGAGCGTGTATGTGTAGCCGTACAGGGACACCTGCACGATGTCACTGGCGTTGGGCTCCATCTTCTCTCCCGCCACAAAGGATATCTGGGTGGAGGCGCCGCCCAGATCCAGGGCTCCTGTGGTGTCCACTCCGTGTGGGTGCACCCACATGTGCCACAGGTTCTTCTGCAGAGTGGGGAAGGCCAAAGACACCACCCACGATTGCCCGGGCTCCCCACCCGCGGTGGGTCCAACCCCAGGGCTAGCAGGCGGCATGGGTGCACCCAGGGCTGGTTCCCTTCTGTTCGTTTAGGGGTCATGAGCTGAATTGCTAACACAAGTGCATGTAGTCCGTGTGTGACCTGAGCTGTGACGTGGACAAGCAGGGAGGTGACAAGCTAGAGAGAGCCTGGGTTGTGCGCTGCCCTGCTAGCAGCTCCCTTCAGGAAAACCGCGTCCCCTGGGACTGAGTCTAAGGCGTCTCAGGCCGGGAAAGGCTGGATGGGTGGCGTTTCATACGAGAGTGCCCAAAATTAATCATGCCGATTAATTTGAAAATATGCTTGAGGGGGTCAAAGGTCGAGTCTGGGATGCGTCTGACGCCCTCCGCGGGGACGGACTGTAAAGAGATCTAGGGACACAAAGTGAAAACTTCTCTCTGGGGACAAAGATTGTTTGGGTACTCGGGTCACCCTCAAGCTGCCCTTCTCAGCGTCCAAAGCCCTGTGTCCGTACGTAAACACCCTCCTCCTCTGTTGTCCCTGAGTGTGTGCCACGGAAGGAGCGGCCCCTGAGCATCGGCCCCACCCCCACCCCCGTGGGTACAGGGACGGGATAAATGGTGAGTTTAGAAACCATGCATTTCTTTGCACACACCTCCAGGAAATTTCCCATTATATAGTTGGCTGTAATCCATCCATACACCCCTTCCTCTTGCCCAGAAATGATTTGAGCACCCCTAAAATCAAAAGGCTGGGACTTGAAGTAGCTTTGGATGCTCTCGAGGACTTCATGAGCTGCAGTCTCGTTTTGCAACCTACGCAGGGCACAGAACACAGGAGACTGAGCACCCGGGCAAGGTGGCCTCCCTCAGTGCCCCGAGGTAGTGAAACACCCTCTGCCCAGCCCCCTGCTGGTGCGACATTTTTCCAGATATGGTCTGTACACTCTGTAGACCTCCCAGGGTGGCTGGGAAGGTGGGATGCACTTTGTTACCTGCCAGACCGCCAGGTAGGAAAATGGCTTCTGGTGGAGGCCCTGGTTGTCATCACCCTCCCCCACTCCTGGCTGGTGCAGTCACCAGGAGGCGGGCAATCAGGAAGACTTCTCACATCTCTGTATCACTCTAATGGGTCAGTGGAGGAAGTAAGGCACTGCACTGCACTGAGGTACAGCCTCTGGGCATCACGGAAAGGAGCCTCATTGGCCAGGAAAGTGAGCTGAAGAGGGAGGGGGAGAGGGAGCGGCTCCACCTCTGAGCTCCTCGAGAGAGTTGTACCAGGAAGGGACATGAAGGTCCTCATGTCCCTGGACAGACACCAGCATGTGACCCTCAGAGGCCTGACAGCACAGATTTACCACATCGCCCAGACACAATGCCATCAGCTCCTGTGATGGTACCCTGCAGAAAAAGCTCCCGTGGAGAGGCTCTCCCTTTGTAGTGGGTTAGGAAGCTGGGTGCCTGCTTGCTCAGCGAGGGAAGGAGAGGCCCCGGTTGCTTCAGAGCGTGGTAAGGACAAAGACGCACCGGAAAGGTCCGGTCCAGCTCTGGGGTTCTTGCCATGACAGTGTTAAAGTGCCAGGGCCCGTCCGGTTCTTTCTGGTTTCTCCTGCTGGGATCACGAGCACTTACTTCCAACACCCCGAGCAGCCTGTACCTGGACAGGTTTATATTTCCACTTCTTTCTGGAATTATTTTTAAAATTCTATTTCAAGGTCCAAGCAATGCTACAATTAAGAAATGAAGAAGGCACTCGGGAGGCAGAGGCAGGCGGATCTCCGTGAGTTTGAGGCCAGCCTGCTCTACAGAGTAAGTTCCAGGACAGCCAGGGTTACAGCAGAGAAATCCTGTCTTCGAAACAAAACAAACACCAACAAGAACTGAAGAAGATGGGGCTGGGCCTCCTTGGCAGAGCACTTGCCGAACACGTCCAAGGTCCTGGGTCGAATGCCCAGCACAGGAAAACAAAAACCCACAAAAGTAAAAAGAAGAAAAGACAGTAACTTGGCATGGTGGCTCACACCTATAATCCGCAGAAGCAGGAGGATGACTGCAAGTCCAAGGGACAGCCTGGGCTACATAGCTACAGGCTAACCTGGGCCACAGAGTGAAACCCTGTCTTAACAAAACAACAAAGCCATAAAAGTTATATTCTTCTTTAAAGAAATGTCCCTGGGATCAATGTCGTGTCTACTGATTCAGCAGGAAGACTGGGCAGAATGAGATTTTTGTTCCATAAAAATTCTAAAAGCTTTGACTAGGGTGAGGAGCAAACACTGAATTATCTTACCAAGGTTTCTGGAACATCTGTACAGGGGCAGAGCCCACGTGGCTAAAGGCTGGACTTACCACAGAATTTAGCTGGCCGTTTACCCAGGCCAAAAACAGTAACTGTTCTCCAAGGAAGTTCAGGATGTCTGGAGATCGAGTGACTGTCAATCTGGCCTTTTCTAGACTTCTTGGTAAAGCCACCATGGAGAGGGCACCCAATTTTAGAAGTATTTCTATCTTGGTCTGAGAATAGTGGTTACAGGTTTCCCAGACACCGGTCTAAGCTTACAGCAGAAATCGGGCTTTTTCTCTTGGGTTTGCTCCCAGAGTCCGTGACCTCCTGGGCTGTTTTGGCCAAGTGGGCTCTTCTGAGCCCTCAGCCCTCACCTCAGCAGGCGCATCCCAGCCGTGGCTCCCAGGTAAACGCGGGTGGATCCGTGGAGGCGCTCTGGGACCCGCTCCTTGACCTTTAGCATGCAGTCCTCAAAGGCCTTTGGGGCCTCCTGGGGGTTCTTCTCATAGCTGGAGATTCCAGAGCCTGAGGAGCAAGTAGTCAGAGCTCACTAGCATTCCTCAGAACAAACAACAGTAAAACAAACGACAACAAAAACTCAAATAAAAAGCTGGGGGGGTGGCAGGCAGTGGTGGCGCACGCCTTTGATCCCAGCACGCGGGAGGCAGAGGCAGGCGGATCTCTGTGAGTTCAAGGCCAGCCTGGTCCACAGAGTGAGTTCCAGGACAGCCAGAGCTACAACAGAGAACCCTGATTGGAAAAAAAACAAAAAACAAAAACACAAAGTCGCGGCCAGGAGAGTGTTCAGTTGATAAAGTGCTTGCTGCGTAAACACAGGCACCGGAGTTCCTACCTTCTGGGTGCAATGACGCGTGCTTGCAATCACAGCTTTGGGGAGGCAAAGACAGGGGGCCTCAGGGCTCCCTGGCTGCACCAGAGCAGTGAGAGAGCCTGTCTGAAAGAAAGAAAGAAAGAAAGACAGAGAGAGAGAGAGAGAGAGAGAGAGAGAGAGAGAGAGAGAGAGAGAAAGAAAGAAGGAGGAAGGGAAAGGAAAGGAAAGGAAAGGAAAGGAAAGGAAAAAAGGAAAGGAAAGGAAAGGAAAGGAAAGGAAGTCCTCAGAACACCATAAAAGGACCAGCTTGCCTTTGATCGGCATCACATCAGGGATCCATATATACTCTGAGGGAGTAGAGACCGCAAGCTCCAGCTGAGATTACAGAGTGAAAGCTGGGCAAGTGCCCGCCCTGGAGGACACGGGTCTTCTCCAGCACTAATTTGGGTTTCTGTTTTCTCAGACTGGTGGCCAGCCACAAGGGTTGGTGAACCCAAGCACCTCCCAGAGGCCTAGAACCTCGGGGTTTGCTTTCTCCGGGGTGTCCTGGGTGGGCATCACTTCCTGCCCCTGTTGGTGGTCTCCATTTCAGTGTCTGTAGCTCTGGCTGCTATAGGAAAGCCACTCCACACGGCCTGGTTCCCAGCATACCCGTGTCTGTCTGTCTGTATGTGCATGTGCTGCGTGTGATCTTCTACTACAACCCTGCTGACTCTTTGAGCACGTACCACCTGGCTCTCTATCGTCCTGCGCAAACTGGGAGTTGGAGAATTTGCACGAGAAAATGTTGGCCCTCTGCTTCCTTCTCTCACTGTGCGGAGGCTAGCCCTTCAGCTCTCTCACACAGGTCTCATTTCCCCCATCACCTAGGAGAGCGTTGAAGGGGACCTCAGACCACTCACTGCCCCTCATCTGCCCCAGGCAGAGGGCTGGACGGGAAGGGACTGGACCACGCTGACTCGGCCGATGGGCAGGATTCACACTCTCCTGACCCAGCCCAGGCCTCCTTACCTTTCACGCTGCATCTGAAGGTTTGGCTGACCACTCCTGTGTTATTCTCCTTCTCTGCCGGCCACTGGTATATGTAGACAGTGGTTCTGGAAGAGCCAGCATCCAGCACGACTCCATACTGGAGGAAAGGGGGAAAAGAGTTGGAAGCAGCCTGGGCCCTTCTGAGTGTTCATCTCACTGTGGATCGCTGAGAACTATTTATTACCACTGAGAGCTTTTTATTTATTCTTGGAGAATTTCATATATGCATAAAATCATTTCGGTCATGTCAGCTCCCAATTCTCTCTCCAACTCTTCTCCACCCCCCTCCCAATTTCAGGTCCTGTTTTCATAGCCCACTGAGCCCAGTGTCATCCTCACACGTGTAGGTATAGAGCCACCCCTGGAACACACGCATCTTCCCCGGGGCCACTTCCCTAAGAAAACTGGCTCTCCATTCCTGGCAGCTCTCCGCTGCCCACAGCTCCTCAGCCAGGGGTAGAGCCCCCCGGATCCTGCCCTCCACTCTGCTGGAATGTTGGCTGGCTCGGTCCTGCACAGAACCGCGGCCTCTGCAGGCCCCCTGGCAGGTTCACGGCACCACGGCCCAGCCTCTGCATCTTGCGGTTTTCCCACCCCTCCTTCTGCGATGATTCCTGAGCTACGTGGGAAGGGGTGTGATGGAGATGTCTCATTTAGAGCGGAGGACTCCATGGTTACCCATGCTCTGCACTCTGACCAGCTGTGGATCGCTGCGGCCCAGCCCTGGCAGGAGTTCAGCGGAGTCGGCGAGGATAAAGCCACACGTCTTATGGACGGGATACACTTCTCTCTCTATTCCTTCTGTTCTCCCTCTACTCCTGCTTCTACTCCTGCTGTCTGTTTTCCCATGTGTCTTATATATGTTTAGATAAAGCCCCTCCTGGGGAAAGATCGCATTACAGTCACATCTTAGTCACAAACTGAAACTTTGAAGAATGAGTACAGGTTTTACAAGTTCCATATTTTTAAAAAAACAAGTTACCATAAAACCCACACCGGAAGACCTAGTTCTCCATATATATTTTCCCACAGTACATCTATGTCCTAGAAGCAATAGTTTTCCATTATAAATTAACAGAGTTTTAGCAAGCCAACCATTTCCACAGCCAGCTTCTGTTGTAATTGGCAGGTTGCTAGGGAACGAGTACACGCCATAGGACCCTAACTCACACAATTCTTATGTAGTTAATACAGTGAAACAAGTTTATTATAACTGGAAAACTTTAAGTCAGGGGTCTCTTTGCTTTTCTTAGGTAAAAGGAGAATCTGCTGCACAGCTCTATAACCCCAAACCCATCAGTAAACTTTTGATTACAGAGACAGGAAAGAGTCAATTTTATTTGTGGTCCAGAAAGTTTAAGCCTCACAATGGGCACTGAAACTCATGTGTTATTACTTGATCACGGGTCAGGTTTCATCGGTGAAACTCGTGGGCGCTGGCAATTAAGCTTTCTTTGTTCTAGCTTTCCTAACTGTGACCAAACAAGTCCCTAGCAAAAAATGTGTTTTCTCCTTAAGTTACTAGTTCTAAGGCAGCTGGCAAAACATCCTAATTTAGCCCTCTAACTGTATGTGAGAAACACCTACTGTTCCTAACTACACATGCTTTTTAGTTATTCTTTCTGAGTTTCAACAGAGTCACCAATTCACCTGAGTGGCACTGCCTTGCCCAGGTGGCATTGCTCCAGGGAAAATCATCACCATTGCTATGTGTGCCAGCAGCACTGCCCAGTGCGGGGTTAGAGACCCCACAGAGCAGCCATGCCACAAGAGAGACAGGGAGACCGACAAGCACGACAAGCACGACAAGGCCCAGCAGAGGCAAAGGGCGTTCAGGAGACAATCCCCGGAGGCCAAGGTAAAAACCTGCTGTCGCCGTGCCAACCAGTAGGCTGCCTGCTGAGCTCCAGCGCTGGCTGCTGTTCCCCTGCGCGCTCCCAGCTGTGGATCTCTGTATTAATAGTTGTCCCCCACATAAAGGACCTTCCTGGATAAGGATTGACAGCTGTGCTGATCTGAGTATAGACACATTTTGAAGGCAGCTTGACACTATGTCTGTTTAGCAAAATAGCAGTAGGGAGAACCCTGGTTGTCTTATGCTTCATTTAGGTAGGGGCAGATCAGGAAGAGAGAACCATTTACTTCCAAACCAGCTGTCACTCCCTGGACTCTGAGGAAGGGCTGAGGTGAGGTGAGCAGGGTCTCAGTCTTGGTGGTGAATGAGAATCCCCTGGGGAGGAAGGGAGCTTTAATCCCCAGTGACAAGGTTTCGCACTAGACCAGTTAAGTTCGAATCTCTAAGAATCAACAGAGTATCACCTCCCCAGGTAATTCTAATATGCGGATGGCCTTGAGAACTGTGAAGACGCTGGGGAACAGCAAGTGAGCAGCAGGAGCCCCTTCATCCAGACCTCAGAGGCCAGGAATAACACTGGGGTCTCAGCAACTGTCCAGGCTTATGTGGGGATAAACCACCAAAAGAACTGTGGGAAGAAATCGTAGGAACTTTTCCCAAGATCCATGTTAGGATTCCCATCAGCCCTCAGAACGAGAAGCGCTCACAATTAAGGGCAAAGAACAATGTAATATTGGCAGCCTGCTCCCCCTTTGGTAACACAGATGGAACAAGTGGGCAGATAGGGCTGGCTAGCATTCCTGACTGGTCGGCCCAGCTGGCGGCAGACACCAAGGAGCCTTACCTGCAGGCCCAGCCCAGTTCAACCCCGGACCAAACTGGCTAGCAAAGAGTGCATGTTGGGAGTGAAGTTAGGGTGCTGACCCAAGGCGAGTCAGCTCGGGGTACCCTGGGCCCCAGGTGGAAACCTCCCTCCCATCTCTCTGCCTTTGGTCTGGTTTTGCTGGTTCTAAGGGAGAAGATGAAGCCGGATCCAGGACGGGATTCTCCAATCTTACAAACCTGGGGCACAGCTAACCTTTCTGGGTTTCTCATTTTGGGTGACTCACTGCAGAGGTAAGCAGGAAACCATGTACGCAGTGCTAAGTGGCTGCTTGTTTTAAAAAGTCATGATTGCTGAGTTAATAAGACAGTGTCAGTCGGTAATCTTGGTAATTGGGGACGTTGAAGCAGGAGGGTCAGGAGTTCGAAGCCATCCTTAGCTACATGAGACCCTGTCTCTAAAGAATGAACGCATAACAAATAAAAAGGTTACTCTCAGTTGAGTGTGGTGGTCCACGCTTGTATCTTAGTATTCGGGAGGCCGAGGAAGGATTGTTACACATTCTAGGCTAACTGGTCACAGACTGAGACTTATCTGAAAGGGAGGTGCTGGGACATAGCTTAGCAGGTAAAGTTCTTTCTGGACAAACCCAACGACCTGAGAACCTGGAACCCACGTTAAGGCAGAAGGAGAGAACCAGCTCCACAGAGCTGTCCTCTGACTTCCACATGTATACTATGGTGTATATATATATATATATATATACACACACACACACACACATGTGTGTGTGTATATATATACATATACACACACACATACACACACACACATATATATACACACACATATATATACATACACACACATACACATATATATATATATATGAATGATTAAAATGGGGGACTTTTATCATATATAGAAAGCCAGACAATAAAATAAGGTTATAAAGCAGGAAAAAAAAATGACAGAGGAAAACCAAGCCAGTGGCTCCTCAAATTTATTTATTGTCTTAATTAACCTTGTGTCATTTGTCACGTCCAGTGGCCTGCTCTGTGTGTGGCTTCCTATATTCACACGTGTGCAGATATGTATATGTATTTATTTAGAGGCAAGGTCCTCTTGTGTAGCCCAGGCTGGCCTTGAACTCTTGGCCCTCCTGCCTCAGCCTCCTATGTGCTGGGCTTGCAGGGGGAGGATGCCACCATGCCTGACTACAGTGGTACGCATGGAAGTTTATTTTTAATTTTATTTAAAATATTGTTTTGTGCGCTGTTGAGTGAGGATCTGCCTTGGTGTTTTGTTTTGTCTGCAAGTACTGGATTTACATGGGTGATGTTTAATTGCTTTTGATCTGCACCTGAGGCATTCTGAATTAATAAAAACACCTGAGCTCAGATGCTCAGGGTTCCACTATCCAGTAGACTTTGGCCATGAGTGTGGTTCCCTTTGTCGAGGTCTGGCAGAGTTTCCACACATGAAAATGCCTCCTTGTCTCCTTGCTGAAGGACACAGCAGCCACTACAACTACAGTTGTATGTTTTGTTTTAAAGACTTATTTAATCTCATGCGTGAGTGTTTGCCTACAGGTACGTATGTGCACAACATGCTCTCCTGGTGCCCACAGAGACCAGAAAAGGGTGTCAGGTCCCCTCAAACTAGAAGCTGAACCAAAGCTGTCTGCAAGAGCGGCCAATGCCCTTAACCACTGAGCTATCTCTCCAGCCCCACATCCGTACACGGGATTTACGTGTGTTTAATGCTCTCTCCTTAACAGTTTTCCATGAAATTCTCTCTCCCAGTAAACCACTTTGAAAAGCCCCATCATACTTTTGTGAAACAGAGAATAATTTACTCAAGCACATCTCTGGTTCTGGGCCTGCAGTAGCGTTCTGGTTCTCTCCTGTCAGGAGCAATTGCGCCAGCTCCTGGATCACAGCTTCTCCATCCTCCTGGACTGGAAAGCCGGTAGTGTTGGCTCTCGGACGGCTCCTTAACTCCAGCCCTCCAGCTTGATGAATCTGATAGGCCTCCTGACATGACATGGCCTGTGGCAAACAAGGCTGGCATTGTTCAGCTCTGTCTCAGGCAGAGACTCCAAGTGAGACTCAAGTGCAGACGGAAACCTAAGCAGGCACTGAAGAGGCTGAGGCCTCTGAGGATCAGCCTGCTTTCTCTCCTCTCCACCCCATCACTGGCCCTGCCAGCCTGGTGTCCCTGCCCCAGAAAAGAGTGGAGAAAGAATAGGAGGAACCCGCCTCCCCAAGTATGGGTTCAAACCTCCAGAATATGCAGCCTCAGGATCCCAAGGTGAGAATAGAAAGAAGGCAGAGACCCACTCTTTGGGCTTCTAACAGTGTTGGACCCTCCAGCACCTGCTGACGGGGGACAGGACCCAATCTACTCTAACACTGACCCACCTCTATGGACGTGTGTGGTGTGTGCACATATGCGTATATGTGTGTCATGCTGAGTGCACGTAGCGGCCAGGGATTGACATTGGGCATCTTCCTCTACTGTTCTTCACCTTGATTTTTAAAGATCTATTTGTGTTTATTTTGTGTGTGTTTTACCTGCATGTATGTCTGTGCACCACGTGTGTGCCTGGTGCCCACAAGGAGGCCAGAAGAGGGCATCAGATCTCCCCCCCACACACACAGATTACAGACGGCTGTGAGCTGCTATGTGGGTACTGGGACTTGAACCCTGTGTGGAAGAAAAGCCAGTGCTCTGAACCGCTGAGCCATCCCTAGCTTCTCCACTTTTGGGGGGATCAGGTTTCTCACTGTACCTCACCAACTGCCCAGGCCAGCTGGCCGCCCCCCCCCCTTGCTAGGATGGCAGGCATGTGTCATGCACCTGGCATGCCCTCCCTCCTGTGCAGCGAGCACCCTGTCCACAGAGCGTCCCCCAGATGCTCACTGTCATTATAAACTGGAAAGAACGTATTTTAATGCGTATTTAGAGATTATGCACTTAAACCACTGGACCCACTGTGGGTGCACTGGTGAGGAGGGGCAGGGTGAAAGCTCAACTCAGCCAGGCAGGTGATGGGTTACCCGTGGCCACCCTGTCAGTGTGGTGCTGGCATGGCTTGAATGTGGTTCTGAGGACACATCCAGTGTGTTCCCCGCACTGCAGGACACACCCTAATCCCAGCACTCAGGAGGCAGAGGCAGGCTGACCAGTGTGAGTTTGAGGCCAGCCTGGTCTACATGGTGAGTTCCAGACCAGCCAGGATGAAGAGAGACTGTCTCAAAAAGAAAAATAGAAAAGAAAAAAAGGGGAAAAAAAGAAGAGGAAAAAAAATTGGAACAGTCCTTCAACTTCCTCTTCTCTTTCTTGTTTTTTGTTTGTTTTGTCTTTTGTCTTTTTTGAGAAAAGTTTTCTCTGTGTAATTCCCGGCTGTCCTGGAACTCGCTCTGTAGACCAGGCTGGCCTTGCACTCAGAGATCGGCCTGCCTCTGCCTCCGAAGGGCTGGGATTAAAGGTGGGCGCCAGCACCACCCGGCTGGAATAGTCTTTCATGCCAGAGCCAGTGGTCCAACACTTGAATACAGTGTGATCTTCTACAAAATCAAAAGTGCAGGTCATAGGTCACAAGTCAGAAGGTCAGCCATCTTAGATTTGTTAGTCACTCTCAGAGGAGTGATAATAGCAGCCCCCTGAGCAGAAGTACCCTAGCAACTAACTTTACCTGGTGCTTTAATAAGCTTTATTGCCTTCATAAGGCTGGAGTCAGCATCTTATCTGACACATGAGAACAGATCTGGGGTTAAGCCTCACTAACTCTCAGACCTGTCTGTACGCAGAGCCCCCCAGGCTTTCACAGAGTCCCAGGAAATCGGGTCTGATGGCCTGATTGTGAATAGCAGGCCTGACACTGCGACACGCTGCCTTTGTTAGAACAGAAGAGCCTGTCAAGTTTTACCCAAGAAACATTTAAAGCTGGCTTGAGGCAAGGTGGACAGCTTGTTCAAGGAATCCGGGACTTTCTCCACCGCGAGGAGCCCCTTACCCACTTCTTGCTGCCTCGAGTTAGATCAGCACGGGTCACAAGGTACCAGAAATCCAGATGACTGAGCAAGGCTCGGTGGGGGCTAGCGGGGAACGACTTTCACCCAGCCTGACGCAGGGACTGTGCTTCAGAAAACATCAGCGGGGCATGGACGTGTGAACTACGAAGCCCGCGGTCTTCTACCCAGCACAAGAAGCTTAGAGGCCTGAGCAACTCAGAGGAAAGCCCCTCCTTGAACCCTCAGACTATACAAGACCCAACTTCACTGGGGACAACCAGTGGCTGTAAGGGGCAGCGGCACCGGGATCCTGGGAACAGAGAAGCCTCGTGCACGGATGGGCGTGTGTGTGTGTGAGGGGGTTAGAGAACCCACAGGAAGATTCTGGAAGCTGTGGTAATAAAGCAGGTGGGGGCCTGGGTCAAAAATCAAAGTGATGACATCATGTTTACTCTTCAAGCTGTAGAGCAGGTCAGACCAGTAACACCAGGGACTGGGGACAGTTCTGACCCTTGATTGAGTTTTTATTTTTAATGGCTTTGCTCTTAAACTTGCATCAGTCAAGGTCAGGCAAGTCGAGGCTGGATTTAAGAGCAGGCGTCATACCCTCTTAGGGGGCAACAAACACTGCAGTCAGAGGGGAAGCTGGTGCCTCAGAACCACAGCCAGCCACACACAAGCAACATAGAGCTTTTGGCATGAATACATAAACATTACCAAAGTTACCCCCTCCCAAGTCATTCAACTGCACTCCTGGAGTGCCATGCCCTGCCCTGCCCTGCCCTGCCCTGCCCTGCCCTGCCCCGCCCCTACCATGTAAAACCAAAACATGGAGGTCTCTCAAACCCTAAGCAAGCCGTGTGCGGACCTTCCTCTGCCAGCGTCCTCTGCTCCAGCTTCCACTGGCCGGGAGCATCTGTCTCTTCTCACATTTCATCCACCCACTCAAGCCAAGCTACCTGACCGTCGGAACCCGGCACTTCCCGCGCCTTGCAACTGTGGTCAGAGCCAGCAGCCATTTCCAAATGGGTTAAAAATTCTTTCTCTATCTCTGTCTCTCTCTCTCTCTGACAGGAGGTAGCCCAGGCTGGCTTCGGCTTGTGAGTGTTGGGATTACAGGCATATATGCGATCACGCCAGCGGTTTGGTAAACAGTAACGAGACGCTCTGTAATAACACAAAGCCCCGAGTGACAATGCACACGCCAACGTCACAGTCATCTGCTCACGCGACACGCTGTGGTCTCACTCAGCTGCGACACTGGAGGTTTGTGGGCACCGGTATCACCGCAAACGCACACGTAAGGAAAACCGCACAGTGACGTCACTAGCCGACAGGAGGTTTCCGCTCCCACTCCTGCAGGCAGCAGCCTTGTGGCCACCTCTCAGACCAGCGGTGAGATCTGCCCTCAGACCCTGAGCCGCTACACGGCTTCCTGCATCAGTGCCTCCCTCCCTCCGGGCCTTGCTTCCTGTGTTCCTATGCTAGTTGGATTCATTGCTGTAGTTCTGTCAACTTGACACAAGCTGGAGTCATCCGGGAAGAGGGAGCCTCGACTGAGGAGTCGCCTCTGTCAGACTAGCCTGTGGGCAGGCCTACTGAGCGTTGCTGGACTACTGTATGAGCCAGCCCACTGCGGGCGTGCTACCCCAGGCAGCCAGTCCTGCATAAGGAAACAAACTGAGCAAGCCATGAGGAGCAGGCCAGCCAGCAGCATCCTCCAAGGCCTCTGCTTCAGTTCCTGCCTCCGGGTTCCTGCCTCGAGCTCCTGCCCTGACTTCCCTCCGTGATGGACTGAGCTGTACCACCGCCCCTCCCCGAGTTGCTCTTGATCGTGGTTTCTTTATCAGAGCGATAGAAAGCAAACTAAGACAGCTCCCGCCGGAAGTGGATCCCTCCTCCTGGAGTCTCCAGGGAGAACTCAGGGTCAGGAGAAGCGTGAGAGGGAAGAGAACCTAGGGCTGACTTCAGTTCTGGTCTTTGGGACTCACTAGACAATTATCTGCTTGCGTGCAAAATGGAGTCGCCTCTGCAGTTGGCACAAGGCTTAGGAGAGACGAACCGCAGTGCTCAGGGGGTTGGGGTGACACTAAACCAAGCAGCAACCTGTGAGGCATGAAGCCTAGGTTTGATGATCCTCGCTGCAGTCCTGAGTTTTCATACTTTGTAGAAAAGGCAGAGCTGGAACTGTGGGAAAACAGCTCCTCTCGCCCCAGCTGGGGCCTGCGGTGGGATCCTTCGTTTTCCTCTTACCACTGGACAGTTGCATGGGTTAGACACTTCTCCTTTACATTCTTCAAGAGGACTGCGATGTCTAACATTTTATTTTTAATTGCATGTATACGTGGATATATCTGTATGTGGGTATGTGCATGTGAGTTACAGGTATCCTTGCAGGCCAGCAGGGGGCGTCAGATCCCCTGGAGCTGGAGTTACAAGAGGTTGTAGGTGGCCCAACATGGGCTCTGGGAACTGAACTCAGGTCCTCTGTAAGAGCAGCAAGCACTCTTTACCACTGAGCTGTCTCTCCAGCCATTGAGATTAAATGAAATATTCCACACCTTTAATCCCAGCCCTCGGGAGGCAGAGGCAGGTGGATCTCTGTGAGTTGGAGGCCAGCCTGGTCTACAGAGGGAGTTCCAGGACAGCCAGAGTTACAGCAGAGAAACCCTGTCTCAGACAAAACAAAACAAACTCCACCATGAAAACATCTCACTCCAACCCTCAGAATACCAGACAAAGCTGCTCAGGGAACCCCAGGTTACATTTCTTCCTTATTTTCTGAAAATCTCGACTCCAAACACAGCCTTCCAGCAGTTGCTGGTGGCAGGAAGATGGAGAGAAGGCACGAGGTCAAGCGTAAATACTGAACAAGAGTCACACAACACAGCCGAGTGGCGTGGCCCTCGGTGGAGCCTCTCCAGCTCAGAAGACTTTATACATTTTTAATGCGCCTCAAACCCAACAACAACATGCAGCAGAGACTCTAAGTGGCCTTCGGAGCCTCAAATATCACTGTCTGGGGTATTCCATAAAATGTCTGCTGACTGATTCCCGAAATGACAGCAAGGCTCACTGAACCATCACTCTCCGTTTCCAGTCCCTCCCGGTCTTCCCATCCATCTCCAGAGCGAAGGCCAGCTATGAAGGACGAGGCCGTCAGCGGGTACACTCAGGTCTCTGGACCTACACACAAAGTCCCAAGTGTTTTTGCAGGGATGGGACTGGAGGCTCACACGTGCATCTCAGACCTAAGAGGAGCGGCACAAACGGCTCCAGAAGATTCCTCAGCACTCTCAAAACCAGAAGCCTGTGTCTCCTGCTGTTCACCGTGATCAGACCGCATAGCTTCCAGGAACTGACGAACCGGTAAGAGTGGGAACTGTACAACACCTGCAATTCCTGGGTACACATTCTATCTTTGTAGCCTACAGTCGGAAGTCAAAGCAAGGCCACCCAGTCCCTAGATAAAGTAGCACTGCTGGATATGCGCCCCAGTCCTGAACCCAGTATCCCCAGACCTTCTCCTCGGGTCCCACACTTTTCTCCAGCTGGAGGCAGGGAAAGAGTTTCCCCTCAAGTTGTGGTTTTTGGGTGGCTGATGCTGCGGTCCATCCCAGCTTACCTTCAGCCCTGGAGGGAGGACCTGTGGGTGGTGGATCTGGATGAGCGTGAGTGTCACAAGCACCACGATGCTCACAAGCAAGACCACCAGGGTGACGATGGCTGGAGTCCGGGAGAGCGCTCTGAAACCTGCAGTAGGAAGCGGAGCACGGAGACCTGAGTTCTGCCGCCCAAAAGTTGTTCTCTGACCTCCACACACAGGACACACGTGCGCGCGCGCGCGCGCACACACACACACACACACACACACACACACACGAAAAGTAAATAAATATGTAAATGCAAATGAAAATTTAAATGTAGATATGTAAATACAAAATGAAATTTTTAAATGCAGATTGAAAATCTGTGTCTTCTATTAAAGTATGATGTGATCTTTTGCTTAATCTCAGTGAAGAAAGAAATTAGAACTGTGGACCTTAGCAGATTCACATGAAGCTGTGAAGTGAGCAGGCAACACGCAAGGAACAATGACTGCCTGATGGTTGGGGCAGGGGGTTCACGGGGAGGGAAATGTGGGCACTTTCTGCAGTAATACATGTGCTCTCCCTATCAACAGGATTATGGAGTGTGTGGGTGCCTGCATTTGTCAAACTCACCAAGCCCCTCAAAATCCTGTAGGGAGAAACTTGAAAGTCAAGGTGAACCAGCTTCTTTGGTACAAATCCCCCTTTGAATTTTGTCATTCTTGATAATCGCATACTTGCCAGGCCTGGTGGCACCCAGCACTCAGTAGGCAGAGGTAGAAGGATCTCTGTGAGTTCAAGACCAGCTTGGTCTACACAGAGAGTTCTAGGCCAGCTAGGCTACCCAGTGAGACCCTGTCTCAAACAAACAAATGCATACACAGTCCTGAAACACACGCTTTCAGAAGGTGAGGCTACCCATTTTGGGAGTGTAACTTAGGGTCCATTCATTTCTCGCTATATCAATTATATGCAGCTTTTTAAAATGTAAAAGCTAGTTAATTCAATACTGAAATCGGTTGAGCTTCATGCCTATAATCATAACAGTCCAAAGGCTGAGGCCCAGAGGATCAGGAGTTCAAGTCCAGCCTTAGCTACGTAGAAAGTTCAAAGTCAGCCTGCGTAACACGAGACCCCCCCCCCCCATTTTTAGAAAAACAAACAAACCAAACATTGACTAAACAATAGTCTTGGTAGAACTGCTAAGGCATAAACACAAACAGTACTCGGTGGCTGGAATATGATATGATGTAATAGAAGACGAGAGAATATCAATATTTCTCTTTAAATTGGCTGTTTAAGTGCAAATTAGTTAAAATTGAAAAAAAAAATTGATTCCTCAGTTGTATTTCAAGCCTCAGTCACCTCGGGCAGCTCTGGGGTTGCTGTGGGGAGAAGACATCTCCAGGGACTCTGTAGCCCCTCAGCGGCATGGGTACATTCTGCGCGATTCCAGAACGTGCCCTCTTAGGTTACTGTAGCCTATGGCTTACTTCCTCTTTATTTCTAGATTTTTCCTGGAAGAAAACAAAGGCTCCATGCGCCACCTTAATCAAATTAGACACAGCCCCAGATCCAATTGCACTGCCTGGCTCGCTGCTTGGGGAGCAGTCGCTGGGGCGAGCAGAGGCTCAGAAGAGCCAACTCCTCTGCCTATCGATATAGACAAGTCACAGGCACTTCTGATGTCAAAGGTGGCCACTTAACACCTCCCTCTGCTCCCTCCTTGGGAGTGTAAACTGGTATGGCATCCATCGAAGACTATTTGTCAATATTTACCAAATCTCAAACTGCAGTCCAGAGGCCCATCCCACTTAACCCCCGGATGTGAGGTGACGTATGGGTAAGTCTCTCACTGTAGAGGCGTTCATCATAGATCTAGAGGAGAGCCTAGCCTTTCAGTGTTGACCCTCAGAGAGAGCATCAGAAGGGGTCCTGAATCACTTCTCTGTGCTTTTATATAAAAATTCCCCAGCCAGCCAGGAACCAGTCAATCTGCAGAGATGATTTCACGCCAGTGTCAGTAACAGAGGTCTAAGGGATATCCCCCCCCCACCCCGAGACCGAGTAGAATTAATCTGGCAAGTTTAACCTTCCTTAGGAAAGAATGTAATCCACGAGCTTGGACGTGGAACAGCACAGCATGTGTGTTAAAAGGTCAGTGTGTTTGGGAGGGAAACGCGCAATGCCATGTCCTTTAGTAAACTGCTCTTTCCAAAATGTTTCATATAAATTGGTCTTTATGTCCTCAAGTCATATCCTTTTGGAGGTCAAGAATCAGCAGTTTGGGGCATAGCTAAGGAACCTCTTCAAGGGGAGGGGTGTGTGAAATGTAAGCAGTCTCCTGACCACAGCCATGGGCTGGCCTCCGGGAACCTTTGGGCTTCAGCACTTTCCATGTGAAAAGCTATGATTACCTTCAGCAAACACTTACCCAGCAGAAAAAGCCCATTGCAAAGCCAGCAGACTAGGCTAGGTCTCCTTCATGTAAGAAGCCTAGAGCTGTGTAGGAGTCAGGGCTGGGCAAACATTGCTAATTGCAGGTGCCTACCTGAGCCTGGAGAGGCCAGAGAGCCTGCTGGCCGGGGCCCATACCTCCCACCTCCCCCACCTACTCGGGAATAGTTAGGGAAAAGTGCTGAGTCTGGGAGCCAGGGTGGGCAGGCTTGGGAGTATGTGGGAGAGGGCTGGGGAGGATGGAGAGGGGAGATTCCTGTGCAGCCTATCAAAACACACACACACACACACACACCCCAGAGTGGAGGGTGCAGCAGGCACTGTGCCAGGACAGATCCTTTATTAGGATTCATCCCCAAGTCAACAGTACATAACACAAACCTTACGCATACCCAGGTAAGGAAACCACAAGAGCCAAAATAATGGATTATACAAACAGGGAAAACCATTTAAGCCAAACATCTGTGTTAGCCCTTGTTTTGTGTGGCTTTATGGAAAAGAATTACTTTTATCTGAAGAATGCCAAGGGCGGAAACCTAGGTGAGCCACGGGGTCCCTGAACAATGATTCATTCACAGGAGATACAGATGGAGAGCTGCAAACCAAAGCTGGGATTCTCCCAGGATCTGACAAAACCAGGCTTGCCACCCAGTGAGCGACACTCACCTGCTTGTTCACATGGCTGGCGGGTCATCACGGTGAACATCTTCTCTCCGGGCTGCAGGGGAGGAGAGCGTGGCCAGCCCCTGACTTTGGAAGTTCCGAAACAAACCTGCAGGTATTAATATCGAACACACGTCATCTCCTCTAAATCGAAGCCTCTTTGGGAACAGTGCACCCTAACCCAGAGCGTCAGAGACCAATGGGAGCTGGAACTCCAACCTCAGCGTCCCCTCCCCAAAGGTAAAGCTGGGAGAATGGAAACTTGAGAGAGCAATCTTGAAAATAAACCTCAAAAGCGATCGTGTTATTATTATTTTTTTTCTCCCGTAGGTCGCTCCGCCCGAGAACGGCGCCGGGCAGAGCAAACCTCCTCTCAGGAATATCCCCAAGGCTTGGGCTGGGCTGGACTTGAAAGCGCAGCAGCAGAGCGGGTTCGCAGACCCGCGGTGTCCCCGCTCCCGGGGTGAGCCGGGCAGACAGCTGTCAGGCCCTGGGGTCCGGAGCGCCGGGATTCAGGGTGGGACCCGGGAGTTGGCAGGCTCTCTGCATCTGCAGCACTTGGGGTGCTTCAGAACGCGGCGCCCTCCCCGCCGATGACAGTGCCAGCTCCCCGGTGTCGGCTCCCGCCTGCGGCCCTCTGCGGTCCCTTCCTCCCTCCCTCCCCGCCCCCACCCTCCCGCAGCCCTCCCCATCCCATCCCTGCGCGCGGGTCCGGACCTCACCTGCGCGCTGCTCTCTCTGCGGGTTGCTGACGGCGGCGGCGCCCCGGGGCGCGGGAGGCGCGGGGGCCCGGGAGGCGGGGCGCGGCGGCGTGGGTGGCGCAGCCCCGGGGACGCCTCTGCGCTGAGGCCGGGACCTCTTCACCTCCCGGCTCCTCCCTCCCACCTCACCCTTGCTGTCCTGGAAGAGGATGGAGGGCGTCAGCGCCCCGTATTAGTTACGTCCCCCGTTGCTATGACAAAATACAACTTACAGAAGAGAAGCCGACTCGCGGTTGGCGGACACCGTCCACCATGATGGGGAAGGCTGGTTGGCAGGAGCTCGAGCTGCCGGTCACCCTGCATCTGCGTCGGATACCAGCGAGAGACAATGCTGGGATCCCAGGGTCACCCTCATTCGGGGTGGGTCTCCCACCTCAGTTAACCTGTTCTAGAAACCCAGTCTCAGCCAGGCTCAGAAGTTTGTCTCCTAGGTGATGCTAGACGCGTTAAGCTGACAGTGTTATCACAGTGTCCCACCAGGATCCAGACCTCTCCACATCTTTATCTTCCAACTCCCTAGGCAGTCCCTGAGCCCAGAAAAGGAGGAGATGTCGCCTTGCCTCCAGTCCCAAGGGACCCAGAGTGGGAGTCAAGCACCCTCTGCCTGCCAGTCTTCCATCTGTGGAGACAAATAACCTTAAAAAAAAAAAAGATTTGTTATGCGTATCTGTGCATGAGTTTATGTGTACCGTGTGTATCCAGGTACCCATGAGGTTTAAGATCCTCTTGAACTATCTTCACCGGCAGCAGTGAGCCACCGTGTGGGTGCTGGGAATTGAACCCTGTAGTAGTATCCCTGTGTGTTCAGCAAGGATGACACAGAAGTATATTCATAAGTCCAAACCCTGCCAGACCTCAGCAGAGGGAACCACCATCATGGCCAGAGCCATCCTCAACAGTGGAACCCCGAGCGTCTGAGCTCAGGTGTTTTTATTGATTCAGAACTCCTCAGGTGCAGATCATAAGCAATCAAACATCCCCCACAGAAACCCAACACCTGCAGACAATACAAAACGCCAAGACCTAGGCAGACCCTCACCCAATAGTGCATAAAACATTTTATACATAATTAACTTCCACAACAGAACCCAGGTCTTCTGGAAGAGTAACTAGTACTCTTAACTGATGAGCCATCTCTTCCAGCCCTTGTTTGTATATTGTTTTGAGACAGGGTTTTCCTATGTAGCCCAGGGTGACCTTAAACTGGTTCCTGCCTCAGCCTTCTGGTGCTGGGGTCAAACCTGTGCTACCACAACTACTACAAGGTAACTTTGTTCTCTTAGCTCTCCTGTCAAACCTTTTTGGAGGGAAAAACAGGACCAAGAGCCAGATAGGACAGGGCGGGGCATTCTGAGAGCACACATGACTTCTTGCAACCCCCTCCAATCATCTCTGGGCACCTAGAACAGGGGTACAGTAAATAGGCATATGGGTCCCTGGGCCACTTGGGTGCACATTGGGGAACACAGAACAACGCAGACACCCTCCCATACGGCAGTTAGTCTGTGGTGGTGATGCCCAGTGACTTCCTTACTGGTGACAGAGGAATGTTCTTCTCCCGCCTGCGTGTCACTGAGCCAACAGCCAGGACAAGAACAGCTTGGAAGAAGCCAAATAGGACAGATGAACAGTTGTGGCCCAGGGAAAGCAGAGATCCCCAGGACCTCAGAGCCCACTTCCAGTGCAGCCTCTTGGCTCCTTTGAGGCCTCAAGCAAGACGTCTGAGCGGGAGGTTGTCCTATTGTATGTTCTGTTGCTATAAAACACTCCAACCAAAAGCAACTTAGGGGAGGAAAGGGTTTATTTGGCTATACTTCCAGGTCACAGTTCATCAGTGAAGGAAGTCAGGAACTCAAGTAGGATCTTGAAGCAGAAACCATGACAGAACGCTGCTGTCTGGCTGTCTCACAGACTCATGCTCCTCCTCTCTTACACAGGACAGTATACACACACACACACACACACACACACACACACACACACACACACACGTTGTCCCAGGACGACCTGCCCAGGGAATGGTGCCACCCACAGTGGGCTGGCCCATATCAAGGCAATCCCCAATAAATATTTCCACTGGTCAGTCTGACCTAGGCAATTCCTCAATTGAGGCTTTCTTCTCAGATTGTAAGAGCAAAAGTTAGGTTTTAAATTTAAATTAATTTAATTGATTTAATTAATTAAAATTTAAATTACTATGCCTAAGAGATCTATAGAACAAGGACATAACTTCCTGGAGTGCTGGGTGGGGCTGCTCATGTGAGATACAGAAGTCATAATCCTTGTCTCACTCGCCCAAGGACAGACAACCTCCTGGACTGTTAGGTGGGGACTGTCTAGATTCCATTTGTGTAGTGGAATATCTAAACTTATTCTCGAATATTATAAAGCTACATGAACTTCTGTGCAGTAATATGAACCTTAAGCAAAGCCACTGTATCTGGCAGCTGGAGCTGCTTGCCAGAAGGTCACCTTCCTTAGCTGTCGGAACCAGCTCTCTGGACGTGGGTGGGCTGCAGCTTGCTTGGATGTGGAAGAGTGCCAGTTTGGAGCGCTGGCAATTGTCTGCTCAAATATCCATGGGTGGAACAGTTGTACTTATTTGACTTTGCCCACTGAGATCTTTGTGTTGAACGTACCCAATTGTATTAATGCTGGGTGGAGACATATGGTCTCCTCCCTCAGCCTAAGCACCAGTCAAGGAATACCTTGCCTGGGGTCTTGACTTCGCCGGTGAAAAGGGCATCAGGTCAGCCAGCTGAAGTTGGGGGTTGGTACTGTGGATGTTCTATTCATTAAACAATTAGACCTTTGTATTGATGGGCAGTGCTTTTCTTCAATAAATCACCTATTTGCCACGTACTCAGTCCGTGAGAGAGACTCGACCCTGTGCAATGGCTGGGTTTACACACTGATTGTCTCCTGATCCCTGAATGAACCCGTCTGAGTTATTAATATTTTCTACAACATTGGGGACCGTCTAGATTCCATTTGGTTACTCCAACTACACCGGATATGCTTAGTCACTTGTTTGAGGGAGATAACCCAGACAGCAAGTACATCAGGATAGATGCTTGCTACTGATTGCCACTGGTGGGAAGTACGTAGCCTTATGGGTTCTGTCTTTTTAAGCATCTGTTCCACATAACTCATGCCATTCCTTGGGAGCCCTTCAGTGGGAAACCTTGGAATGGTACTGGTCAGAGTCCATTGTAGAACTTTATTTTTAGTTGTATTTAAAATGATTGTTTTTGTGCACTTTTGGAAAAAGGGATACATTGGCCTTGGTATTTTGCATTGTCTGCAGGTGTTGGATTTCTGCGAGGGATGTTTGATTGCTTATGATCTGCACCTGAGGAGTTCTGAATCAATAGAGACACCTGAGCTGAGATGCTCAGGGTTCCACTGTTGATCAAGTATGGTGCTGGCCAGGACGGTGGTTCCCTCTGCTGAGGTCTGGCAGGGTTTGCGTGAATGAGAACACCTCCTTGTTGTCCTGTTTGCTGAGTTCCCACAGCAGGGACCTGCTACAGTCCATCTTCTTGGCCAGTATTTAATTAGTTTAATTAAAGCTTGCTTCAAATTTGGCTGTTTTGGTGATGGTCTACTCGACCGGTGGGATTTACAAGATGACTCTAGGATGTGTCAAAGCTAACTAGGACAGAGGTCTAACTAGGACACAAGATCCCTCATTGTGGCTCAGTTTGTCTGGAAGAAGAGTCGAGGGCGAGGTCCTTGGCCTGCCTGCTTTCTCTTAAAGGTGCACCAGTGTAGCAGTACGCTACAATCTTTTACCCTCTATTTAGGGAAGGAGAAAGGAAGGACAGAAAGAAATCTTCACCGCTTTTGTAAGCAGCCTTGATACAGAAGAGAGAAAGGTAGAAATCTTCACAGCCTCTTTTTAGGCTGTCCTAAGCTCGAATCTCTCCAACCTTTGTTCTTTTAAGAATTATCACACTAACGACAGCAACTCAACCAACCAACCACCAACCAACGTCCACCCCGACTCTGGGGGCTTCAGACCTTTTATGCCCTAAGCCGAAAGTTCCCATAAGCCCATAGAGCATGCAATCCCAAAGACAAGCTACAGGTGCCAGAATGACTGCACCTAACCAAATTATAGCCACCTGCATCAAGCGTTCCAAATCCAACTTGTAAACAACTGTACACAGCTGGGGTGGGAAAGCAAACCTAATCCAAACTCCATTTTGCATTAAAAAAAATAACAAAATAACAAAAACTTCTTCCAAATGTTCCTCTACACACCAGTTTGCTCCTGTGCAAGTGAAACTGAAGTCCCTCAGACAAGCGGGTTTAAGAGAATTCCCTGCTTTAAGACCTCTGAGCCTAGAGAGGGGAGCACAAACCACGGCCCTGTGGTGTGTGTGTGTGTGTGTATGTTCACAAGAGGCAGCGTTGGCTGGAGATGGGTCTCTGCCCTGAGACTGGTGCATGATCTGTACTGGAGGCAGGAGTGTTGGCTACATCATAGGACTTGTTTTCTTTGACCGCTAGAGGCGCTGGAACGTAACGCCCGCGGCGGAGCCCTGTGTCCCTACGCGCCCAGGGGAACAGCAGTCCGTTTGACCGCAGCTGGTACTGCACCCAGACCCAAGCTCAGAGAGACCCGCTCTAAGGTATGCATCGGACTCCAGCAGCTCTGGTGAGCGCAGGGAGCTGAGAAAGGCTCATGGGCCTTGGGGCCCTGCGATACATCTAAAAATAACTGAGATCCAGCTTTCTTCTCTGTTTTTCTCAATCTACAGACTTGTGAGTGTACCAAGGAGTGCCTGAGAGCCTGGCTGTCTTCGCGTCTCCTTTTACTTCCCTGGAGTTCTGCTCCGGGTTAGACTGAGCAAACATCTCTGTGGCCCAGTCATTCAAAGGCACTCGGCCATCCTTCTGAAATCGCTCGCGGTGGAACTCGCAGGGGTGCAGTGCTCTCGCACAGCACACACGTGTCAGTAAGCCTTCAAAGCTCCGATCACAAAGCAATGCAGCCGTTTTACTGGCCGTCGAGGCCTGTCGGAAAGCTACGGCAATTAGACGGTTGTGTACAGGAATCCACTCAGCGGTCTGAGGAACAGGAGAGAAGCGTAGCAGGCTGTTTCCTGGGTGTGGGATGTGTGCTAGAGGAGAGGCTGGAACCGTGTATTATCCAAGGACTAATATCGAAACTGCTGGCTCACTGGGAATGGATCCTAGTTCTCACTGTGCCCCAAAGAGAGTTTTGGACGGATTAAAAGCCGAAGCATGAAAGAAGAGTGCATCGTATTAAGGAAATACAGAATGTTTTTATCTTTGGGGAGGATCTACCTCTTTCAGCATAAGATCAAAGCAGGAAGATAAAGTCAATCAACTTGATCCCAGAGCAGGAAAACCGATCCACCTAGAGGCAGCAGGAGGGTGGGGGGTGTAAAAATGTGACTGGAGACCCAGGAAGAAGGCTCAGAGGGTGGAGGTGACCTCTGACAACCTGGATTCCTTCCCCGGAGCCCTGCCGTGGGTGGAGAGAACAAATCCTGAAAGTTGTCCTCTGACCTCCATATGCGTGTGATGTCATGCGTATCGCCCAACACACAAAATACATAAGCTGAACAACTAAAAAGCAGAATGCAATAGCAAAGAGCTCATACTGTAATGTAGAGAAGTTCTGTGAAGCTGTAGAAAAACAGGAAACCTACAATAGAAACATAAATGACGAGCACCAGCCAACTTTCCAAAGAAATATAAATGGCCAGTTAAGTTTAGAACACAGGCGTAATCCCGCTGGTCCCCAATACAACTTTATCATATCTGACTGTGCTAAGTAAATATACAGATATACATATCCCTGTGTCTTTTTGTCGTATGTGTGTGTGTGCATGTGTGTGTCTGTGTGTGGTGTGTGTGT
>JAMJFZ010000796.1:52500-55000 GCA_026225945.1 Cricetomys ansorgei | reverse complement strand
CGTCTGGCGTGGACGAGTCATCGAAGACCTTCATTCCAGCCGAATGATTCACCTCAAACATGAGCAAGAGCCGAGGCTGCGAGGAGAAACCGCGAGAATGTCAAGAGAGCTGGGAAGAGAACAGGCAAGAAGAACATGGCCAATACCAAAAAGGAAACAGGAAATCCCAGAGGGTGAAGACGATGCGCGGGGCAGAAGCAAGGATTCCGACCCTGCGCTAGGGCTCCTCAGACAGGCATGGAGCCAGCCAGTGCGTCACTCAGCGGGAAGGAGATGCCATGAGACAGGGCAGTGGAGACGCAGGCAACACGTGTACTGTGGCAGGTAGCGGGGTGCATAGCCCGGAGGACAAAGATGGGGAGTCGGCTGAGATGTGTGATGAAGAGACAAGATGTGGTCCATGAAGAGAATGGAGGAGTCAACTCGAGAAGTGCAGTGCCCATGGAACATTCCAGAAAAAGAGCTAAGAAAATAGAGGAGAGACGTTCCAAAGAAGTCAAGCAGAAGATGCTCGGAGCCAGAGAAAGAAATGCCTAGGTTGAAAGCACAAGCTCAACAGGGCGCTGGTGGCACACACCTTTAATCCTAGCACTCCAGAGGCTTGGGAATGGAGGAAAAGCACACGAGGCAATAAAGCCACAGAAGCGGGGACGCCAGTGAATAGATCTCATCGTGGCCACGAATCAAGAAAGCATAACACGACCATGTGGCCAAGCTGAAGACAGGGAGGGATGACGGGGGCCGCCGGGGGTGAAAGAGTTAAACTTTCTGATGGCATCAGTGGGAATTAAGTCTCAAAGATTCATAAATAGAAAGCAGTAGGAACACTCCATTGAGAGATGAGAGGCGGAACCAAAGAGGCAGCCAAGGAGATTGGAAGTAGAAGCTTCTGGGGGGGGTGGGGGAGGGGTAAGGGAGGGGGGCAGGTCAGAGACCCAGGAACACGATTGGTTTTTAATTCACCTTCCTGCATGACCTCATTATTCCAGTTTCCAATCGGAGAGTCGTGTTCTGTTTCCCACAGCCTCCTCTCTCCGAAGGCAGCATACACGTTCATGTTCCTTTGGTGCACTGTCCCAAAGATAATTTGCTTGAATTGTTTTAAGCAAGGTAAATATTGGTTTAGAAAGAGCTGAAGCAAAAAGAACACCGGTGGGCGGAGAGGTCTAACCTGGTCTAAGAAACGAAGAAAGTTAGCTCTCACAACACAATAAGGTAACTTGTGGCAAGTTCCTACAGCCTTACCATTTCCTGAGATCACAGTCTTCCCATAGCTGCTTCCGGGGATGGGGGTGGGGTGAGGTGGGATGGGAAGAGCCATGCCCCTAAGTTAAAACCCAAGAACCTTATGCTTACTGACCCTCTACCTCTGTCTCAGAGGCATCGGCCCCAGATGTGAATTTGCTTGTATTTCTAGAACGGCGAGATACAGCCAAATCAAACATGACCTTAAACATGACTGCAGACCCTCGAGCAGCGCACGGTAACTCTGGCTGCTATTTACCTAACGGTTAATTGCAGGTAATGGCGAAGACAAGGCGCAGCCCGGGGGGTGGCCTGATCTGTTATCAATCACAATGGTATTAATCACGGTGCGGTGCGTTTGATCCCGTTTGATCTGGTTGCTATCTCTCCCTAGGGACTGGGGATCCCTCCCCTGTATGGACAGAGAAGACTGAAAGGGGAAGTGAGGGGGCAGAACTCTGCCCTTCAGAGCTGCCCTGTTGCACTGCAGATGGATCAAGAGTACCTTGACCTTCGACCTCTGTGAAGGCATGCCGTTTGACACATCAGCAAAGCAGTTCCAGGTTCTGTTAAAACCTGCTGTCACTCACCAGATGTTTCCCACGTGTCTGTGCTTGACAGCTGGGAAGAGCAAAGGCAGCCGAGGTGTGCTGGAGAGACATTGTGACATAATCCAAGATCTTGCTATGTATCCCCAGCTTGTCCTGGAAGTTGATATGTAGCCCAGGTTGGCCATGAACCGACTCCTTCTCCTGCCTCAACCTCCCCACTCCTTGGAATCACATGTAAGCACCACCACACCTGCTTGGCAAGATAATATAATTTTTTTTTGTGTGTGTGTGATGTCAGCTAACCTACGAACTTGACTAAGTCATAATTCTTGGAGCTGGACACTCAGGACTTGAGTTCTGATCCCCAGAACCCACATAAAGCCAGATGTGGTGATGCACATCTGTAATCTCAGCGTTCCTACAGTGAGATGGGAAGCTCAGTGGTCAGCGAGACTGGCTCAAGCAGCAACAGAGGACCGGGGGGCCCATGACCCAATGCTCACTTGGTCCATCTTACTGGCATGGCCACCCCAACTTCAGTCTGCTGGGAATAGGCAGCCCCATCACAAGATCTAGCATGCTTTGATCTCAAACGAAGGGTCCTCCGGGAAGTGTGAGATAGAGTTGCCTTCCTGAGGCTGAGGGTGAACCCTCTCTTCTCCTTGCCTGACGACACTGCTTGTTTGTCTCAGTGCTGAGAATTG
>JAMJFZ010000796.1:0-47500 GCA_026225945.1 Cricetomys ansorgei | reverse complement strand
CCTTATACTCCTGCTTCTATGTTTGAGTGCTGGAATTACAGATCAGGCCACCAGGCCAGGCTTGTGCAGTGCTGAGGAGAAAACCCAGATTTGTAGATGCTGGGCAGACACTCTGTTGACTGAGCCACGTTCTGAGGCAAGGTTTCCCCCTTCACGATGTCATGCCGAGCGAGCACAGTGCAGACAGATACATGTGAGGACAGACATCTCTGGAAAATATGATGTAATTATAACCAATGTGCCTCAGGAGGCTATCCACTGGCCCAGCTTAATGTCCACAATAGGTTATTAAGTAAAATATAAATAAAATTACAAAACAGTACTTATGAGCCAGGCATGCTGGTCATGCCTTTAATCCTAGCACTCCCGGAGACTGGGGTGTCTATGCTCTGTGAGTTTGAGGCCAGCCCGATCTACATTGCAAGTTCAGGAACAGCAAGGGCTACATAATGAAACCTTTTTCACGAATAAACAACAGCAAAAAAACAAACCCAGAAAAACAAAACAAACAACTCCCCCAGGAAAACACCAGAAACCAAAGCCAGGGCACACAGTGTAATCCCAGGTTGAAGGATAACACTTCCTTCTGGTTGTGAGGTAACAGGGAACGCTTACTTTATTCCCAGTTCTCCTCTGCATATTCCATCCTTGCCATAGTAACTGTGTCAATTTTCTAATTGGACAATAAAAACAAAATAAAATAAAAACACCGAATCAATGCCATCTCCCCTCTCTCCCTACCTTGTCTACAGAGACAGGGTTTTGCTTTGTGGTCCAACATAGCCTTGAACTCACAATCCTCCTGTCTCCAGTTCCTAAGTGCCGGGTTATAGGAATGCATCACCATGCCCAGCCTGGAATAAATTTTATCTTTCCACAAAAAAAGGCCCCCTTTACCTTCAGAGCACATTTACCTAAAAGCGTCAAGTGCCTCCTGCCCCTGTGTCAAAGGTCAACCTCACAGTGAGCTGTGGATCTACTCTCTCCTTCTCTTGAGGCACTTGGGGGTAGGGACTGTGAACAGATCTGGCCAACACGCTTTTTGGTTGTTTTTGTTTTTTTCCTGTCTTTATTGTGTTTTAAACAGATTTAAAAAAAAAAAAAACAAAAAAAAAACAAAAAACTAGGGGAAGCGGGATTTAGAGTCACAGGACTTGAACCGATCTAAATCAGAAGATCTAGAAACACTGGCATGAGCCTGCGCAACCTCCCCAGCAGAGCAGCTGCACCCAGAGGGAACACAGCCTCTCCAGGACCCTTAGGCCCCACCCGGTTCCCACGTCTACACTGGAGGTTAGTTACTGACCTCCAGCTGTTTGAATTTGAATCCTTGTGTCTGATAAAGTGAACTTATGGGCCTCATTATCACCAAGGTTTGGATTGAGCAATGTCTTTCACGTGGGTTCCTCCTGAAGCACAGAATGAGTTTAGGATTTGGGTGCAAGTAGTCATGGGAAAAGCCATTCCCCAAATCCTTTCACAGGAAGGTCCACGTGAGTCACAGAGGGATCCTGGTAGACAAAGAGTAACTTACAAGAAGAAGAAACGAATGCTTTACTCCTCTGGGCACCAGTGGAAGAGACAAAGAGAAACCAGGTATTGAGGAAGGCTGTTTGTCCACTAGCTGCCCGGAGCATCGTCCCTGGGGCCTCCAGGCCTCTCTCCCAGTGCCTCTGAGAAGCAGGAGGCTGAGACAGGTGGGTATCAGGAAGCACCCAGGCGCACAGCGGGAGGGCTCTGGCCCTGCCTACAGAGAGCTGGCTCTCTCATCTCCCCGGTGGTTCCTGGCACTAAGTTGACGCTTTGTCCATGTGAAGGGTTGGAAGCAGTCTAGATTCCCACACTCGTCCTGATGACTTTCCACGGGAAATGAGCCATTACGCAATTCCTGTGCCCGCAGGCAGGCTGTGGCTTCTCCCAGGAGAGCTCTGTCGCTTTCTGAGCAAAGCACCAGACTGAGCAGTCAGGACAGCCCTGATACTCGGTGATGCTCCTGGGTGCTTCCACGAGACGTTGGCGGGGTCCAGGTTGCTGTGACACTGGTTTCCAGCAGCGTGTGGCTACAGGGACAGAGCCTGAGTGAAGAAGAGCTTAAAGATGATGCTCCAGGAGAAGTGGTGTATCTCCTCCTGGGTTCTTAGTGCAGGGGAGAGTCTGGGAAGGCAGCCCGAGGACCCATGCTGAGACCTGACTTCCCTGGTGTCTGTGCAATGGACTGGTTCTTCCCTTGGGCCCTTGGGTGGGTGCTATTTTGTTTGCTTGTTTTTGAGATAGAGTCTCGTTGTGTAGCTTAGCTCTGACTGTCCTGAACTCTCTATGAAGATCAGGCTGCCCTCAGACTCACAGAGATCCGCTCGCCTCTGCCTCCTGAGTGCTGGGATTATTTTCCATTTTAAGACATGTCCTCCAATTTACTATGTAGTAGAAGACGGCCCTGAACTTCTAATCCTCTTGTCTACACTGCCTGAGTGCTAGGACTACAGGCCACCACGCCCAGTTTCTGTGTGCTGGGATTGAACCTTACACATGCCAGGCAAGCACCTGCCAACTGAACTACGCCCTCGAACTCCTTGGGCAGCTTTGTGGAACACTTTTCTCTCTTGCAAAGGGGAACGCGATGTTGAAGAATATGATAGCAGGTATAAAGATGGCCGCCATAGATGGCCTACATGGCCAGTATAGAATGGCTTTCCTGTTTTCTTGTTAAATTGGATACCATGACATCCTGGGCCTCTTGAGTAGCAATTTTGACATACCTAATGGGAAAGACGACAGCCTTGATTTTCACAGGTGGCTCCCCTGCTGCAGATGTGAACGTGGAAGAAAGGGCTCGATCCCTTTAGTATCTGATGCCTACATGGGACACAGTTCTCAAGCTTGGGGCCTCCGTGGCCAGTCCATTTAGAGCAGAATCGGGCTGGTGAAACTGGAAGTCCGGGTATGGAGATGAGTGGGAGCTAAAGTCCTCTCTCCTGACAGCGACTTCCTCCTCATCTCCCCACCTACATTCCCTGCAAGACCTCCACAAGAGCTCCACCCGGCCAGGCAGTCTGGAGGCAGGCAGGTGGGTCCTTAGGAGTTCACAGCCCACCTAGTCTACATAGTGAGTTCCAGGCCAGCCAGGGCTACATAGTAAGACTCTGTGTCAGAATAAATAAGATAAATTCTTTGGAAGGATATTTGTTCAGGAGCACTGTTAGTTACTTTTCTTATCTCTGAGACCAGATACCTGGCAAGAAACAGCTCAAGGGAGAATGTGTTTATAAGAATTGGTGATCGGGAACAGGGCAGGGCAGCTTTGCTGCAGCAAGGACATGTGACAGCTGCTTGCCCACATCTCAGAGGACCAGAAAACAGAGACGAGACAGGAAGCAGGATACAAATCTCAAGGCCCACCCTGCAGCTACCCACTTCTGCTGAGGCCTTGTCTCCCAGTGGTTCTCCAACCATCCAATACAGCTAAGGACGAAGTACTCAAGCCTGTGGGGAACATTTTACAAAGCAGAGACAATCTGTTCCTAGTCATCTTGATCCCATACTCAATGATTACATGCCCCACCCCCACCCGACTCACCCCTATTTACTAGGAAAAAAATAATAACTGAAGCCTAGAGGACCACTCAGCACTTCTGTTGTTTTCCTGGGTCCGTGGAGATGGAACTCAGGGCCTTGTGTGTGCTAGGTTAGCATTCCACCCCTGAGCTACAGCCCCAGCATTATTGACTGAGGCCGATAAGCTGGATTTTTTTACCCACTGCCAAGCTGATTTATTTTCCGCATATAGAGGAGTCACTGAAAGACCAGAAAAGCCACATTGGCTCATGTAAGACAAATTGTGAGGTTGACCAGTTGTCTTTTTCGCTAAGTCTACACAAGGGGGTTGATTAGTGGTTCAGTTTGAGAGCTCACATGTTTTCAGTAGTATTGGTAAAGATTGTCTTCCTTTCCCTTCCATTTTTTTTTCTTTTCTTTCCTTTATACAATCTCTTTCTGTACCCAGAGTAACCAAAGTAGAACTCACTATGTAGTTGTAGGCTGGCCAGGAACTCACAGCAACCCAGCTCCAATCTCCCCAGTGCAGTGATTACAGGTGTGAGCCACTCGGTCTGCTTCTAACGGTCTCTCATAGCCGAGTTTAGACAGCTCTGTGGCTTGTCTGTTGTTTTGTCCTCCTTGGGGCCTCGTGCGAACAGCTGCAGTGCCTGCTAACTGCTCAATTATTTCCCCATTTCCTGGCCGGAATCTCTGAGAGCAGTAACATTCCCCATTGCTGGGAAATTGCATCTGATACTTACAAAATTTAGATTTCTTCTTTTTAAAAAGGAGTGTAAATGAAGGAGTAAGTGCAAAAGTAGGTTCCGGAAATGGGGATTTGAATAGGTAAGACCCTGATGGCTTAACTGTGTCTGTGTGACACCGGGTCACTCTCTGCTGGACTCCAAGGGTAAGTTCTGCTGTCGTTTCATGGCCCTGAAAATTGAAGCCTTGTGCTTGCAAGGCAGGAGCTCTACCACTTAGCTACAGCCCCACCCCCTTTCAAAAATTGTTTTTGGTACTCAGTAGCCTGGACAATCTTTGAACTCATGATCTTCTTCTGCCTCCCAAGGAGCTAGGATTACTGCCCTTCGCTTCCAGGCCTGGATACTAGTACGCACTTGCTTGAATGGTTGGGCTGGGGAGCTGGCCTGCTACTGTATAAACCCAGTGGCTAAATGGTAGTGCAATGGAGCGCCCCTCTTTCTCTTCCGTACAGGCATATCCAGCCTTCTCATGGGAGAGCCAGACATTGTAGGAAGCTGGACCCCTGAGTAGGAAGCTTCCCTGTGGCCTGGCCTGGAGCTCTCTGAAGCTCTGAAAGGGGCAGGTGCACGCCCAGTGGAGAATGCTGGAGGGCAGATGGTGTGCTACACACTCCTTAGTCCACATGTACACACACACACACACACACACACACACACACACTTGTATATGCTTGGCTATTCTAACTGGCTTATCCAGAACAGGTAGATGAACCTGGCTTCATAGAGTACAGACTGTGCCCCCAAATTTGGTAACACCAATATGGTCAGAATCGACTTTGGTAAATTTATAGTAGGAATCAGTTGTTTTTCTGTCTGTGTCTCCTGGGTAGAGTCTAGGAGCACAATGAGACGCGGTCATCCTGCCTCTGATCATACTCAAAACAGAGCCCAACGCTGCTTGTCAGATGAAGCCACCCAGGGCAATGCAGCCGGAAAGCTACAACTTCGCACAATAGGGAGGGCGCAGAGCAGGGCCCGGGCCAGTCCTGAGTGAGGGGCTCCTGGGCTTCTCTCCTCGGCGTCCTCAATGTTCCATCTTTAGTCCCCTTGAGGTCATCTTCTGGGCTTCGTTGTTGCCCTTCTTTTCTCTTTTCTTTCTTTCCTTCCTCCTCCCCTTCTCCTCTTCTCTTTCTTTTGTTTTTTGAGACAGGGTTTCTCTGTGTAGCCCTAGTTGTCCTGGAACTCACTCTGTAGACCAGGCTTGGCCTTGAACTCACGGAGATCCACCTGCCTCTGCCTCCCGAGCGCTGAGATTGAAGGTGTGCGCCGCCACTGCCGTTTTGTTTGTTTTTTGAAACAAGGCTTCACTGTTCAGCTCAAGTTGTCCTTGAACTTGAGATCTTCCTGTCTCCACTTCCCTTTGGCCTCAAGGGTCTTACCCGTCGTGACGTATGAGAGAAAGGCTGTATTGCTTCAGGCAGAGAGTCTCCCCGGTTTCTACAGTAGCAGCTGGGTATTTTCATGGTCAGTACCCAGTGTTTCACACTCACCTGCTTCTCAAGAGCCTACTGAACACTTGTTAAAAATGTGAGCCCTGGGGCTGGAGAGATGGCTCAGAGGTTGAGAGCACTGGTTGCTCTTCCAGAGGACTCGGGTTCAGTTCCCAGCACCCACATGGCAGCTCACAACTGCCTGTAACAGCAGTTCCAGGGGACCTGGTACCCTCACACCAATACTCATAAAATAATTAAATTCTTTAAGGAAAATGTGAGCCCCCTCCCTTTTCCTTTCCAGCTTCACGGCTGCACATCTTCCATGCTGGGGTTCACATCGTACTCACATTTTCTAAAACCGGGACCAGGTGTGATTCACGACAAGGAGGCTACGCCCCCACATGACTGATCACGCTAACAACAGTCTCTGTGAGGCCAAACTCAATCATTCTAATGAGGCACACGCGGGGGTCTTCGCAGTTAGGAGAGGTTACCCGGCCCCTACCAGGTGTCCTAGTTTCTCTCCTGTAGCTGTGTTAAAATACCCCAGGAAAAACAACCTAAGGAGAATGACCCGGCTCTCCATTCCAGGTCATAGTCTGCCAGCTGTGGAGACGTCAGAGCAGTCAACGGATGAGTGCCTGCTCGTGCTCTGACGGCCTAGACACAGAGACCACCGACACCACGAATGCAAAAAGCAAAGGCACTTTTATTTTGCAGAACGAACCAGTGTGCTGGGGTCTGAGACCATACAAAATGGCCGACCCTGAACAGAAGCTTGCAGCTTCCTTTATAGGGGTGGGGGTGAAGGTGGGGGTAGGAGTCTTCAGCATAGGTGAGGTAACCTTGTTTCTAATTGGCAGACAAAAACTGCATTTACGTGAGTTTGTTTCTGATTGGCCTGTGCTCAAATGGCCAGCTGCTCACATTTCTTGGGCCGTATTTGGTTAACCATTAAAGTTAAGAAATCTGGTTTCTATGGCCGCCAGGGACAACTGGTTGCATGAGACAGGGGTCACTTCTGCATTCTCGTGGCTATCTGCTACTGTCTCTTCCTTCTGATTGGTTGCTCTTAGGCTGGGGGGTTTTATGGCTTTCTCTTAGAATTTATGACTTTTCAGGATCAGGCCCAGGGCAAGCTTGAGATGAGGCCTCAGGCCTAAAATGGAGTCTGTTCTGTCTCCTCATAGACCACTCTGACGCAGGCCACACTCCTCTGCCGGGAGATGGCGCCACCTGTTAGGCAGGTCTTCCCAGCATGGCTGCAGCCATGGCGATCACGCTGGTTATTTTCTCTAAGACTGATGCAAATGAGAGCATCAGTATGAAAAAAATGTAAGCGCTGCTCATAAGCCGGCCAGTGGCTCCTCCCACTGGAGGGGGCGGTTAGCTAGTACACGGTGACTCAAGCACAGGTTTGGAACTGAGTTTTTCACAAGCTGAGATTAGGTGATATAAGCAGACAGACATAGCCACGGGCCAACTCCGTCTAACACCCCTCCTTGAGATTCCCACCATAACCGATTCTAGATCCTGTCCATGCATGGTGAACACCACTGTCACAGGTGCCACCACGGCTGAGTTAGATCCTGTCCATGCATGGCGAACACCACCGTCACAGGTGCCACCACGGCTGAGTCTAGATCCTGTCCATGCATGGTGAACACCACTGTCACAGGTGCCACCACGGCTGAGTTAGATCCTGTCCATGCATGGCGAACACCACCGTCACAGGTGCCACCACCTCCGTACCCTCCTTCTCTAGAGGATTATCCCAACTAAGGAGTCCTCTTGGTGAGCTTGCGAGGATGAGTGGCTGCTTCGAGAAGTGTCTCTCAAGACAAAGCTGAGTGGCTTCTCTCCCAGGGGCCCTGGGAAGCAGGGCTTCTCCCCTCCACACATACACAATGGGGTGCTTCTGGAATAAAGGTCCAGGAAGTAGGTGTACTTTGGGCATATCAGAGTTTCTCAGAGCAAAGGTTTTACTTTTTTTTCTTGAGCACATGGAACATCTGAGAAAGTACCCAGCATTATTATAACCTGTCAACAACTTGGTCTCTGGGGTCTTTTCTCTAAGGCCAATACAAAAGAAATAGGACCGTCTATAAATGGGCCAATAGCACCACCTATTGGCCATGTGTGGTATTACAGCCCCCACCAATACCACACGGACAAACCTGTGGATTTGGGGTTCAATCAGGCAGCGCTGTTCCCAACACACCGGGCACCGAGGGGAACAGGGAGGAGGGAAAGACATGCCGTCCTCAGGGCAATCATTAACAGACATCAGAAATGAGCACTGAGTGAATGGCAGTGAAGACACCATGTGTGAAAACCCACGGCAGCTGGGGGGGGGCACACCTGTGAAGTCAGCGCTCTGGCAGAGGGAGGAGGATCCTAAGTTCAAGGGCAGCCAGAAAGGGGGAGAGAGAAAATAACTAGAAGGGCAAAGAAACAGACAATAAGAGTATACTAGGGAGAGTTAAGAAAAGCCAAGGTTATTTATTTTATTTTATTTTGTGGCGCACGCCTTTCATTCCAGCGCTCCGGAGGCAGAGGAGGGTGGATCCCTGTGAGTTCAAGGCCAGCCTGGTCTACATAGTGAATTCCAGGACAGCCAGGGCTACACAGTGAGACCTTATCTCAAAACAATAAATTAAAAAAGAAGACAAAGAAGTTGGCATTTTGAAAAGATTGAAAACTGATCTATCTTTGGAAACACTAATGAATAAAAAGAAAAGAAAAACCCGGGATGGTGGTTCGTGCCTGTAAGGTACGCACAGAGGCCCAAGGCCGACGCGGGCTGAGTGGTCGGACTGTGTATCTGAGAACAGCAACAGTGAAAACCACACAGGAAAGAGCAACGGACAAGGAGTCCCAGGGCCCCAGCAGCTCGCTGGCTGCCCTCCTCCTGTGTCTGCGTTGGACACATCCCGGGACCCCAAGCCTGTGGAAGACAAGCCGCTGAATCCCCACGCTGGCCCCAACGCCCACGCCTTTGGTGTCCATACATTGCCCAGCCCACGCATTCTCCGCTGCTAACCATAAAAGCTAACGAATCAAACGCTGAAGGCGGCTTATCACCAGTCGGCAAAATCCAGAGTCCACTGGGGCACGTGATGTCATCGGAACATCACCTCCCCCATCAACGCTTGTCGCCGGGTGACAGGTGTCCGTCCCTCGGTCCCCATCTTCTCCAAGGGAAGAATCTGGCAGAGACTCAGTTCGGCGAGAAGTTAGCTCAGCAAAGCATCTTCTCCCGGGGGACTGGAGAACTGACCTGAGCTAGCGGCCGTTTGTGTCAGTGTGTTTAGCCTGCGTGCACGCATGTGCACCCTGTGCGCGCCGGAGGCCTTCAGAAGCCAGAAGAGGGCGTCAGATCAGGGGACACTCGCTCACGACCCCCAGCTGCCAGGGTGTGACTGCAGTTTCCATGGCTACCTCCTCCAACTCTGGTCTCCGTCTCGCGCTGAGGGTGCCATCTTCATCAACATTTACGGATAATGAAACGGAGACGTGGGAGGTGGCCTGCTGCCCTACACAGCCAGAACCCTGGGTACCAGGACTTCACCAGGACTGAGCAGGGCTCCAAGCCTCTCCTGAAGGGAGGACCGGTTGTCGGGAGAAGAGCACCCCCTGGCGTTGGCTCTCTGACACAGGCTGTGTTAGTGTCAGGACTTGGTCAGATGGCCCGGATCCTGCCCTGGCTTGCTGCATGGCCAGCCACTTAAAAGAGAGCATTTTGCAAATGCTGCAAAGTAACTGCATCAGAAATCACGAGAAGGCCAGGACTCGGAGGCACGTGACAATGGTGTGAAACTGATTTCTGCCCCATACATGAATCTTTATTGAAACAGTCCTACTCAGCCATCTTCCTTGGCTGAGCTGAGCGTTCAGGAACAGAGACAGCAGAGCCTTGGAACCTCAGATATTCATTGTTGATAGTTATGGGGAGAGAAGCGATCTGATGTTGCCAAATAACTTACAATTTTGAGAACTTTATCAAGAAAAATAGGCAAAAGTATTTTCTTCCTTTCTTCTTTTTGTTTGTTTGTTTATTGTTGTTTTTGAGACAGGGTTTCTCTGTTGTAACTCTGGCTGTCCTGGATCTCACCCTGGGGAGCAGGCTGGCCTCGAACTCAGAGATCCACCTGCCTCTGCCTTCCCGAGTGCTGGGATCAAAGGCGTGCGACGACATCGTTGCCGAGCGGCAAAAGTGTTTTCAAATAACTTGTCTAGTTTTGTCTCTTTCTCGTCCTGTCAGAGGAAAAGCCGAGCGCTGTGAGACCAGGCACACAGAGAAGAGGCTCGGGGAGAGCGTCTGCAGGAGCACAGGCGAAGGCAGGGTGCTAAGACACAGTGGCCTGTCAGGGCGCAGGGGAGAGGAGGGGTGAGTCTTGGGTAGGGGTGGGAGAGAAAGGCTGGAGTCCATGGGGGCGCATGGTGTCTGCTGAGCTGAGGCAGGCTGGAAGGCAGTCGCTCAGTCCTGTTCATTTTCTGTTGTCGGTTTTTGTGTGAGCGCCTGGGTGGGGTGTGCATGCTCGTGTGTGGAGGCCAGAGGCTGAGGGCGGCATCTCCCTACACACTGAGGCAGGGTCTCTCCCTTGAACGCGGAGCTCGCTGGATTCTGCTGGTCTAGGTAGCCAGTTTGCTCCAGGAATCCCCCGGCCCTGCCTCCCGAGTGCTGGGATCACAGCCGACACTCCTATCCGGCATCTTCAGGGTGCTAGAGATTTGAACTCTGACCTAATGCATGTAGCAAGCATTCTGCCAGCTCAGCCATCTCTGCTGCCCAGGCACCTTAATTTTGAAGTCCCGTGGAACATCCAAACGGCTGTCAAGTGGGTGGCGGCAGCAGGGAATGTGAGATCAAGCGAGGCTTGCGTTTCTTACGTCCGAAAGGACGTTCCTGCCCTGTGTGAAGACAGTGGCCAGCTGGAGGAAACCGCTGACACAGAGGAGGGGCTGGAGGGCCGGCAGGAGGTGGCACGCGAGACGCAGTGGGGTCTCGCCTTGGCGGGAACAAGACGTTCTCCCTGCAGACAGGGAGGGCACGCAGCACCGAGAGCAACTGAGGGCAAGGGCCAAAGGGGAGGTGACCGAGGCTTGTCTCCGCTGCCTTCGGCTCACCCAGACAAGTACTGAGGTGGAACAGAGAGCTGGGTTTTCCTCACAGGGTCCTACGCACTACAGTGAGTGCAAGGGTGTGACTGTGGATCTCTGCTGGCCGCGGCGTGTGTGGGGAACGGCAGCAGCTGATGCCAGTGGGACTGGGCGAGGCTAGGGTGCGGGTGCTGAAACCTCATCGGCCATTTTCATTACAGTGCTGAGGGGTCTCTACAGGGGCAGGCAGAGGAGTGAGCCACGGGAAGAGTTTTCATTGAACCCAGTTTAGACCTGGGTGGTGGTGGCATACATCTTTAATCCCCGCACTTGGGAGGCAGACTTGGATCCGGCTTCAGGAGTCTGATAACAGTCGGTTTATTCCCAAGATATTTAAGCCCGGTACAATTTGGAAAAACCTCCCCTGTTGTAATACAGTACCAGGTGCACAAGGAAGTGTGGTTACGCTGAAGCTCAGCTCAGGTGAGGTCATCAGGGCGCCTGTGCCAGCCTGAGGGCCGAGGTCTGGCCTGGTCTAGGTCACACGGGTAGTGCAGAGGTCATCTGGGCTGCTAGCCGTTTCTGGTCCTGCATGTGGGATCTCGGGGCGCCCCTGCATCTAAGATCATTTAGATTACCAGCCCCCTCCGGTCTTGGTCCTCAGCGCTTGATACGGCCTGGCCCAACAGGTAACACAGACCACTTCCAGCTCTCAGCTCTTTGGATGGAAGAGCAGGCTTTCTTACATCTTTTGCTTCGGAGAGATGATCCCGTGGTTAACATTCGGGGTTCTCTGGAGATCTGGGGGTGCTTGAGGCCTTCCCGCTGTGCTCCCAACACAGCGGGGAGCGCGAGGGCCAGTGCCCGGTGAAGCTGCAGACGGCCAGGGGTTCAGGTTACTGCTTTAGTGAAACAACACCTCAAGGTTCTCCGGGGACCCCTGACCCAGGGGCCACAGCGACAGCGCTGCTAGCTCCAGGGAAACCCACACCTCAAGCATCGTTTCCAGTGGAGGGAGAGCCATCCCCTAACATATCCGTAGTTATATATTTTATCTTTACGTATTGAGGGGCATGCTCAGAGGTCAGAGGACAGCTCGGAGGAACGGATGCTGCTCTACTTCGTGGGTTCCAGGGACTGAGCTCAAGCGGGCAGGCCCCGCAGCAACGCCTGCATCCACAGAGCCAACTTTCTGGTCCCTGCTCTGTATTTTTAAACGGAAGGCAACATGCATTATGGCCTTTTGGGTTTAAGGGAATCCTGACGCCCTTCCTAGATAGATCCTCCAGGTGACATCCTAAGTGGGCGTGCTCAAACAGCCAAGACACAGCAACAAGTGTTGGCCTGATGGGTTTAAATGGGGAGCATTGTTCACGGTGTAAAACCCCAGGTTTAAGTTAGATGTCCAGACTGAATTTCCGCACTAACAATTCAGAAGCCTCGGTGGCTGTTTTCCTGGCTTACTCGCTCACTAGAGGATACAAGCCAATGTCTGTTGACACAGAAATAACTCTAACAGCATATGGGGTGGTTGTTGTACATTCTGAATAGCCGAGAAAACGCTGTATCGTTTCTTGAAACTGCTTTTTGCTGGGCGGTGATGGTGCACGCCTTTAATCCCAGCACTCGGGAGGCAGAGGCAGGGGATCTCTGCGAGTTCAAGGCCAGCCTGGTCTACAGAGTGAGTTCCAGGACAGCCGGAGTTACAACAGAGAAACCCTGGCTCAAAAAACCAAACCAAAAAAACTGCTTTTTATGAACCGAGATCAGTGTAACACCCCACACACCAGCTGACACCCTAAAAGTCCTGAATTTGTGTGTCTGCGGGAGCCGCGACTTTCTAAGTGCCACAGAGGCTGGTGGATCGCCCACTCGTGGTAACCCGCCTTTCAGTCTTAGCTGCACCCTGGTACCCAACTTCTCCATTTCACACTCTTGGTCCACCAAGTGGGGTGCTAGCGACTCCAGCAGCACCCACGCACCCTGTGAGTGGCCACCGCGCAGCTTCTAACAAGTCAGCGGCACTCATTTGTTCCGACTGGCGACCAGGGATGGAAACCCTCTTTCTGACTTCCAGGAACACTGCCTCCTTCCAGATAAGTTCCCCATAGCATTGGTGGCACAGACTAAAAATCCCACCTCCACTCCCTAGGCCATGTTTTTGCCAGTGGACTTCGAGGGTGGCTTTCAGGTGAGAATGTTTAACAGCAAACTGGAGGTAAAAAGCCAGCTTCCTTGTAGGACATCCTTGAGACTCCGAGACCCAAGTTCTAAGCTAAAAACAGGCTACCCTGCACGAAGCCCATTTTGAACTTTTGACCTTTTGTACCTTGACACAATGACACAGTTCCCTTGAAATGCTTGCTGTTTGAGACACGATTTCCAATAGCCCAGGCTGGCCTTGAACTCCTGATCCTGATTCTACCTCCCAAGTGCTGGGATTTCAGGCATGTGCCACCACACCTGACTCTGTAATTGTTTTTTGCATGGAAAAGGTCTGAAGGCTGTTCACTAACTTGAGATGAAGGCAGGGGACTCAGGCTGCTGCTGTTGGGAGCTGATGTGGGCCACAGCCGACCACCAGCCAGCCAGGCGACCCTCCGCCTCACGCTGTGCTGCTCACCGTCTCCAGGTCTCACAGGCACGTTATCCACAGTGCCTGGGATTCGGAGCATCCGAAGGCACTTGGCAACCCCCTCACACCTCACTGTACCGATGCTACTCCATCATGCTCCCTTGGGGGAGATGTGCCCCATTCCATGTGTCATTATCCTGACAGGAGGACTCCTGTCAAGGCTGACCAAGCGGTGTCCACCAACCCGTGCACCTGCTAAGCTTTCAGAGGACAGCCACTGAAGATTGCTCTTCACTTAGCAGGAAGCCACGTGGATGTCTGGCTTGGTGAACAGATGTACTGGGCGTGACCTACCGAGATTGACTTCTCCTGGGCTGTAGCCATCCATTCCCCAGCTGGAGGCCAGCTGGTGACACAGAAGCTGCACCCGTCTCTCTGAGGAACTGCCATCGTGGCTGGGATACAACTGTTCCTTCACTCTGATGGACACTGCCCCTTCTCCTGAGAACAGCTTGTCACTGGAGTCCTCAGTAGGCAGAGCAGGCTGCCCCTGGCCTTCAGAGGGGCCTGTCTACCTCAGGCTGTGCCTCAACCAAAGTTCTCCTTCCATAATCAGGCTCTGTCAGGCCTCAAAGTCAGGGACAATCTTATTTACCCCTGACACACTCTGTTTTGTACCCTGAAGCATAAGCCACTAGAGAACGCAGTGCACATCTGCCCACAGAAGTCTGGGCTGGGCCCCTCGCTGGCTTCGGTTCTGACGTACAGGCCTGTCTTGGTCGCTGGCTGTTTTGACCGAGGCTGCTCACACTCACCCTGTGACCGGTTCCCTAAGTCTACAGACTGCAGACAGGTGAGGACATACAGCCTGTTCTAACAAACCAGCCGCTCACGGGTGACAGGACCAGTCAGGCAACTGGCTCTCTCTTCCCATCTCCAAGGCCCCTCCTTGTCTTAACACAAGCTAATCTTCCGGGCACTCGATCAGCTCTCGGCAAATGCAACCACAAAGGATTCTGGGGCAAGCTGAGGCTGCTACAGAGCTCTCGCCCATAGGAGAATTAGACAACAGTGAGACGGAGGAGCTCGGAGAGGTCGCGCACCTTTAATCCCACACTCAGGAGGCAGGGGCAGGCAGATCTTTTGAGTCTGGACCAGCCTGGTCTACATACTGAGTTCCAGGATAGCCAGGGCTACATATATTGTTTCAAAAACAACAAAAGACCACCAAAAAAGCTGGGAAAAAAAAAACGACCCAAAGCTCCTGTCCTCATCCACGTGCACGCCTTCCCTGGGGTTCAGGACTGGGTCTCACACTCTCTGGTAAACCTGTGACAGCCCCACAGGAGGCGGGCGGCAGCGCTGGCCAGGTGCAGGGTAGCGGCCACACTCTCTCCCAAGACACTGCACCCACCGCACTAATCAGCCCAGATGCGCATGCTTTTCCCTGCTTCGGCTCAACGGATTCCTGGCATAACTTTCCGTCCAGCAAGGACCCAGGAAAAAGGGCTCACACATTTCGCACTACCATCCCTGGCAGTCGCCCCAGGCTCCAGCATCGTGCGTGAAGTGCACACCCTGCTGCAGGCCACAAGCGTGGGCCAGGCCAGAGTGCAAACCTCCAGTCTGACGCCTTCCACTAAATGCACTTCAAGACAGGAGCCTCCTAGGGGTGCAAGCCTGTGGCAGCTGTAGCAGAGCTCTGCCTGCTGCCGTTCTGGCGCTGACCAACTCGATGGCCGCCAGATGTCAGGGAGCGTGACAGCTCATGCGGAAACACAGGTGCATTCCCGGCTTAGCTCTGGGAAATAAGCGCTCATAAAAGGACTCACAGACTCTCTTTTTATTGTTAAGCTGCAACATACATGGTTTAATACAACAACAACAAAAACATGTAATAATCAAGTGAAAATGAACTGAACAATAAACACTCAAAACAAAACCTTTTCCATTGGAAACATGTTAGGACGAACTCGGGCTTCCTTCCCATCTCACCGCGATTTTCTCATGACTCAGGAGCCTACATACCCCGTGCTTTCTGTAGCCATGCAGGTGTGAGTGGAAGTCTGAAGGGTTAAATAAACGCAAAGTCCGTCGTTTACTGTAGAGAACCATCTCCCGAGGCAGCCAAACTGGGTTGAGAGAACAAAACCATTTAAGAAACTTGCCACATGTCTGGGTTCATCTTAGAATCCGTGAACCTTCAGCTGCTCCTCCTTGACAATGCCAACCTATGAAATAAAACTGTGCTCAGCAGTCACGCCAGCAATCAGCAGCTTACGACAGCTACCCACCGCGCGCAGCCCACCGCCGACAAGCCCACACCCGCACACCTGCAGAGCCACCGTTCCTATGGCAACCGCCAGGCCACTTAGCCACAGGTGAGCTGTGCCGAGGCCTTGCCATCTGGTACCGACCCCATCCACTCCATCACGCCCTTTACCGAGTCACTCGGTTTCCACTAAGTAGGAAGACCGTCTCTTTAAAACGTCAGTTCTCAGAATCGACCTCAAGGTCACGCGCGGAACGCCTACCACTCACCTCCAAAAGAAACTGGCAAATGTTCTTTCTCTGGTCACCTTGAAGCTGAATAACCTCGCCGTACTCGGGATGTTCAATGACAGTACCGTTACAGGCAAATTTCTGCAACACAAAGTCAAGCGCACGGACATCAGTGGGCCTGACCGCACTGGGGAGCGGTGTCCTCCAACCTCCCCTCTGTAAATGCACCTGGAGGCCACAGGAAGGAAATTATATGGGGGGGCGGGGGCAGCAATAACTAATGGCTCACACCTCGGAGAGCCACACGACCCGGGCCTGACCCCGCGTGTCCGCCCGTCCGGCGGTGTCACCTTTTTGAATGCTTTCACAAGTTTCTTTTTGTCATAATCGTCTGCAATGCCCTGCACAGTGGTCAGCGTCTTCCTGCCGTTCCGCTGCTGGATCCTTATGTGAATGTAATCCTCAGTCCCTGCCGGGAGTAAGTCGTCGCCCTTAGTTGCATCAGCAAAGGGGTCTGCAGGGGAGAGAATTCCACAGCAGGAGAAGAAGATTAGGAGGTACCACCTAGAAATGTGATCCACCACACATCTGGACGACCCGGGGACGGCGCCGGGGGTCCTGCTTCATCTCTGCAAGTGACGACCCAGCTAGCAGAAATACTAAGGTTCCCAAACGAGAAAAACCTAAGCAGGCTACGTGTGCTGATACCTGCTCTTAAAAATAGAGACTGTCACTGTTGAAGCCACTCTCGGAGACAAAAGGCATTTGTGAAACCCTAATTTCGTACAGCCGCCACAAGGACCTGCGTCATCTCCATTCCGTTCCGACAACAGAAACATTGAAAACGCCCACCCCGTCAGTAGTGACTGGGCCTCGGAAAGCACAACCCATACAAACACAGACACGCTACCTTAAGAAGTGTAAGTCACAAACGACAGCAAGCAGAGACTACAAGACCACCTCCGTGCCAGATCGGAGGCCTGTGTCTCCACGTCTACACGGAGCCTCGAGGGCTGCTCAAAACCAGCTGGGTCCAGCCCCGCCCCAGCCCCCCAGGTCCCCAGGCACCAGGCCTGGCCCGACCTACCCTGCCGACTGGAGTGGCAGACCCCTGAGCCTAGAGCTTCCCTGGTCGCCCACCAAGGACTGAGCAACCCCCACATACCCACTCGCGAGTGCCCTGGGAGTCACGGGTCACCCAGTCGCCTGAAGGCGGTCAGGTTCCCGGCTTCTGAGCACCCCCACCCCCACCCCGTTTCCTTGGGAAGCCCTGGCCAGCTCCAAGGCTCCAAGTGAGTCCCCAGCTTCCCAGCCTCCCTGCAGTGTCAGGTTCCCCGCAAACGCCCAGCCCTAGTCTCTGCAGCCCTGCTGAGTTCTCCAGCTCCAGGGTCGGGTCCCCAGCCCGGGGAGCCCCGAGGCCGTCCTGCCAGGGTCGGGTCCCCAGCCCGGGGAGCCCCGAGGCCGTCCTGCCAGGGTCGGGGCCCCAGCCCGGGAGCCCCGAGGCCGTCCTGCCAGGGTCGGGGCCCCAGCCCGGGAGCCCCGAGGCCGTCCTGCCAGGGTCGGGGCCCCAGCCCGGGGAGCCCCGAGGCCGTCCTGCCAGGGTCGGGGCCCCAGCCTGGGGAGCCCCGAGGCCGTCCTGCCAGGGTCGGGCCCAGAACCGGCCGGGCCTCCGGAGGGTTGCAGGCCCAGCCGCGGCGGTCCGAGGCGGGAGGGCGCCGTCCCCGGGCCCAGGCCGCAGGCAGCCCGTCGCCATCTTCTGGGCGCCGAGACAAAGCGGGACGCGGGCGGCGGCCCTTACCGAAAGATTGGAGGTTCTGGATAGTGGACATGCGACACTAGTGTGAGGCCGGTGAGGGGATAAAATCCTCGGGGCCCGCCCGGATCACCGTGTCAGGAGCTGCGGAGCGAGAAACGGAAACCAATGAGCGGCGGAAGCCGGGCGCGGGCGGACGCGGCGGGCGCGAGCGGGGAGGCGGCGCTGCGGCTTCTCGCACAAAATGGCCGGCGCCGCGTATTTAGCCGCGCGCGCCGCCACGTGACCCCGGAGCCGGGGGCGCGGGGCGGGCGGGCGCCCACTGCGGGCAGCCGCGGTCCTTCGCGCGCCGTCCCCGGCGGAGCGACTTCCGGGTGCAACGGCGAGACGCGCCCCCGGGGTCTGGACGTGCGACTCGCGGGGCCGCGCCCCTGCGCCCTGCGGTCCCCGACGTCCCACATGCCATCCCCCCATGCGGTCCCCCGCCGCCCCCACATGCCGTCCCCCCATGCCGTCCCCCCATGCCGTCTCCCGCCGCCCCCCGACGTCCCCCATGCCGTCTCCCGTCGCCCCCCGACGTCCCCCCATGCGGTCCCCGCCGTCTCCCGCCGCCCCCCGACGTCCCCCCATGCCGCCCCCCGACGTCCCCCCATGCCGTCTCCCGCCGCCCCCCCCATGCCGCCCCCCGACGTCCCCCCATGCGGCCCCCCCCGCCGTCCCCCCATGCCATCCCCCCACCGTCCCCCCCCACCGTCCCCCACCGTCCCCCCATGCCATCCCCCGCCATCCCCCCGCCGTCCCCCATGCCGTCCCCCCGACGTCCCCCGCCGCCCCCCGACGTCCCACCCCCCACCTTTCCCCCATGCCGCCCTCCGACATCCCCCCATGCCGTCCCCCCGCCGTCCCCCCATGCGGCCCCCGACCCGGTGCCCTCTCCCGCCGCCCCCGACGTCCCCCGCCGCCCCTAGGAAGCCCCAGGTGACTCGGATGCTGCAGGGTCCTAGGTGCCCGGCATTAGCGGAGTCGGGTGCGTGGAGGGAGCCCCCACAGAGCCCGCCCCGCCCCGCCTCTGCGGTGCCCCCAAAGGGCCTAGGCAGGCCCCAGTGGGACGGCCGGTGCTGAAGGTGAGAGCGGCAGATAAGTAACTAACTGTCCACAGCAACCACGCACGAACACCAGGGAGGTGGGGGGCCGGCTGTGCATCGTGCAGAGCAACCGCGCGGGTGACTGGCTTTCTAGACCAAAGCAATAGACTACAATGTAGGAATTCTTAGTCTTTTTGTGGGCCACGCCTACTGGCCTCGTGTTGCAATCATTTGGGGGCCTGGTGGAAGACATGAGAAACCATATTGATGACATAGCATGTGCCCGTGTAGCAAGCTCTTCAATAGGGTGTGATAGGTCTAATCACTCCTGCAGTTTCCCTTTTGAAAAGATTGCTGTTTTAATGTGGTTCAGCGTTTGCCTATGTGTATGTGCCGTGCATGTGTGGTGTCCACAGAGGCCAGAAGGTGTTGTATCTGGACTGGAATTAACTGGATTGTTATGAATCGCCATGTGGGTCCCAGGAACTGAACCCTGGCCCGGTGCAAGAGCAGCAAAAGCGCTCTTGACTTCTGAGCGGTCTCCCCGGTCCCATTTCTATAAATTCGAAAAGGCAATAAAATCTTATTGCCTTTCGGTGACTTACATTGGTACAAAGCTTCTAATATTTCTATACGTGGTTGCCGATTTCCACAAGGGAAAGGCGTGTTATATTTTGCTTAACTGGTTCCCAACCTCCCCGATGCTGTGACCCTTTCATACAGGTCCTCATGCTGTGGTGACCCCCAACCATATAAAATTATCTTTGTTGCTACTTTATAACTAATTTTGCTACTGTTATGAATCATAATGTAAGTCTCTGATATGCAGATAGTCTTAGGGATCCCTGTGAAAGGGTCATTTGACCCTCAAAGGGATGGAGACTTGTGAGGGAATTCTTCCCCCTCCCCCTCCCACCTCAATGTGGAGGCCTCTAAGTAGGGGCTTACAGACCCAAAGGTTGAGGACTGCTAGCTTAAAGGGTAGTAAACACACACACACACACACACACACACACACACACTCCACATATCCACCGATCAAATTTTGGAAACATCACTTCTTCAGTTTTAGTACCAGGATCTGAAAAACCCTAGGCTAAGGATACCTGAATTAAACACTTTCTACCTTCAAGTGGGCTCTGGGGCTGGCACTCAAGTTGTCTGGCTTGTCCAGCAAGCCTAGCATCTCACCAGCCCTTGAGTAAGACTTTTAAGACTTTACACACGTTTCTCTGCCCTAATACAATACCTGATTTCTAAGTAATTCAAAGTAGTCTCGCTAAGAAGCACAGAATACAAAGAATGTATCTCTGTTTCCTCTTTTTCTTACTAGATATACGTGACTACTTTGTATCACATAGCTTCTCAGATGGAGCCCAGGGTGGGTGGACCAGAGAAGACAAACACAGAAAAGCTTTTGAGAGTCCCTGATCTGGAGCTGGAGAGATGGCACAGGCTTGCTTTTCTTTCAGAGGTCTGCAGTTTGGGTCCCAGCACCCACGAGGAGCAGCTCTCAACTGCCTGTAACTCCAGCTCCAGGGGCGTCTGATGCCTCTTATAGATTCCATGGGCACCTGAGTGCCTGTGCGTGCAGACACGCACACACACACACACACACACACTCCCTGACACTGTCATTACACTTAGAAGGTATCCCTCCATTTAGAACTAAAGCTTGCATCAGAAGTATCCAGGAGCTACAAAATCTTTAGCTAAGCAAATACAAAAACTGACTCTGGCCTCCCTCCGTGGGCTTTGTGTTTAAGCCCCTGGTGTACAATGCAGAGCTGCGCAGTGTATTTAGATGAAACTGAAGTGTGAGGTAAATAAAATACGCACAGATTCCTAAAGACTTAAGTCTACCTGCTTGTTTTGCTTCTAAAAATGTATCTACTAGAAAATTTCACATTGCATGTAGCTTAAATCCGATTTCTACGAGACTATGTTGTATGGGATTCAGAGAATCTCAAGTTTTTATAAAAAGAATAAACCGAAGTTTCTAAAAGTTGAGTGTGTCTGGTTTGAAGTGGTAGCAGCGTAAAGGGTTAAAGGTCACTTCTGGCTGTGTTTCAGAGAGGACCATAGGTAGATGAGAACAGTCCGTTGACTGAGAAGGCAGGGGAGATAAAGGGTGACAGCTGGGAAGGAAAGTTCCTGAGGTTAGGGGGAGACTCCAAATGAGGGTTTCAGCATCCACGCAGTAACAACATACAGGAAATGAGCCGGGAAACGCATGTGTCTGCAGGGAGAGAACCTACCGGCTGTCCAGGAGGAATAGCTTTGCCTGGCTCCCAGCCACAGGAGCTGCTTCCCTTGGTTCCTCACAAAGGGGACACTGTGATGTAGCTGGCAGCCGCCCAGGCAGTTTGCCCGCAAAGGACCAGGGATGGGGTCCACTCAATCGTATGTCTGGGGGTCATGCAGGCATGGCGTCTGGCTAGAGCCCTGGGTCCTCGACCGTACAGGAGATGTGACCGTGACACAAGTGGCTCAGCTCACACTCAGCCCTGGTCGCTGCACTGTGTGAATTTAACATTCTATCCTGCCAAGGCCACGCTCTGCACTGGCTGCTCCTGGCCGGGAACTGAGCCCACGTAAAAGATCAGAGAGCAGACTGGTTACAGAGAAAGGTGGGTCCTCTCATGGGCTCAACACTCCCGTCCAGCCTTGCTGAATCGCTTTAATTTTGTGTAGAAGCCCAAGATTCTTCCTTCATCCCCGGGCCTGTCTTCACAGGGCCGCCACTTCTGGCTCCTCTTGTTAGGGTTTTGTTTTTGTTTTTGTTTTTGTTTTATTAGGTTAGGCTGGAACAAAGATGGAAAACTGACCTGGCATTTGGGAGCCCAGGAACCACACAGCTCTGACAGGAAGGTGCCCTGGCATTCGGGAGCCCAGGGACCACTCAGCTGAGCTGGGAAGGTGTCCCTAATGTTACAGCTCTGAAGGGAAATATCCCTGGCCGAACTGAGGTGTTCTTCATGCTTCTCGGTGGCTGCCTCCACTTGGGAGGAAGGCAGCAGCCAAAGCTGTGCCCCCCTCCCTACTCTCTGTAAAGTCCAGATGGCCGCTCTTTATATAGTGTCCCTGAGGGGTGGGGCAGAACTTCCCAGACTGGCCTGTGATTGGTGGGATTTTTTGCCCTTATTTGGCAAGTCCAGAGAGGGATGATGGGCCCAGCTTAGGGCCATTTGTGTTAGTTGGGGCCACTTCTGTGCTGCTCTGCCAGGTTTAGGGGACCTCACAGCTGCCTGGGAGTGGAGTCCCTGATAGTCCCAGGGGGAAAGCTTTCTTTTGGGGGAGGGTCTTGAGTCCTAGAGTTCCCCAGCCTTGCAGAGCCAGACTCCCCCAAAGGGGAAATAATGCTGGCTCACCAGTGGTCCTAGGCACCATTTGGGGTTCATGATGGGTACAAGGGGTGATGGCCTGCTCCCCTCCTCCCCAGGTTCCCCAGCAGAGGACCTTGGAGGAGGGTTGAGTCTGGCAAGGGGACTGCTGTGGGCTGGGTAGGGGGCGGGACTCTCCAGAGGAGGAGCCCCCTCACTGTTGCAGAGCCCCAGACTCTTCCAGTGTCCCCCACACCTGCCACAGATCTTCCTCTGTCTTGGTAGCTCCTTCTCAAGGCAGATAACAGATGCACCTGGGCCAGATGAGTTGGCAAGAACATGAAAAAAGAAAACATCCCACCTTGAAGGAAGTATCTGATCATTTTAATTAAAAATGATTTTATTATCTATTTATTTACTTATTTTCAAGATGGTCTATCTATGTAGCTCTGGCTGTCCTGGAACTCACTCTGCAGACCAGGCTGGCCTCAGACCCACAGAGATCCTCCTGCCTCTGCCTCCCACGTGCTGGGACTAAAGGCGTGCGCCATCACCACCCGGCTTATTATTTTATTCGTGTATATGTGCGCGCCGCTGTGTAGGTGTGTGCTGTGAGTGCAGGTGTCCGTAGACACCATCAGACCCTCTGTCTGGAGCTATGCCTGAAGTGGGTGCTGGATCAAGGCCCGGTCCTCAGGAAGAGCAGCCCACTCTGAACCACGACCCACCTCTCTCTAGGCATCGGTCTCCGATTACTATAGCCGAACTTTTCCGTCAAGCCCTGATATCTTCTGGAACTGCAAGGAGCTGCATGAGGCTAAGAGAACCTTTGCCTGGAGGCTTAAGGCTGTCGACAGAAAATGAGCCCGGCGGCCTCCTCCAGCCTGCACCCCGCGAGCCCTTTGTGCATTTCCTGTCTAGGGATGAGAAAATGCAAAGCACTTGGGGCAGGAGGAACATCGCCCGGTGGTTAGGACAGTTCCTTGCCTACTCGACATTGGCAGTCTCTGGGGTCTTTTTACCTGTATCCTGACGAGTGTCCTTCACATCTTGTGTTCAAAGAGACTTAAACAGCCGGGGGTTAAAGTTAGGTTTCCTAGGAGAGCCCCGTTGCCTGGTGGCTAACCGTGTGCACTGAACGAACAAACAGCTAAGTTGTCATCCATCTGTCCAAATACAGGGCCAGTGTTTCTGTAAGATACTGTAGGATCAGGAGACACAGAAGAGGAAGTCGGAACCTAGGTCAGTTTCTTTAATCGTTTGTTTGAGACAGGGTCTTGTTATGTTCCTAGGTTGGCTGGTAACTTGAGGGCTCAAGCGACCTCTGGCCTCTGCCTCCCCAGTCGCTGGGACTGCAGGTGCACGCCTGGGGTCCCACTCTGGCATTTGTATTTTTCTTTTTCCTTTAAGCTATGTTCTCATTTAGCCCAGGCTGGCCTAGGCTTGGTATATAGCTGAGGATGGTCTTGAACTCCCGATTCTCCTTCCTCCACTTCCTCAGTGCTGGGATGGCAGGTGTGCACCGCTACACGGTTTATACAGTGCTGGAGATGGAGCCCAGGGCTTCCTGCATGCCAGACACACACTCTTCCAACTGAGCCCCAGCCCGTTTCTTCAGCTCGTGCGTGCCTTATGCAACCACTCTCCGGGGAAGAATAGGGTTTGGTGTACAAATGGGCTGTGTGTGTGTGTGTGTGGGCACTGGGCTCTGTGTGTGTGTGTGTGTGTCTGTGCACTGGGCTGTGTGTGTGTGCACTGGGCTGTGTGTGTGTGTCTGTGCACTGGGCTGTGTGTGTGTGCACTGGGCTCTGTGTGTGTGTGTGTGCGCGTACTAGGCTCTGTGTGTGTGTGTGTGTGTGTGTGTGTGTGCGCGCGCACGCACTGGGCTTCACACGTGGGCACCGGGACTTGGTGGGTACTGAGTTTTAAAGCAGTGAGAGTGGTGACACACACTGGAACTGAGAGGTGCCAAGTGTCTGGCGAGTCCCAGTTCTGGAGGTGGGAAAGTCCAGGGTCAAGGTGCTGACGGCTGTGGCGGTTCTGACACCCAGATGTTGCCTTGAAGGGCACATATCCTTTGAGTGAGACTTTGACCTCATATGGCCAAAGGGCAAACGGGAGAAATGGGACTAAGCTCCCCTTCTCATGTCGGAGTTAATTCTTTCACAGGACGGGGTCCACATGATCTAAACATTTCCCATCAGCCTCTACTCCCCAACAGTGTTGCAGTGGCAATGAGGTTTCTAGCAGCTGAATTTTGGGTCCACACCTAACAGCACTGAACATGGTGACTGGCGTAGCATGTGGGGGCATCAGCCATTTCCTGTTCTATGGGGACAACTTACTCCTGTGTAAGGGGTCAGTAACTTTTCCTGTTTTCAGGGAGTGTATAGCTCAAAGGATAGTGTAAACCAAGACAACGTGTGACCATAAAGGAAATCTGAGGACTCCTGTAGTTTGAAAACTCGATGGAGCTAACTCTAGAAATCTGTGGCAAGTCCCCGAGGTCATAGGCCTGTCTCAGTTGAGAGAGCACTGATGGTAGCCACGATGCTTGGCTTCTAGTCCTCAGGAAGAGGAGCGGCCACCTTGATGGTTCTCGCTCTTCATTCTGTCTTCTGTCAGGAACTGGAAAGGTCTGAGGTTCTCCCAAGTGAGCTCCCCCCATGCGAGACTCTTGGGGCAGAGGCAAATACTCATGACCCAGTCAAAAGCAGTCTGCCCCCGACGAGTGGGCCTCTGTGTCTGTCCTCACGTGCAGTGGGCTGCGGCCCTGGAGAATGCAGCCTATGGAATCTGTTGTGTAATAAACAGTAAAAAGCCGATCTAGTGGGACCTGGTACCTCATCTCTCAAGACAGCTCTCGGCAAACAGGATCCTGAGCAAAGACTAAGGTCAGAAGAGGTGTGAGCCCAGCACTCTTGGTGAACTGGCTAGAACCCGTGATGGCTGGCTCTCTCCGACAGCTGCCTGCTCATTGGCATGCTTTCTAGGGACAGTTGTTGATCTGATCGTGGAACACTAGCTGGGGTCTGCTGACCAGAAGACAAGGCCAGTGTGTGTTCACAGGTCATCTCCACATTTACCCTCTTCTCTCACACACGCAGGGGCAGGGTAGACCGAGCTGCTCCATTTGCCCTCTGACCGTGTCCTCTCTCTCTCTTCTCTTCCGATTCTTGCCTTCCACAGACCCACTTGGGCTTGTGAGTTAGGTTGGGTGTAGCTCAAGGAGCCTCTTTTCTTTGATTTCCTGATGTAGCTCAGCTAGCCCATGAGGACTGGAATTCTTCTTTTGATTGCCACTGACCTGTGAGAACTAACCACTTTAACGAACACTGCGGGAAGAGGTAACCCAGTGGCTGTTAGTAGATGGAGAAGGCCACACCAGAGGCTGGACCCTGAACTGTGCAAGATTACGTAAGCACAGTGAGGACAAAGCATCCGTCATCTCTCTCTGCTCTTGGCTGCAGATGTCATGTGACCAGCAAGCGCCGACTTCCCCACAGAAATTGCCTGTAACCTGGAATCCAAATGCATCCTTTGCTCTCCAAGTTGCTTTTGGTCAGGGTGTTTCGTCACAGAGGCAGACGGAATCTGGGACGAGCAGTGACCTCCGGCGACCTCCCGAGGCTTGCATTTGTGCTGATGTCCTCAACGCGGTAACAGCTTCCCCGAGTTCTTTTCTTAGCCCATCTTAACAGGAGTTTCGTTATTGATTCTGAGACTGCTTTTAACTGAGCCACCAATTATTTTTTGGTAATATACAATATGCTCACACCACACTTCGCCCATCACAGTACGTGTTCCCAGACCAACTGTGCCCTTCTGTCTCAAGGGCACAAGGCTTCGCCCACAGCCACAGTGAGTGGCAAGCCGTTCTCCAGCCTGTGGGGTCGTGCTCCCCTCTCGGGCTGCTTCGTCAGTTTCTTCCACCTCTGCATCCACATTCCCACCAGTGTTAACATAATCCTCCGTCCCTGGAAATAACCTTTTCTGTTAAACAGATCCACAATGCTGGTGGAACAGCCTTACCCAGGATTCATGTTCTTTTTCATGTAATATTTTTATAGGTTCGTTGGGAATTCCGTGCAGTGTATTTTGATGATATTCTGTCTCTGCTTCTGTGATGTTTCATGAAACGTAAGAACAGGGATTTTGTTGTAGCCGTATCAGCTGGCACTGGACAAGCATCTGCCACCCATTTTCTTCTCTGCATTTTGACATTTGTGGCTTTCTCTAATGGTCTTTGTTGGCTACAAAGAGACGCTTCGTCGGTGAGGGGCGAGGGGCGAGGGCGACACTTTTCTGCGGATATAAGGATAACGGTGCAGAATGAAGTTAGGAATCTTGGTTTAGGAAGTGACAACAGTAAGTTCTCCACTAGGTCCCATGGTCTTATTAACCATGGAGAGTTGGCTGGGCTTACGGGGCCAGGCGTAGATTCCACCCTGTTGATTGGCCCATAAGTCCAATTAGACAGCTGTTGGCTACTGCCGCATCGTGAGTGCCACTGTCACCCCTTTGCAGGTATCATGCTGTGATGGCCATTGTCATGGTTTGCACGTCACAGCTGAGTAGGACTACTGGTTGCTTTTCTCCCTTAGCAGTTTCATGGGACCTTGTGGTTCAGTGAGTTTGTTTTGGCGTGCAGTTCCTGAGAGGAAGTCCTTACTGATAAGGAAAGCATGTTAGAGCAGGAAGCAGGCTGTGAGAGCAGGAAGCAGGCATGTGAGAGCAGGAAGCAGGCTGTGAGAGCAGGAAGCAGGCTATTAGAGCAGGAAGCAGGCATGTGAGAGCAGGAAGCAGGCATATGAGAGCAGGAAGCAGGCTGTGAGAGCAGGAAGCAGGCTGTTAGAGCAGGAAGCAGGCTGTTAGAGCAGGAAGCAGGCTGTTAGAGCAGGAAGCAGGCATGTGAGAGCAGGAAGCAGGCTGTTAGAGCAGGAAGCAGGCATGTTAGAGCAGGAAGCAGGCTGTGAGAGCAGGAAGCAGGCTGTTAGAGCAGGAAGCAGGCATGTGAGAGCAGGAAGCAGGCTGTTAGAGCAGGAAGCAGGCATATGAGAGCAGGAAGCAGGCTGTGAGAGCAGGAAGCAGGCTGTTAGAGCAGGAAGCAGGCATGTTAGAGCAGGAAGCAGGCTGTGAGAGCAGGAAGCAGGCTGTGAGAGCAGGAAGCAGGCTGTTAGAGCAGGAAGCAGGCTGCTAGAGCAGGAAGCAGGCTGTTAGAGCAGGAAGCAGGCTGTGAGAGCAGGAAGCAGGCTGTTAGAGCAGGAAGCAGGCTGTTAGAGCAGGAAGCAGGCTGCTAGAGCAGGAAGCAGGCTGTTAGAGCAGGAAGCAGGCATGTTAGAGCAGGAAGCAGGCTGTGAGAGCAGGAAGCAGGCTGTGAGAGCAGGAAGCAGGCTGTTAGAGCAGGAAGCAGGCATGTTAGAGCAGGAAGCAGGCATGTTAGAGCAGGAAGCAGGCATGTGTTAGAGCAGGAAGCAGGCTGTTAGAGCAGGAAGCAGGCATGTTAGAACAGGAAGCAGGCATGTTAGAACAGGAAGCAGGCTGTGAGAGCAGGAAGCAGGCTGTTAGAGCAGGAAGCAGGCTGTTAGAGCAGGAAGCAGGCTGTTAGAGCAGGAAGCAGGCTGTTAGAGCAGGAAGCAGGCATGTTAGAGCAGGAAGCAGGCTGTGAGAGCAGGAAGCAGGCATGTGAGAGCAGGAAGCAGGCATGTGAGAGCAGGAAGCAGGCTGTGAGAGCAGGAAGCAGGCTATTAGAGCAGGAAGCAGGCATGTGAGAGCAGGAAGCAGGCATATGAGAGCAGGAAGCAGGCTGTGAGAGCAGGAAGCAGGCTGTTAGAGCAGGAAGCAGGCTGTTAGAGCAGGAAGCAGGCTGTTAGAGCAGGAAGCAGGCATGTGAGAGCAGGAAGCAGGCTGTTAGAGCAGGAAGCAGGCATGTTAGAGCAGGAAGCAGGCTGTGAGAGCAGGAAGCAGGCTGTTAGAGCAGGAAGCAGGCATGTGAGAGCAGGAAGCAGGCTGTTAGAGCAGGAAGCAGGCATATGAGAGCAGGAAGCAGGCATATGAGAGCAGGAAGCAGGCTGTTAGAGCAGGAAGCAGGCATGTTAGAGCAGGAAGCAGGCTGTGAGAGCAGGAAGCAGGCTGTGAGAGCAGGAAGCAGGCTGTTAGAGCAGGAAGCAGGCTGTTAGAGCAGGAAGCAGGCTGCTAGAGCAGGAAGCAGGCTGTTAGAGCAGGAAGCAGGCTGTGAGAGCAGGAAGCAGGCTGTTAGAGCAGGAAGCAGGCTGTGAGAGCAGGAAGCAGGCTGTTAGAGCAGGAAGCAGGCTGTTAGAGCAGGAAGCAGGCTGTTAGAGCAGGAAGCAGGCTGCTAGAGCAGGATGCAGGCTGTTAGAGCAGGAAGCAGGCATGTTAGAGCAGGAAGCAGGCTGTGAGAGCAGGAAGCAGGCTGTGAGAGCAGGAAGCAGGCTGTTAGAGCAGGAAGCAGGCATGTTAGAGCAGGAAGCAGGCATGTTAGAGCAGGAAGCAGGCTGTTAGAGCAGGAAGCAGGCATGTGAGAGCAGGAAGCAGGCATGTTAGAACAGGAAGCAGGCTGTGAGAGCAGGAAGCAGGCTGTTAGAGCAGGAAGCAGGCTGTTAGAGCAGGAAGCAGGCTGTTAGAGCAGGAAGCAGGCATGTGAGAGCAGGAAGTAGGCATGTTAGAGCAGGAAGCAGGCTGTGAGAGCAGGAAGCAGGCATGTGAGAGCAGGAAGCAGGCATGTGAGAGCAGGAAGCAGGCTGTGAGAGCAGGAAGCAGGCTATTAGAGCAGGAAGCAGGCATGTGAGAGCAGGAAGCAGGCATATGAGAGCAGGAAGCAGGCTGTGAGAGCAGGAAGCAGGCTGTTAGAGCAGGAAGCAGGCTGTTAGAGCAGGAAGCAGGCTGTTAGAGCAGGAAGCAGGCATGTGAGAGCAGGAAGCAGGCATGTTAGAACAGGAAGCAGGCTGTTAGAGCAGGAAGCAGGCTGTTAGAGCAGGAAGCAGGCTGTTAGAGCAGGAAGCAGGCATGTGAGAGCAGGAAGCAGGCTGTTAGAGCAGGAAGCAGGCTGTTAGAACAGGAAGCAGGCTGTTAGAGCAGGAAGCAGGCATGTGAGAGCAGGAAGCAGGCTGTTAGAGCAGGAAGCAGGCTGTTAGAGCAGGAAGCAGGCATGTGAGAGCAGGAAGCGGGCAGTTAAGGCAGGAAGCAGGCAGATCACACAACACGCAGAGAGGAAACACTCTTAAGCAAGCCCATCCCCAGTGGCATACTTCCTCTGACAAGACTCCATGTTCTACAGGTTCCACAACCCTCCCAAACAGCACCCCCAACCAGGGACTAAGTGCTCAAGGCCATGGCCCTATGGGGGACAGTTCACATCCAACATGTAAAAATCCAGACGTGGTGTTGTGCATTCAGAGTCCCAGCGCTGAGAGGGCAAGCCAGACTGACATCTGGGAGTCGGCTCCCAGCCAACTTGACCCAATTGGCAAGTCTTAAAAAATAACATGGCGAATCCTTGGTGAAATACAATGAGGCTGACCTCTGCCCTCCACATACATGCACACATGAAAACACACAAAAACACATACATGCACACACATATATCTTACACCCAAACATCGTTAAGGAAGGGAAGCAGAGGCACCCAAATGTGTAAACAAAGCCGCTTATCCTTGAAAAATGGGTAGGGTACAGAGAGTTGGGGAAGCAGGTTAAATGGAGAAAATCCACTCCTCAGTTCAGCTCACATTATTACCCTTGGGACATTCAGATACAAGTGATACCCCTGAGCAGAATCAGGGGGACAGAGCTGCCGGGAACAGCAGAGGGCTCATTGGCCTATAATTCCAAAGGGAACGAAGGCCCTCCAAGCAGGGCAACAGACATGATCTTTTGAAGCATTTTCCTTGGCAAGCATAGAAAGGGATTCCATCTGGCTTTTTCTTACAGGTAATGAAGAGTGAAGACCTTCACCTCCTTCGAAATCACATACACTGTCAAAACCACCTAGCCACAAAAGCCGAATCTGGCTTTTCAAAGCAAGTGCATTATTTTCTATGTAATGGTGTGATTCTCTGTGGGAGCATCCCTGACCTCATGCATGAGCTAGGACGCCACACACACAGAAGCCGTTTAGCGTAAACGCGGTACTGCAGTGTGCGGTTGGGCGTTAAGGAGCAAGCGAAGACTGTGAGTCCACCACGGTCTTCAGTTACACGGAAGGACAACTTTAGAAGTCCTCACAGTAGTGAGTCAGGAAGCAGAGAGGAGCTGGGGAGATGGCTTAGGAGTTCCTTAGGAGACCTGAGTTTGGTTTCCAGTGCCCGTGACCCGTGGCTCACACCTGTAACTCCAGCTCCAGTGAACCCAGCGTCCTATGCTGGCCTCTGTGGGCACCTGTATGCATGTGTACACACACAGATACATACATGCACACCAAATAAGAATAAAACATTTTAGTTTTAAATAAGAGTACAGAAATGCTGAGGAGATGGCTCAGTGGGTAAAGTACCTCCACACACACAGAGGGAGACACACACACACACACACACACACACAGAGGGAGAGAGACATACACACACACACAGAGGGAGACAGACAGACAGACACACACACACACACAGAGGGAGAGAGACATACACAGACATGGAGGGAGACACACACACACATACAGAGGGAGAGAGACATACACAGACACACACACACACACACACACACACAGGGAGGGAGACACACACAGACACACACACACACACACACACACACGCCTCCCTCAATCTCCTACCCATACAGGAAGAACCTAAGATATGGTCTAGATTCTCAAGCTCACAGCTAATGCCGGACCTCTCACTGGGAAGAGATCCCCGAACCTCACCTAGGAGAGGGACAAAGGACATGAAGGAGGCAGAAGAGAACACTTGAGCCAGCAGGACAGCCCAGAGGTGTGGCTTTGAGACACAGACACATGTGGCCACCAGAGCCCACAGCGAGTCTCTGTCCCTCGTGGGCATGCCAACATTGCTCAACAGGGCATCTTGTCTCTCTTCCTGAAACTCTCGGCACACCGAGTACCAGGTATTGGGCTTTGTGGGTACTGAGCACATTGTTGAACTCCATGTGTGAACACCTGTTGTCATATTTGAGGGGTACAACTATCAGGAGGCCCCAGGAGTGCTTACTATGACCCTCTGTTGGTTCCCACAGAGTCTTTTGAGCTTGTTGCTCCTGTTTCTGGATGGACTGGTGGACTGCTCACACCATGGCTCCCTGGTGTTCTCCGTTCTTTATGGTACTGGGGTACCGTTTCCCTCCGTTCCCTTTTTCCTTCTTCATCCCTGAGACATTCCTCTTTGTATTATCCTTCCTGCTCGCTCTCTCATGCAGTTCCACGGTGTATCAGCCGCTCTCCTGCTCTGTGCTAAAACGCCATGACAAAGGCAGCCTACGGGGAAGAGTTTATGCTGACTGACAGTCACGGAGAGACGATCTGTACTGGGGGGGGGCGTGGTGGCAGAGGGTGGCGTGGGAAGGTGAGAGATCGTGGGCGTGGTGAGATCGTGGGCATGGTGAGACCGTGGGTGGCGTGGCAGAGGATGGCGCGGGAAGGTGAGACCGTGGGCGTGGTGGCAGAGGATGGCGGGAAGGTGAGACCGTGGGCGTGGTGAGATCGTGGGCGTGGTGAGACCGTGGGCGTGGTGGCAGAGGATGGCACCGGAAGGTGAGATCGTGTCTTCAAAGGCAAAAGGGAAGTGGAGCGAGCGAGGCTGTGAACTTTCACAGCCCCACCCCAGTGATGTCACTTCCTCCAGCAAGGCTCCGCCCCCTCCAAACAGCACCACCAATCAGGGACCAATTGTCCACAGACGTGAGCCCGTGGGTTCATTTCTCACCCGAAACCACCACACGCGGGTCCAGGCCCCAGTCCCTTGCTTTCTCACATATGTTCTCAGTTCCCTCAGCTGTGTTGATCTTTCGTGCCGTCCACCGGCGGGGCGATCGCTCACATCACCTCTCTCCTCCGCTGTGGACCCAGCTTCTTCCCAGACCACGTCACCTTCCAAGAATCTCAAACACGTCAGAAAAGGAAATCATTATCCTTCGGCCCGGCAGATGCTCGCTGTGTGCTAGCCAGACATCTATCTGAACATACCTGACAGTTTTTATTTTACCATCCTGTCTAACGAAACTCTCACTTTGCCTCTTGTATTAGCTACTCCTGTGTCGCTGTCAACGACCAAACCCATTTGGCCCACGGTTCTCGGAGTTTACACACGATTGGTTGGCACCCCTTGCTTGGGCATCATGGCGGGGTGTGTGGGGGGAAGAAGATCTTGGTTTTATCGTGAAGAAGAGAGAGCAAGGCGGGGAGGCATCAGACGCCTCCCCCAACCCCCCAAGGATGTGGCTCAGGATGGGCTCCCTCAGGCTAGACCCCACCTCCTGAAGCTTCTACAAAGTAGCGCCACCTACTGGAGACTACAGTATTTTGTTACAGTAGCAAGAACAGGAGAGATGTGTGCGTACCTCCCTTTTCTGCAGCTCTCCCCCGCAGTGGGTCTCCACCATCGACAGTAACTGCTTTCTTTGCTGCCTTTGTATCAGGTTTTGAAATGTCATTTCCTGAGACTGCGAGGAGGAGTAAAGGCTGAAAACCACTGGCCATCTGCGTAAATCCGCAGACGTCCGGGAAGGCTTAGGGCTCCACAGGAAGTACAACCTGGGGCTTCAACCAGAGTAGATTTGAATATGGATTTTGAGTGACTTGGGCCCTCACCTCCAGTTATTGGCATGACTCCCAGAGTCTTCCGGGCTCGGGAGGGTTGGGGACCATTGTGGGGGGAGATATGACACCTATAACAGGTGAAGGGGAGCTGGATATGGTGGCACACACCTTTAATCCCAGCACTAAGGATGTAGAGGCAGGCAGATTCCTGAGTTCAATACCTACTTGGTCTACATAGGAAGTTCCAGAACAGCCATAGCTACACAGAGAGACCCTGTCTCAAAAACGAAAAAAAAAAAAAAAAAAAAAAAAAAAAAAACAAACAATGAGTATGAAATCCCAAGTCATTTCAGGACTGAAAGTACCTTGGGAGGACGCAGAGTTGAGATAGCTCCCTCCTTGAATGGTTTGTGGCCCTCGGGGGGTGAAGGGGGTCCTGCCAACAGAAGCCACCTGGAAATGCTTTGGTGCCAGAGCCCCACTTTCCCAGTCTTTGGAGCGTCCGCTCCAACCACAGTTAGATGCGTGTCTTCAACATTAGCCAAAAAGTCCATTTACCCTGCCATCAAGGTCAGAGCGGAGGCCGGGAGAGCAGAATCCTGACGCTTCCAATCTGCTAGGGGGACCGACTCCCTCATCTTCAGACAGTTCAATAACCCATGGGCACCAAGCTGATGTCTGCCCAAGTGATGTCAGCAGAAGGGGCGGTGTTCACACCGCCAGCATTTCAACGGCCTGGAGAGAAGGATTGCTATGGATACAGGGCATGCAGGACAGTATCATTTAAACAGAAAGAAGGGTCTCTGTCCTGCACTGCTGTGGTGGCTTCACCCATGGGGTCTCCCGGAGAGCCGAGCCCCACCCCCAGCCCGTGAGTGTACCTGCGAATCTGAATGGAGGCCAGAAGCTGATGTCTGGTGTCTTCTTCAATTGCTCTCCATATTTATCTGTTTGTTTGTTTTGTTTTGTTTTTTTCGAGACAGGGTTCCTCTCTGTAGCCTCGAATATCCTGGAACTCACTCTGAAGACAGGCTGGCCTCGAACTCAGAGATCCACCTGCTTCTGCCTCCTGAATGCTGGGATCAAAGGCGTTCGCCACCACCGCCTGGCTGCATCTTATTTTTAAACACAGCATTAATTTTCTGTGTGTAGGTTTTGCGTATATATGTGCACCATGTACATGCAGGTGCCTATGAGGTCAGAAGAGGACAGAGCCCCCTGGGAAATGGAGTTTCATGTGGCGGTGAGCCTCCGATGCGGGCACTAGGAACTGAAACTGGGACCTTAGCAGCCAGGGCTCGCAAGCACTGAGCATCTCTCCAGCCCCTCCACCTTCTTCCTGAGACAGTCTCTCACAGAACCTGAGCTTGCTCAGAGCAAGCCCCAGGGACCTCTGTCTGTTCTGCTTCCCCTGCGCTGGGGGGAAGCCGTGTCTGGCTTTTTAAACGACCGCTGGGGATCAAATCCAGATTTTCGTGCTTGTAGGGAAAGCTACAGAGTTACCTTTGTGGTCTCAGGTATTTTGTTACAGTAATGAAAAGCAAAAAAGACCAGTATAGAGTTACTCATCCCTAATTCCAGAAAGCACGTGGAAAGGGGTGACCCCTTGTTCTGCCTGCGTGTGGTCAGTCTAGGCACAGAAATAACCACAAGCTAGAGCCGAAGCCACCACAGTCCGCCTCAGTTTCCATTCCCTCTGTGCCAGGGTCTGTGCGGGACAAAAGGAATCCAGTCCCTCAAGATCCTGGGCCAATGCAAGGAAAAGCAGTGTGAACATACACATCCATGCATTCTGGAAGCAAGCTCAGGACTCCTCCTCGGGGGGAGGGATGTGAGAGAAGAAAAGAGCCACCAAGAGAGCAGATCACTGCTGGGTGTGCCGGGCCTCCATTGCCTGGAGGCCCCTGGAGAACTCTGTGGAACCCTGGTGCCCCAAGTGTGGCCAGGATTGACTGACACCGCCGAGGAGCCGGTTAGAAGCTCAGCCTCTGCGAGAAGCTCAGCGGCTGCGGTGCCCCCAGACCCGCCCAATCAGAATGTTCCTTTGCCTTCAGTCTCTCATCTTTACCAGGCACTGCAATTCTGATAGAAAACATATTTTTTTCCTTGTTTCTGAAGACTTAGCCCTATCAAGCTGGATGGTTTTGATAACTTCTTTAAAGTTTCCAGAGTGTGGATCGGGTATTTCGGCTTTCCCACCGCGGAAAGCTGCAGAAGATGCTGTCCCGTTTACCTGTGCTTCATCATAGGCCCTGCGCTCGGAGACCGCAGTCTCCTCGGGCCAACTGTTCTGCAAAATGCAAACTTGGTGCGGGAAAACACTTCCCCTGGGAGAGAACAGAGTTGCTGTCAGGAGAGCTATTTTTAAAGCGCCAAACGCTCCAGCATGTCAGCGATTTATCAAAAATCTCAATGACAAAGACTCTTTGTGAAAGATCAACCCAGAGAGAGTGAAAGGAGAGGGGAGCTCTGAGACGTCAGAACCCCAGCGCCCCACGGTCTTCTGCGACCTTTCTGCTGATGTATGACCCTCTTAGTGACAGAAGCCACGATGAAAGCCACTCAGGGAAGGGGGTGGGGTTATTTTGGCTCATAGTTGGGGGGTCCAGTCCATCATGGGGCAGGAGCAGGGGCGGCTGGTCACATTGTGTCGCAGAAAGAGACAGTGCTGGTGCCCAGCTCACTTGCTCCTTTTTAATTTGTCCAGGAGCCCAGCCCATGAGCGGGGCCGCCAGCTGGTGGGCGGGGGTTCCTATTTTAGTTAAGGTATTCCAGACACTCATTCTCAGACATGCTCGGAGGCGTGCCTCTTGGGTGATTCTAAATCCTGTAGAGTAAATATTAACCATTGTAATAACTCTGCTTTTTGAGTTCACTAATCTTACTTCAACCTTAACACAGGGATAAATACAAGTTGATACATTTATAAACATAAATATGAGCCAAGTTTTAAGATGATGTGGCTAATACCTCAATAACACTGCTTAATGTGCTGCCCCCCAAATCAGTGTTTTCAGAGAGTGCTCACTGTGACCTGAGAGCCAAGTAAAGCCTTTTCTCTCCGAGTGACCGCTGGCCTTGGTGATGATCACAGCAACAGAAGCTAACTAGAGCATCAGACTAGCCAAAACAAATCTCACACACCAACCCAAAACCAAAGGATGAGGAAGTTTGTCTCCCCCTCCCACGCCCCCCATTTGCAAGGCAAGTCACCTAGCCAAGCCCAGCTTCGAATGGGAAACATTTGCAGAACAGAAATCTCTTCCGTCATGTGCTGTGAAATCAAGGTTGGGTGTTTTGTGCTGTTTAGGTCAGGGCACTGATTCTTGAAAGATTTTCTTATCTAAAGAGGAAACGGGAAGGACTGGGCATAAGCATCTAGTAGCCATGGTTACCAGGCTCCCGCTGAAGTGTTTTTTCTAACAGCAGAAGGAAGACACTTAGAATGCAATTTTACAGCTGACCAGTCAGTGTAACGTACTTACACCGACAGTGTCACTCAGCATTAAAGACAGGGAGGCATTTCATAGGTGCAAACCCCGCCAGACCTCAGCAGAGGGAACCAGTATCATGGCCAGCACCACATTGGACAGTGGAACCCCCAGTGACTCATCTCAGGGGATTTATTGATCCAGAAGCTCCTCAGGTGTTCTATGGACAGCACGTGCAGATCATGAGCAATCAGACATCTTTTACATAAAGCCAGCACCGGCAGATAATACAAATGCCAAGGCCTGGGCAGCCCTTCACGAAAAACAACCATTTTAAACATAACTGGAAATAGACTTCTGCAACACCACAGTGCTGGCAAAAAGTCTGAGAGAAGAGACTAGATACTTCTGGAACCTTCCAGATGCTCTGAACTCTGGGTCAGAATCACTGCAAATAAAGCCCTCGTTTCTCAGGAGAAAAATATCTTTGTGTCTGAATAACCCAGAAAACAAAAAGAGCCATGTGTTTTTTAGAGATACAGAAGCTTGCCATTGCGGTGTGTTTGAACATGTCTCCAGATGTTATATTCACTGAAGATTCATTACAGTGACTGCCTGTGATTTCCATGGCTGAACCAGCCTGGGTTATCATGTAAATAAGACCTACTCTCTCTTAGCTCAATGTAAACAGAGTTGCTGAGAAAGAGGTCATTTGGATGCTCCAGCAGACCAGAGGTGAGATTAGATGTGGCCTGGTCTCCCCTATTGATCTGTAGTTTCCCCACTGTAATATGCAGACACAGCTCAGGTGGGTGGGGCCTGGCCCCTTTTGTTGGTGGCACCCCGCTATAGATGTGGACAGGCCCCGAAGGTTTGGGAGGAGCAAACCACTGTATCACTTTGATCATGAGGGTTTCTGAGATAATAAACTGCGGGAGAGCAGAGGAGTGGGAGTTGGAAGATGGTGGGTGGGGAGCTCTGCTCAGCTCTGTCTGGCTTGTACTTGTAACCATGTCTCATGCGTCTTTATTAATACATCACCAGACCTAATAATCTTTTACAGTCTTCTGAGAGCGACAGCTCAGGTACATGGGTGTGTGTGAGTGTGAGTATGTGTACGTGTGCGTATATATTTGTGTATGTGTGTGTGAGTATATATGTGTGTGTATATATTCGTGTGTGTGTATATGTGTATGTGTGTGTATATATTCCTGTGTGTATATGTGTATATGTATATATATATGTGTGTGTGAGTGTATACGTGTGTATGTGGCGTGTGTGTATATTCCTGTGTGTGTATGTATAGATATGTGTGTGTCTATATGTATGCGCATGTGTTAGTGTGTCCTGACTTGATACAATGGGTTAGAGAGTCTTACCAAACAAACTTTCTAAAACAAGGGTCCTAGTTGCCTTCCGTTGCTGTGATAAACAGCACGACCAAATTCAATTTGGGGGGGAAACTGTTTTTTCTCACAGCTCACGGTCCATCATGAAGGGAAGCCAGGGCAGGGGCTCAAGGCAGGAACCTGGAGGCAGGCACTGAAGGCTGCCACGGAGCGTGCTGCTGGCTGGTTTGCTCAGTTTGCTCTCTGATAGAACCCAGGCGCCAGCCCCGTGGGCTGTGCCCTCCAACATCGACCATTAATCAAAAGTCTGCCCGGGCCGTCTGATTGAGGCTTTCTTCTTCCCAGACGGCCATAGCTTGTCAAGTAGACAAGGAACTAACCGCACACGGGGTCGGTAGGATCAGACGAGGGCTAGAGGAGCCGGGTCAGGGCCGCTAGAGGAGAGGACCCTTGTCAACACGCCGTGCTTTCTCCTTTCTTGTTCTTGTTGTGTATGTGTGTGTTCACACGTGTGTATGGGGAGCCAGGAGAACAGCCACAGGTGTCCTCCTTAGGGATGGCCTCCATCTTTCTGAGCCAGGGCCTCTCATTGGCCTAGCACTCACCAATGAGGCTACGCAGACTGGCCAGTGAGCCCCTGGAATGGTGGCCAGGGCACCACCATCCATAGTGTGACCATTAACCGTTGACCACAACCATTAACCATTAACCAAAAGAATGTCCACAGACTTGCCTTTCTAGATTCCAGAGCAAGATCCCAAGTGTGTGCCTCCAGGCCTGGCGTTTTCATGTGGGTTCTGGGAACCGAATTCAAGTCCCGATATCCGTAGGGTGCTTCACCAACTGTGCCGGAGTCACCCGCTAGCCCTGTCACTGAGCTCTAGCCACTTTTTTCCCTATATTCATACATATTAAGAAACTAGGCTTGTTGACAGACCTATAATCCCAGCATTCAGGAGGCAAAGGAAGGCAGATCTCTCTGAGTTCAAAGTCAGCCTGGTCTACACAGTGAGTTCTAGGCCAGCCAGGGCTGCATCGGGAGACCCTGTCTCAGATATATGCAAAGTCTCACTTGGTCTGTGTCAGGAGACTTTCCAGGCCCTCGAAGGGCTGTGCTACTCCCCTGCTCCCTTGGGCTCTCCGTCTTCCTCAAACTAAATGGTGCTGCGGTGGCCTCCCTCACCGCGTTGAGATTCACTGGTGGTGCGAGGCCTCGGCTGTGACCCTTAAGTGGTAGAGCTCACCTTCCCTCTGACACTTCATTAATGGACTCCCTGTCCAGATTTTTCCAAGGCCTCTTATTGGAACCATAAAACCCAGGGCCCCGAAGTCCCTTGGGCTGCTCGAAGTATGTCTGCACGGTCCTACCTTCAGGTTTTCTTCCACTGAAAAGCTGTTGGTTTGCTTTCTGTTGCTGTGATAATCACTAAGACCAAACACAACTTGGTTTATGTGTCCCAGCCACCTTCCACCATCGAGGGAATTCAGGGCAGGAACTCAAGCAGGAACAAGGGCAGGAACCTTGGGGAAAGATGTCTAGTTTGCGCTACATGGCTTGCTCAGCCTGCTTTCTTATACCATGGGGACCACCTATTCGGGAGAGGCAGAGTGGGCTGGGCTCTCACACCTCAACCACTAACCATTAACCGTTAACCACTAACCGTTGACCATTAACCATTAACCATTAACCACTAACCATTAACCATTAACCGTTAACCACTAACCACTAACTGTTAACCATCAACCAAAAGAATGTCCCACAGACTTACCTACAGGCCAGTCTGATGAGGCAAGTCTCAACTGGGGTTTTCTTCCCAGACAACTCTTGCTTGTGTCAAGCCGACAAAAAACTAACCAGCAAGTACCCGGTGTGATTCGGTAGGACCTGTGATCTGCACCCCGACTCCAGCACCATCTGCCACGTGAGCTTTCAGAAGAGAGTGCCCTCGACCCCACCCACGACGGTTGGGAAAAGGCTCCGTGACACTGCTGGCTGTGGCCCATGATGGCTGAAGCACTGTGGTTATCCTCCAAGTTGTCTGAATGAAATGTCACCTGCATTAATGGGAGGGCACAGGAACCAAGCGCGTGGCTGGGTTGGCAGCCCCTGAAGGATCCGCTGTCTTTCCAATCCCTCTTTGCCTATCAGTGCAGGGCAGGGAGGAAAGGGTTCTTTGACCATGAAATCACAGCTCTAGGCTTTCTAGCTTTTCTGGCCACCAGTTTCCCTGTGTGAGAGGAGGAGGGGTGAGTGGACCTCACCCACAGGAAGTGGTCCATATTCTCTCACTGTTCCCATGGGAGCCATTATGTCCCAGGTGCTGGTGAGGCTTCTGAAGTGAGGCGGGCCCCTTCCTTTTCTTCCTCCATGAGTGATTTTATAAGCACTGTCCGAGGTCCACGGTTTTAACCACATGGGATGCTGTTAGAGATGTAGATGAGATGCATCAGGGTGGGGCCGGTTTGGACAAGCACCTGGGTGCACACCCGAGAGGATCCACTGCATGACCTCTCCTCAGAGAGGGTGACGACAGACCCAAGACACGTCACCCAAACCCAGCTTGGTAACTCAATGAGTTTATTGGGGACATTTGCTGGAACATGGGTGAGGGGTTAGAGACCACAATCAGCTCAAAGCAGGAGCATCACCGAAGTCACCCCATCACGGGGGACAGCTGAGAAGGCTGTATTTCTGGTGTACTCTGCACAACTGGTAGGCAGCTCCACAGAAGAGCCTCCTCTCGCCCAGCAAGTTTACAGCTTTTGTAACCTTAGAGGAGTAGCCTTGTATGTTTCCAGAGTCTTGGTTACAGCAGTGCTCGCTCCCTGGGCCTCAGACTGACAAGACTGTTGGCTTCTGTATTTCCATACACTTGTTTATTCTAGATTAATAGAGGGTTTCTATTCCCATTTGTGGATGGCAGAAGCCAGTATCTGGCTTGGATGTTCTGGGCATGCCTGGGTGTGACACCTTCTGAGAGGGTGCTTGGGGTGAGGGGTATCCACAGGGTCTATGGAGTCAGGCAAAGGACCCCCACTGGCACCTGGCTCACCTCCAGGGCCTGACAGTACTGTAGACAGTCCGAATGGACAGGTCTTTGCTGTGTCACCCTGTGCAATGCAGGTTGCTTGGTACTAGTTCTACTACAAGTAGCAGAATCTTCTGGTTGCTTTAGTCAAAGTGTTCACAGGGCCTAGTGAGGTGGGTGTGTCAGCAAAGCACTCACGCAGGCAAGAGGGTCTGAGTTCGGATTCCCAACTCCACGTAAGAAAAGCAGAAAGTCAAGGTGTAGATGCACACCTGTAATCCCAGCACTGGGGAGACAGAGACACAGGCAGGCAGAGTCCTGGAGCTTAATGGTCGACTGGTCTAGCCAAATCAGAGAGTTCCAGATTCCGTGGGAGACCCACCTCAAAGGGTAAGGCAGAGTGTGACTGATGAAGATACCTATGAGGACCTCTGGCCTCCACACGCATGCACGTGTACACATGTGTGCACGCGCCCACACGCACACACACTCACACACATACACACAGATAGATAATAGATAGATGGAGAGACAGAGAGACCAGATGCTGTCTAAATATCCGTGAGGTAGGGGCATGGACTGAATCAGAGCCGGCCTCCTAACCGTGGGAGCTGCTGATCTTAACAGCAGAGGACATGGGTCACCGGGAAGCTGCCTTATTTCTACTAGGAAGAGGGAACCGACTTGGTCAGTCAGTTGAATGTAGTAAAGCTAGAAGTCAGGCAGGGACACAGACTCCCAGACTCTCCTAACCACAGCAAGCACATAAATAAATAAAGAGTGCACACAGAGACTATTTTCACAGGTGACTTTTACTGCTTGGTCGTTTCTCTTGACAGTGATTCTTGGCCGAGTGAGAGGTGAAGGCCTAACCTCAAGGAGCCGTGGAGATAGTATCCCTTTTGTCCTCGTTTCTTAAACCATCAAAATATTTCATTTATAAAAATTAATCTAAATATAAATATTGACACTAAAGATCGAAATCACTGGATGACAAAATAAATTTCTGGAACTATAGCATGTTTATGGTTTAAATAGTAAATTAAATCTTTGTACTTATTTGGCACAAGGAAACCTTTATAAAAGTTCAAATGCCATAGAACAGGCTTTTTCTTCGTGGTTTTTTTTTTTTTTTTTTTGCAAGGCTTACACAGTACACGCTTTTGTTAAAAGAAAACTAAGCACGTTAACACTGTTAGCACAAAGGCAGTCTCGTGCCTCCTAAGGAAAATGTCCTGTTCGGGGGTCAGATCTTGTGTTTTTAAATCTTTTAGTGTGAACCACACCCACAGGATAAAACGCCAAAGGTCTACTGTTTCCATGGAGTCCTTTCTCTGGGGTGACACACACACAGCATCGGCAGGAGCATTATGGGAAGATGTGGGGACCCCCGTCCGCAGCAATGGCACACAGCTCAGGGTGGTTAAATCAAGGATGCACAAGATAACAAGAGAGCTTGGAGGTGAAAGCAGATGGGGCTTTGGGGAGCGGGGCATTCCGGTTAGAACCAGCTCACCTGTATGGCTTCAGCAAGTTCACTGGTCTGACTTAGGGATTCTGGAAAACTCATATGCCTACCAGAGAAGGACACTAGACAGGACTGAGAACACCGGCCACGCCCTCGCCTCCCTCCTTCGCCCTCTCCCCACTGTACCCCATGACATGCACCCCGTGACTCAGAAGATCCTGGGAGCCAACATTAAGAACATGCTGCAAGAACCCCGCCAGCCCAGCAGAGTGTTGGTCCCACTGTGTGTCAGTCACACTGTGTGCAGACACTTTAGACACTTATGCGTTTAGTCCGCCCTCCCCTGACACGCACAGACCATGAACGTGGCGCGAGGGTCACCTCTCGCTTCCCTCACGGACGCAGTGTTTTTCTCTAAGGGATTCCCTATCCGTCTGCATTGCTGCCGTTGTTCCGAATCTGTCGAGTTCGGTGGGGAACATACTTTGGAGAACAGGACACTTGCGTAGTTCTGTTTTGCAATAGTTCATTTACCCACATGGCACTTCATGACCAAGCCACGTCGACGCTGAGCAGTGTCTTTAAAGTTAGACCAACAGTGGCATTCCCTAGGCCCCTCTCCCCCTGAGCAAATCCATGCAAGAACCCCAAATTCAGAATGAGACATGGTTTCAAAGAGACCCAGGTATGGATGGCACGGGCAGATCAGAGCTTTTCGTTTTGTGGCTGCTGACTGCCAATCAATGGAGAGGACGGTGGTGGTGGTGGGGGGGCGGGGAGGGTGGGGGGGATAAGCTGGAGGTGGCTGAGCGGTTCCCAGTGAGACTGTTGCTCTTAGCATCTGCTAGAGATGATAAGCACGAGTAAGCAACGGTACTAACCCCCCACCTCCCCACCCGCAGCTCCCCTCTAACAGTTCTCCGTTGGATGAACTGCGGGTGGGGATAAAAGGGATTAACACACGGACGGGACGGTGAAGGTAGCGCAGAGGAGCAAATCAACAGGCACAACGCATCTTTTGAACACAGAGCTCTGCTGCTGGAAGCCAGCATCTGGATATCCGGTCTCAGATTCCCCTGGGAGCCTAAGGCAGAGAGTGGGCGAGACCTCAGTGCTGCAGACTGAGCCGGCCTTGTGGGTGAGGCATCAGGACAGCCCCGCGCAGCGCGCTGCGGCCTCCCCAGGCCCTCGCCTCGGTGGAAATCCGCACAGTACTCGATGGCTGTTGGGTGAAGGCACTGTCGGGTAGGCCGGAGGCAGTGGCCACTGGCTGTGGAGTTCTGTGCGTCAGTACATCGCGGCGGACTCCGGAACAGGCTCCTGCGGGCAGAGAGAACGCGCGTCACGGGCTACCCGGGGCACGGACCGTGTCTGGCGACGCGGTCACGGGAGACGGCTGGACGCGTTCCTGCGGGGATTTACTGAGGTTTTCTTAGCAGGTTGGGATAAAGATGGGCTGCTGTAAATGGCCCGCCGATTCTCAGAAAGCAGTTAGGTGCTTCCTGTGATGCGCAGCTAGATACGGAAGCGCTTTAACCGAGCCCAGCGCTCGCCTTACTCAGTGCTCGGCTGGCATTTATGTCTGGGAAGGCTGGTAAGGGAGCTCTTACCTCACCAACCCTAACCCAGCAGGCTGCTCTCCCACCATCAGGACAGGCTCCAGATGTGTCTGCCTCCCCAAGTGAGAACGCCCCTTCCCCGGTCTCTGAACGCTTCTTGTCTCGAAATCTACTTTGTCTGAAAGTATTTCTGGCCTGCGTTTGTTTCTTGTTTAGTACATAGCTCATTGCTTTTTTAAATTAAAAAAATATTTTTATATGTATGGGTACTTTGCCTGCATGCTGTCTGTGCTCCCCATGTGTGCCTGGTGCCCGAAGAGGGCGTCGGATCTCCCGGAACCGGACTCTCAGATGTCTGTGAACAGCACGTGGGTGCCGGGAACCAGGCCCAGGCTGGCTGGAAGCGGCCAGTGCACTTAACCCTGCGCATCCCACACTTTCATCTTTTAACCTTTTTCTGTTATTTTAAGGTGATCTGTGTACATATTTACTTGTTTTTGAAGTGCTGGGGAGTCAAACTTAGGGCCCCATGCATGCTAAGCAATGTTCTAATGAACCACATCATCTGCCCTCTGAGGTGATTGATTTTCATTTTATTAAAAATGACTTATTGAGAGGCCAGGCGGTGGTGGCGCACGCCTTTAATCCCAGCACTCGGGAGGCAGAGGCAGGCGGATCTCTGAGTTCAAGGCCAGCCTGGTCTACAGAGTGAGTTCCAGTACAGCCAGAGTTACAGCAGAGAGACCCTGTCTCGATAAAACAAAACCTCACAACACAAAGCAGTCCGTGGACAGCAGCACGTCCTCAGTGTTGGAGGCCGTGGAAGGCGGAAACCACCACCACACACAGATACAGGCTCATGTGTCAGAACACTACTTCTCCAGCTGGTGGCTGTGCTGTGGGAGGCTGAAGCGGGTCACACAGGAGCTTAGGGTTATCAACACCACCCTCCCGGCCTGGCCTGTGCTCGCCCTGCTTTCTGACTCTCTGAAACGTGAGCATGCCACCTCAGGCTCCCGCCACAGGCAGGAGACACTCCCGTGCCTTGAACTTCCCAGCTGTGAGTTGGAGCTAAAGAAACCCCTGCTCTCCCTGGGTGCCTCTGGGCAGGTATTTAGCCAGGACAATGAGAGAAGTCCTTAGCTCTGGGGCCCTCCCCACCAGTGCTGATTTGTGTTCTGTTGCTATGGGAGTTGATTTAACCCTCATTTGTACCCTACGTCTTCCCCTGACCCTTCTGGCCTGTCCTGAGCGGGATAAGGCTTTTACTTTAATTCAATTTAAACAAGTTTCTTTTAGCTTTTTGAAGTTATGGCCAGTGGCAAGATGACTTGACTTTGAAGGGTCAGAGGTCACAGCTGACCAGTGAAGGAAAGACTATGAGTGACTGAGGTTCCTCATGGCACTCGAGCCAGTAATGCGTGGTTCAAAGGCTGGACCTCACCTGGGGCTTCTGCACTCAGAGAGGATGGGGGGGGGGTGACAAGGAGGGAGAGGCAGAGGTGCTACACAGCAGCAGGTGGGCGTGTCCTTGCATTCCTCCGGCCATTCCACACGTGGTCCGCCAACAGCATGGTGTGTACCGTGGACATTCCCCAGGCAGGTATCTCGCCCAGTGTACTGAGTGTTTGCTACAATTCTGATGCGCATACTGGCTAACTGTCCTGCAGAGCTGGTGTTCACTGTGTAGCCCAGGCTGGCCTTAGTTCGCAGCAATCCCCCATTTCAGCCTCCCTTATGTTGAGGTTGCAGATGTAAGCCACCGTAACTCAGCTGCAAACTGTTCTTATATTCATTCATGGTTATTTAAACTTAAAGAATTAGTGTCCGTCCGTGTGTGTATGTGTGTATATGTGCATGCGTGTGATCAGCACCAGAGCAGAGGTCACAGGACACTCAGGAGTGTGTCCTCTTTCCACCGTGAGGATCTGGACAGCAAACCAGGCTGTTAGGTACATGCAGCAAGTGCCCTGTGCTGGACAGTTCTATGTCAACTTGTGCTCAGCTAGAATCTTCTGATAGGAGGGGACCTCAACTGAGAAAATGCCTGCATAAGACAGAGCTGCATGGAAAGCTTGTAGGGCGTTCCCTTAAAGTGAGCTTGAGGGAGCTCCTAGCTCATTCGGTGGGCGGTGCCATCCCTGGGCTGGTGGTTCTGGGTTATATATCAGAGCCAAACGGGAGTCATGGGAAACAAGCCAGAAAGCAGTAAGCCTCCAGGGCCTCTGCCTCAGGTTCCTGCAGGCCTCAGTGGACTCTGACTCGGGATATGTGGTCGTAGTAGAAACCCTTCTCTCTCCTGAGTGGGTGTTATGGTGGTGCGTTTCAGCACAGCAATGGTAACGCTAAGACACCTGCGAGCTGTGTCATCCAGCATGATGTCTCGCTATGTAACTGTGAACCTTGCCACGCAGCCCTACCGGGCCCCACACTTGCACTCATTCCTCCTGCCTCAGTCTCCCTAGTAATGACAATTACAGAGTGAAGCCACCCCAGCTCCGAGCTGCAAATGCTGTTTTCATAGCAAATACTCTGTTAGCCTCTCTGTGTGAGCCCCAGGAGTCAGGGTGCTGTCTGTTCCCTGACACCCTTCCACACGTTTAGGGGCAGCTGCCGACTCTAGGAAGAAGCATCGCGGCTAACAGGAATTTGGAACAGGAAAACGCACAGTGCATCATGTCAGAACAGAAGCCGTAACAGCCGCCGATCTCTCTAATACGGGGGGCTGGTCTCCTAAGAGGAGCTGGAGAGAGCTTGCTGGAGAGCGACAGAACCTCAGGAGTCAGCAGTGCAGACAGTGTGACACTCACCCCCCCCCCCCAATCGAAGACAGGCAGGACAGCAGGAAGGCTTGAAGGGCTCGAGCGTTGAGGCTTCTGACCGATCGGAAGGGAAAGCCGATGCGGAGGGACCTGCCCTGTGCTGCGAGGGTGCCACAGCCGCCATTTACCATCAGTCCTTGGTGTCACCTTTGCTCTCCGTGGGTCTGCTTTGTGGAGGAGCCTTGTAGAAGGAAGTTGCGGTTTAAATGCTTTAATGGGGGTCACAGAAGACGCCTCAACCTTTTCAGCTAGAGAGGAGACAAATAGGAGGAGTTAGGTGCCTGGAGGGCGGGAGTCGGCTTCATTTCCCAAAGAAGTGACTCACTGATTAAAGCACCCCAATCTGCATGCATTTCCCTCTCCTCACCCCAGCTCTTCCTGGAATCTCATCAACTACCCCACTCCTCCGTGTCCCAGAGTTTGCTTCTGGGGGACCCAAGTCCAGATAGGTCAGAACAGGCTGGGGAGACGGCTCGGGAAGAGGCTTGCTGTGCCTGAGGTTGGGTCCCAGCACCCACACACAATACAATAGCCCAGGTGCTTTAGGGGCAGAGAGAGGGGTGCCACTGCCTGGCAACACACACACTCACACACACATATACACTCACACTCTCACACACACTCACACTCTCACACAGCCACATACACACTCACACACTACACTCACACACACTCTATCTCACACACACATACACACACTCTATCACACACTTCACACACACTCATACACATACAGTCACTCACACTCACACAATCACACACACAGCACACACACATACATACACACATGCACACACAGTGTCACACTCACACACACAGCACACACACACATACATACACACATGCACACACAGTGTCACACTCACACACAGCACACACACACACTCACACACACATTCATATACTCTCTCTCACACACACACGAGTCACACTCACACACTCACACACTCACTCATGCACACACATATAGCAGGATGCTTTGCCAAGAAGTTTTCTGCCCCGTGCAGACTTCCTGTGTGATCAGATGCGGCTTGGACTTCTGGG
>JAMJFZ010000795.1:0-96767 GCA_026225945.1 Cricetomys ansorgei | reverse complement strand
CTGCCTGTGTTTCTTATTTTTAATTAAAATATTAATTTCACCATTTATTCCCATTCCCCTCCCACCTCTAATCCCTGACTCCTCCACCCCCGATTCATGGCCTTTTTTTCCCTTTGTTTTTTTCTGCATGCCAGAAGAGGGCATCAGACCCATTACAGACGGCTGTGAGCCACCATATAATTGCTGAGAATTGAACTCAGTACCTTGGAAGAGAAGCCAGTGTTCTTGACCTCTGAGCCATCTCTCCAACCCCTTTTTCTTTATTATTACACACACATGCACACAAATATATAGTCATGCTTGGTGGTATACTCAGGAGGCAGAGGCAAGACAGATCTCTTGAGTTTCATTTGAAGCCAGCCTGGTCTAGTAGCAAGTTACAGGATAGCCAAGGCCGCACTGAGAGACCCTGTCTCGTAAAAAAAAAAAAAAAATGAATATATAAATACAACCCACTGAGTCCATTTCAATGTTGCTTGTATGTCTTTACTTTTAGAGCTCTCCACTTGGTAGTGGATTGATAATTAGAGGCACTCATCCTTGGGGAAAGAATAATCTTCTCATCTCAGCAGCCATTATTGTCCGTAACTCTTCATCTTCTGGGCTGCATAAGATTTTCTCCCATCTGTGTTATGTCAACTGGGATATCACTGTTCAGGTCTCCTTCAGGTAGACACATTGATGAGATTTCATGGGTGTGGCTTCTTTGACATAATTTTTCAGCCAACTTCTGGTCCTTTTCCCTCTTCCAAGTTGTTGCGAGCATTGGTGTAGGGGTTGTGTTGTAGAAGTATCAACTGGGGAGCATAGCCCACATGGACCTGTGTTTTTAGTCACCTTACAATAGTAGGGATTGAGTGACATGGAGATTTTCACAGCCTGTGGTTCACTTCTTCACTTGGGGGATATAATCTAGCTGGGGAAGCAACACAAATTCAAGAGGGGAATGGGGCCAAAATACTTGTCAGGTCCTTTCCACCTAGTAATATTCTTAGATAGTTTACCTCCTCATCCATTGATCCATCCACCCACCCACCCATCCATCCACCCATTCATCATCCACCCACCCACTCACCCACCCATTCATTCATCCACCTACCTACCTACCCACCCACCCATTCATCTACCCACCCACGTATTCATCCATCAATCCATCCATCCATCCACCCACCTACCTACCTGCCTACCTTAGGGTGCAGGCATGAATGGAGGAAGGTAAGAGAACAATTTGCTAGAGTCTTTCTCCCTACCACATAGATCCTGGCATTTTTGTAGTAGTATGTTTACAGGGCAGCTCACCAAGGAAGACAAGGAGGTATATTTCATAACTGAAGCCCTGCCAGACGTCTGCAGAGAGAATCACTGTCATGGCCGGTGCCATACTCACAGCGGAATCCTGGGCATCTCAGCTCAGATGCTTTATTGATTCAGAAATTATCAGGTATTCTACTGATAGCACATGCAGATGATTTTAGCAATTAAACATCCCCCACAGAAACCCAACACCTGCAGAAAATACAAAGTGCCAAGACGTAGGCTAGATCCTCACCCCAAAGTGCACAAAACAATTATTTTGTACATAACTAAAAATAAACTTCCACAACATTTCCTCTTTTCTATATAAAAAAATTGCTTTACCTTTACAACACAATTTAACACTAGACCAGCAAAACTATTTATAAGAGCTGTTAATGCACAGGACCAAGTGAAACCAAACATCTATCAAGATTTTCACAATGTCTTTGGACAGCAGAGAAACATTATTAATGTCCAGTTATCTGGAATTCACGCATGATCTTCTGGGCTCCTCCAAAGGGCTTGGATCACTTCTCTGGCTCTGTCCTGGCATCATGCACAGCTTGTCCTCCAGGCTCTGGCTGACTCTCAAGCTACTGCTGTTCTTGGTGGTCATCCCATGATACTGGCATCTCCATAACTGCTGGGGTCCCTTGCTGCAATTGGGCTGCACTTTCACCAATCCTCTCTCATAGGCTCTCTTCATGCTGCCAAGCCTAACTTCTTTACATGACCTTTCATCTGGGCCTTCAACTACTACCAAGGCTGCACCTCCACCAGTGGCCTCTCCTGGCCTCTTATAGTGCCAAAGCCTCAGCTGCTCTCCAAAGACCCCTTCATGCCTTCAAAACCAGCACCAGCTGGTTTAACAGTACCACGTTTGACTGCCATCACGAGACAAAAACTTAGCCAGTTCTGGAAGACACTTTCTGTGTGTTGACCCTTAGGAAACACATTCCAGATTTTAAGATAGAGTCTGGTTTACAGAAAAAAATAGCAGGTAACCTGTGTGCAGAAAGGTTTCCCTCCTGGATGGAGTTCTCATCACTATAGCAGACGTGTCTTGTCAAGAGCACCTCATAGGTTTGTGGACTACTTGTCTTTTTTCTTAGTCGGGTTTGCAGGAAGAAAAAAATGCATAGTCAGTTTAACTAAGTGGCTTTTTTTACTCCAAGCCCCTGCTTCCACAACAGCAGGGGTCCTGGGCCAGTGGAAAGAATCTCTGGTTTAAAGATTCTGGCAGTTTGGTGTTCTCTCTCACACTGCTATGAGGAAACATATACCCTTCTTCATAGACCTCAAACCCAACATCTTGGGCTTCACACACACACACCACAGCTATCAGAAAACTCAGTCTGTGAAACAGCAGGCCACCACCAGCAGCAGGAGGGAGTGTTATCTCCATGATTAGGAAACCTTGCTTTTTCCTGCTCCCAGCTGAATTCTTTATCTTTAACAGCCTCCATTCTGTGGCTCTCACCTCGGAGCTTTTTTCCTCATTTATTTATTAATTTCACAGCCTTTTCTCTTCACAGAGACTTATTTCCTTTCTCTCTCTCCTCTTCCTTCAGGAGCCTTCAATTAATACCATAATCTATCCTCTGGTAGCTTCCCTGAGCATACTTTACCTGACTCTGAGGTCTGGAGTTTCTTTCTCTTCTTTCTTGTCTCCACGTTGGATGTCCTGTCCCACATTGGTCAGCCAGCCATTTGTAGTTGAACATTGCTGCTGGGTCGGCTCACCAAGAAGACACGGAAGCATTCTCATACGTGCAAACTCTGACAGACCTCAGTAGAGGGAACCACCATCATGGCCAGTGCTATATTCACAGAAATTCAACACCTGCAAACAATAAAAACAAAAACAAAAAACACCAAGACCTAGGCTAGCCTCTCACTCAACATTTTATAAACATTTATAAAACATTTTATACATAATTAAAAATATATTTCCATAACACATTGAACTCCGGATAGCTGGTCTTGGCGGCAGGCACATTTACCCACTGAAACACCTCACTCACCTGCTTGGTTTTGTGTGTTTGTAAGAACTTAACTAGCCTGCGTGAATGAGCTCTTAATAGTTCATTATCACATCCCTGGTCACAGAGGACTTCATTTTTGTAGAAAATGTTTAGTTCTTAGAAAACTAAGAACTTTTAGTTGTAGTAGGTTCTAGCCCAGTCTTTTTATGCCTATCTCTAGTGTGACAGTTTCTACATCATATCCTTTTATGAATTGGGCAGTTCACTACTAATGCCGAATTGCCTATACAGCGGTGTCGCTGGTGCCGTCTGCTAACGTTTAGTCTCAGGAAAGAACCCCTCCCCCCTTAAAGTCTTAATCCTTCTATGCGGTATCTCTTTTGAGATAGGCTCTAACAATGTGGCAGGAGTGGCCTGGAAGTTGCTTTGTGGACCGGGCCAGCCTCGTTCCCAGAGATCCACTTATCTCCCCAGTCTGTAATTAAAGTCATGTGCCACAACATGCAACTTCATATGTCTTCTCTTTGAGGATGAATGGAATGATTTCCCTCTAGCCTCCCACGGAATGGCTGAGCTGTCTCCAGTCCTCCTGCACTGTGTGATGAATACCTGTCCTTGTTAGGGTACCTTGTTGGTCGTGGTGCCCAGGCTGTGCTCGCCTCCAGTGCTTCTTTCCCAGACTTTTTTCTCACTTCCCTCTGTACTGTTTTTTAACCCTGGCCATTCTTTTTCTTGTATTATCATCATCATCATCATCATCATCCCATGATATCTCAAAGAGTTGCTTTTTATAATTCACTAGGCGCTAAAGAAGCAACAGTGCCTGCTGTAAAAGCCAGTAGTAAAACACTACCATCTCGTGTCTTTGCTACTATGGTGTGGATGATGAACCGGAAGGCTAAACTGTCTCTCCTCCTTACAAAATTTTGAAGACGGACCTCATATAGCTTCGGGTTCACCTTGCTGGTAGCTGAGGGTGACATTGAACTTCTGACATTCCTGCCTCTGCCTCCTGAGTTCTGGTGTTATAGGCTTGTGCCACTACACGCATCTTGGAAGCCTCTTGAGTGTTTCTTTTTCTCTTTAACGGAAGTTGGTGATATGGCAAAGCAGTACCTGGAAAAAGGTCTTTTGGTACCAGATCATGTGATCACACGCCTAATGATGACAGAACTGGAGACTCGGAACACCCAGCACTGGCTACTGGATGGTGAGTGGGTGACGGGCAGGCTGGACTTGGCATCCTTGATTGCTCTCATAACTTTTTACTTTATTAGCTTTTGACAACATGGAAACCTGGCGTGATGAAGCCTCTTAATTGTTTTGCTTGTTGAACATTACTGTGAAAGCTTTGACTTGAAGCCCACAGAGTGGCTGCTATTGCCTTGTTCATTTTCGTGATGAAACCACATGGGGTGTACTATTTTAAATTAGAGGCTTTTTCATTCACTGGAGTCGTGCAAATCCCAACTATTAGTTTCTTGGTTTTCACTTGACAGATTAATAGATAGCATGTCTAAAAATCCTATATTGACGTTATATATATATATATAACGATTATAAAAATGGAGCTTATTAGGCAGCAGCTGCAGCTGCCTCTCATACTTTAGTTTTGGGAATTTGGGCTGGGTCACAGTGCCCTTGAATTAAGCCTGACAACAATTGTTTTATGGTTTCTGGGGTGGGCTAGTTCTTGGAACAGGGAGTTCTGGAAAGTACTCAATAATTATTGTATTGAGTAGAGAAAGCCTAAGTTCCTGTTAAGAGTTTAGGATTAATGCCCAGGGCCAGGGGTCTCCGGCCTCACAGGTATTGTGGGTAAGACGGAGGTTAGGCAAAGGAACCAGAGAGAAGTAAATGGTAATCTGAATTTTTCCCTTTGAATACTCTGGCTTGGTATGTGTGGGTTCAGTGATGAGTCAGTGGGAGACACCTCAGGTTTTGAGATGAAGCAAGCCATTGTTGTCGTCCTACTGTGTGCTTGACTAAGTAGAAGCTAAGCACACTGAACAGGAAACACACTCAGATGGCTTAGTGATCTCTTTACCCAGCAGGTGCACTCAAATCCACGTGGTAGGATTGGGGGATTTGTTCTTTTGTTTTCTTGTTTGGATATTTTTTTTCCTCCAGAATTTCCCTATATAACCTAGGGCACCCTGAAGCTTGCCCCCTCTTTATAGCTAAAACTACAGAAGTGTGGCACTGTGCCAATGAAGTTTAATTTTGAATCTTCTAAAGCAAAATGTCTTTGAAACTGTCTTTGTGATTCGATATTCAAAGCATGAAAACTTGCTTCATTTTCATGTATACAACAATATGTTCCCAATGCTGAAGTTTTACAGTGTTTTTCACAATTATGGAAATATTTAATAGGATACATGCTTGCTTTTGTCATCTCAGCTTTGAAATGTTGGTCATGAAAGCCTGGCTGCAGTTCTTGGTTGAGATAGTGAAGGCAGTTTTTGCATTTCCTGTGGGCCCTCTGAGACAAAGCACTAGAAAGGCAGACCAACCTAACCCCGGGGAGCACTGGCATGGAAAGTGCCAAGGGCGCTCGCTTCCTTATAGTCCACTGTAGACCACACACTGGCTCTCAGCCTTCCTGATGCTGTGGCCCTTTAACACAGTTCCTCATGCTGTGGTGACCCCAACCATAAAATTATTTTCATTGCTGCTTCATAACTGTAATTTTGCTTCTGTCATGAATTGTAAATATCTGACATACAGGTGGTCTTACGTGACCCCTGTGAAAGGGCCATTTGACCCCCAAAAGGGATCACGACCCACAGGTTGAGAACCACTGTTAGAAGGATTTTTTTTTGCCTCTCGTATAAATCATAATTCAACTTTCTTATGACATTTGTAAGCTTTTTAAATCATTTTGAATATAAGAATTATTTTGGGGAGTTTTTAATGAATGAAGGTAATTTATTTGGTTGAAGCAGTTACTATTTTCGTAAATAGTAATTCAGAAGTAACCATCTTAACTATTTCAAAGTACAGAAATAATATTCTAGCTGGAAAATTTTCCATTTTATTTTATTTTAATTAATTTATTTTTATTTCATATGCTTAGTGTTTTGCCTGCATGTATGTGTGTTTGAGGGTGTCAGATCCCCTGGAACTGGAGTTACAGACAGTTGTGAGCTGTCATGTGGATGCTGGGAATTGAACCCAGATCCTCTGGAATAGCAGCCAGTGCTCGTAACCCACAAAGCCATCTCTCCAACCCCTTATTTTATTTCTTAAATTTTGCTATTAACATCTAGTTTTTTTTGCTATGGTCAAAGAAAGAATCTTAGATTAATTATTTGTACTGTAAGGAACTTTTTGGCTTTGGTGCTGGGATTAAACCCTCTGTGTCACACATGCTCTGCCAGTCCTGTACTGCTGAGCTACAACCCAAGCTCATTTATAAAATTCTTTTGTGAAATACTTGAGTTACTGGTACTCCCCATTAGGTTAGTGCTGGGAATGAAGGGCTGTTCTCTATCGCTGCATTTCAGCATGGACAGCTAGAGACTTCTGTCATTCGCTTCATTAAACGCTGCATGTGCGAAGACCAAGATTGTTAGCCAGGATCACACGGAGCTGCACTGTGCTTCTCAGATTGTCAGAAGGGAGATCCCAACGAGCCAAGGCTGGATCCAGAGAAGCCTTTCTCTTGTTTCGAAGTGCTTTTGATTTTTTAATATCTGTCTGCAAAATATTATTTGATTGTTTTTTTCCCCTCTAGGGACTAAAAGTTCAAGGAGGGATATATATTGTTTTCATTTTTTTAATCATGGAAATGGTGTTTAGTAATCCAGAATAGTACGGGGAGAGAGATGACTAAGGTAGCCAACTATGTTTTGGTAGTTTGATGTTCCTCCCATGTAGCCATTTGTGTAAACCTTTCTGTTTCACGTAGTATTACTGTGAACTTACATTCTTTTTGGTGTTGTCATTATAGATGGAAATTTCCCCACTTTTTCATTTTTGCCCCCTAAGTGTTATTTTTCATAATCATCTAACACATGGGTGTATCCATCATCCATAATCAGATTTTAAAAACACTTTTACTAAATGGAAAGCCAGAGTATAAATTAGCATATCACCTTCACACAGCATAGACAAGTATAACATGATCCCTATAATAATTCACCAAGAAGGTGAACTCAATACTTTGGTGCCCTGTTTTCTAGGACGTTTCTTACTTATCATAGATGTCATCCATTTCACAGTCTATAATCTCCACTAATAACAACAGCAACAGCAGCATGAAAAGTCCTCCTGGGTTACATTTATTTTATGATTTTATGTGTATGAGTTTTGCCTACTTGAATGTATGAGCACCACGTGTGTCCTTGGTGTATGTGGAGGTCAGGTTCACTGGGATGGGAGTTACAGATAGTTGTGAGCTGCCATATGGGTGCTAGGCATCCAATCTGGGTCCTCAGGAAGAACAGCCAGTGCTCTTAACCCCTGAGCCAACTCTCCAGACATAAGATGATACTTTTTTGTTTTAAATTTACATTATGAAAATTTCCAGACTTCCACAGGGTAGAGGGAATGGTCCAATATGTTCTATATACCAACCACCTGCCCTCTGAATCATCCATGTCCCTACGTGTAGCAGTATCCTGCTGTGGTGGCTCACCAAGAAAGTCACAGAGGCATATTCATACGTGCAGTCCTGCCATACCTCAGCAGAGGGAACGCTATCCTGGCCCTATGGACAGTGTAACCCTGAGTGTCTGAGCTCAGATGTTTTTATCGATTCAGAACTCCTCAGGTGTTCTACGGATAGCACATGCAGGTCCTGAGCAGTCAAACATCCCCCATATAAATCCAACACCCGCAGACAATACAAAACGCCAAGACCTAGGCACCCCACACCCAACAGTGCACAAAACAGAAGTTTACTTAAAGTAAACTTCCACAATACCTATGCTTGGATTTATTTTTATCTCTCCTTCTCTCTCTCTCTCTCTCTCTCTCTCTCTCTCTCTCTCTCTCTCTCTCAGTCTCTGTGTGAGTGTGTGTGCTTGTGGAGGTCAAAGGTCAATCTTGGGTGTCATCCCCAGGAAAACTATCCATCTCTTCTGAGGCAGGGTCTCATTGGCTTGGACCAGCAGGCTAGCGAGCCCCGGGTCTGCCTGTGTCTGAGTCCGCAGCACCAGGGTTACAAGCGTGCACCATACCTCCCACGATATTTATGTGGGTGCCAGGCATAAAACTAAGACTTCAAGTAAAACAACGCCGTAAATTAGTGTGACACTTTCCAGAGTTTTACACAGCCTTCCTTGCCTAACGTTCCATTACGTCCCTGTGGCAGGCCCAAGAGCCATACACCCTCCTTGCTCTTGCGTGTCCTGCCCCCCTCATTGTCCTGTCCCCCTCCTTGGCCTTGAATCCTCCTGCCTCAGCCTGCCGCGTCCTGGGGTAACAGGTGTGTGCCGCCATACTGGGACATTCCAGCTATCTCAGCCTAAGACACGGCTTCATCCTTCCTCAGACATGCCTTGCTTACCAAGGATTGTGTCCTTGCACATGAAGAGTATCTTTCTAGAATATTCCCTCTCCCTTGTTTGTCCAAGCCTCTTTCTTTCCTGGCCCAGCTCTTACCGTCTTGCCCATAAAGCTGCTCCACGTCTCCCAGTGGTCTGTAGCATTTGCATTTCAGCTTTAACTTTATTTACTCTTCTTCAAATGTTAACCCCTTCAGATGTCAGCTGGCAAAGGTTTTGTTTTTCATTCTCTTCACTCTGTTATTTCTTTGCTGTGCACACACTGTAATTTCATGCAATACCATTTGTCCCCTGGGGATAATTTCCTGTGTTACTAGAGTCTTTTGCCCATGCCTATGTTTTCCTTTACATTAAACTTATTGATTCATTTTGAATTGATTTTCGTGCTGGATAAAAACATGAATCTAGTTTCATTCTTTTACATATGGAAACCCAAATTCTCCCGCACCCTCAAGTGCCATGTGTCCAAGAGGCTGTCTTTTCTGAGCTCAGGACCTCTGGAAGAGCAGCAAGTGCTTTTAACCACTGGATTTTCTTTTAACATTTTCACCGAAAATGTAGTCGTTGTAGCTTGGTGGGTTTATTTCTAGGCCCTCTTTTATAGCACGTTGGTCTATGGTCTGTGTTTGTCAGTATTCAGAGTCATTTGAAGTCAGGTATTGTTCCTCCCCTAGCACTGCCCTTTTTGTTCAGGACTGCTTTGGCTCTTCTGTGTCTTTTATGTTTCTATATAAATCCTAGGATTTTTCCTAGGTGTGTGTCATCAGAATTTTGGTAGAGATTGCATAGAATCTGTAGATTCAATAGATTGTTTTCTGATAGACTAGCTAGTCTCACAATATTAATTCTTCCAATTCATGACCATGGGCAGAGCAGAGTCTTTGCACCTTTTAATGTCTTGTTTAGTTCCTTCGTAGGTCTTTCACCTTGAGTACTTACTTTCTCTCTCTCCCTCTCCGTCTCTCTCTTCCTCCCTCCTCTCATTTCAAGACAGGATTTCTCTGTGTAGCCCTGGTTGTTCCTGCAACTCACTCTGTAGACCAGGATGGCCTTGAAATCAGAGATTTGCCTGCCTCTGCCTCCTGAGTGCTGAGATTTTAAAGGCATGTGCCACCACTGTCTGGCTCTGAAGGGAACTTTTCATGATTGAGCCTCAAGCACAGGCCCCTGGGACCCTCCCTCTGTAACCCTCAGCCCCCTAATCCCTATCTCCATATATTTCTACTTCATAGCCCTTCTTCTCTGTCCTCTCAGTTGAGTTACCTCCCTCTTTAATAACCCGTGATTGATATGAAGAATGGATACCATTACCCAGAAAATCAGGAAATACAAAATGCTGAATATAATGCAGAAGAATTTGTTTGCAAACTGCCATCAAATGATCTTATTTGCATTTTGTGGTCCACTGGGAGATGTTGACATGCAGCAACAGCAAATTTTCCTGTGAAAATGTCACTTATCGTTGTGTTGCCAGCGGTGCCTGCCAGTGTCAAGTATTCATTTCCATTCAATATCCAGTTGCAGAGGTGAAAAGAAGACTGAACTGCAGGGACAGATGACTGGAGTGTCTCAGTGCTGGGTCTGCCAAAGGCATTTCTTGCCCATACTGCACTGTTACGTTGTGCTCAAACTCTTTCCTGGGGGGAGGCATAGACAAATCTATGCCTCTCTACAAAGCACTAATGACAAATCAAAGTAAGACTCCATCAAAGTCCAGCTTGGGGAACTAATGAGTTATTGGGCTTACTTCCAGAGCACGGGTGAATGGTTATTTACAGGAGTGCGGACGACCTCCATGGCAGCTGCCCCACCAGGAAGTCTTCCCAGCATGGATGATGACTTCCCCAGAGCTGTGTAGATGAAGTGTCCCCCTTCAACTAACCTTCCTCATACTACATACTCTAGCGCCTCCTGAGGCTAAGAGGCTACAGGATTGCATACAGTGGGCTGGGAGGCCGAGAGAGGGAGCTAATGGAGTCTCTGGTGGGGGTCCAGTGACTCTCCCCACTCCTCCTTCTGTGAACGAACTGCAATAACCAGCAGGCCCAGTCTTGAGGGTCCCTCGCAGGTCATCCTTGCTGCTCTGATGAATATCATAGCTGCTACACCAGAGACTAGCACTCTATAACACACGTAGGGGCCTTGGCTCCCACCATCTCAGGTGTCGATTCAATGCTGCATTTTCTGCCTCCATCCAGTTGATATGGGCAAAAGGAAGCAGGACGGGTTGCATGGCAGGTGTCAGAGGCCTGGCCTCCACTTCTGTGTTTGTCTTCCCTCTAGCTCTTTAGCCAGACTTAGTCCTTCAGCTGTAATCACCTGCAGGATAGGCCTCTCCTTGTACTGACTGGACAGGATAGGCCAGTTCACGTCTGTGAAAAGTGGTCCAAAGAAATTCAGTGGTTTGTATAAGGACATTAACATGGCAAGTCTGTTGTACTCCCTTCAGGTCTTTGATGCCAAGCCTGGTGCTCTTCCCCTAGTCTAGCTGGAGCACAGCAGGTGCTCAGAATTGGTTTCTAGGTTTCTGATCATTTTAACTTGAGATGGCATTCAGCCCTGGAGGGATGCTCTCTCCGTGTGCGTGTTTCTCCATTTAGTGGGCTTTTTCCCTTAAATTGGGGAGATCACTCAGCATTCTGAATCTGATCACTGGTAAGAATGGGCAAGGTGATTGTCTGGTGGGACTCATGGCACTAGGTAGTCTTCAGAGACAACTGTGAATGATTCTGCACATCTTGCAGGTGCATGTATTCCTCTCACCTAGACATGGAGCATGTGGCTTCTCTTTAAACAGCTGAGCCTGGTGCTGACTTGATTAGCAGAGTGCACAGGAAACAGTTTGCTGGGCACTTTTGGACTTGAAGAAAGGCTGGCATCTATGCCTTCCTCCATTTCAGAACCCTGCCATCACTAGAGAGAAAGTCAATTCGGCCATGTGTGGAAAAGCCAAGGATTTGGGTAGAGCTCTTAGCAATGGCCAGCACCATCTTGCCAGCAGTGGGAGCGAGTCATCCTTGAGTGCGGATTTTGAGTCTTGAGTCTAGAGCAGCTCGAGCTGTGGAGAACTGCTTCCAAGAGTGCTGCACAGCCCACAGAGTCGTCAGCCACTGTACCGCTATTGCTGTGTAGAGCTATTGGATGACGGCGGTTTACTGCGCAGCAATAGGTGATGGAATCAAGGTTCTTAGAAATTCTGAAACATTTCACCTGAGCAGGGTCTCCTCCTCACACACCTGCTACAACTCTTTACGCTGTTCTGGGTGGGGAGTTTTAAACAAGGCCAGCCTTGTCTACATAGTAAGTTCTAGTATAACTGAAAAAATAAAAAATGAAAAAAATTATTGATGTGTCATTGTGTATTCATGGAAGCCAGAGTACAACTAAGGGGTGATGGCTTTTTCCTGCTACCTTGTTGGCAGGATTTTTCTTTTTTCTGCCTCTCTTTTGTGCTGTAGGCTAGCTAGGCTGTGAACTTCTGCCTCTCATCTCACAGTAGAGGTGTTGGATTACAGATCCAAGCCTGGGCAGCACCCAGCTTTTTGTTGGTTCTTGGGATTGAATTTGGGTTGTGAAACTTGTGCGGCAAGTGCTTTTACCTGCCGAGTCCAGATATACAATTTTTTAAAAAAATTTACATTTGTTTTATTCCTTTCTTCTTAGTATTTCTCCAGCTGTTTTGAGATAAGGTCTTCCTATATAGCCCAGATTGGTCTTGCACTTGCCATCCCCCTGCCTCAGCATCTCCAGTACTAGGATTATGAGCATGCAACATCTACCCAAGTACACGGAACTGCTTCTGAACTTTGGTCAGAAATCAGTTGGGGTTGTTCAGGGTGTATTTTCTGGTCTCCATATTCACTTGCATGGATCTGTGTGTTTTCTCCCACACCAGTTTGTTTTGTTACAGCGCTGAGAACATACCCAGGCCCTTGTATATTTACAATGCATACATTCCTACTGAACATTGCACCATTTTGACACCTTAAACAGGCCTCCTATCGGGTAGACTGATTTCTCTTTCCTTAGTTTTTACATTTACTGTGTCATGGTCCTTTATTCTGAAACTTCAATGTATATTTTCTAAAAATAAGAACTTTTTAAGGTAACTGAGGGGCAGTTACTGTCAACAAATTTATAATTGATAAACGATAACCTGTTGTACCATCCGTATTTAAGGGGTTAACCCATTAGTATCCTGACTTAAAACCTACAAAAACACGACATGCCTCCACCTCTGGGTGCAGTCGAGGGGAAGATCTGTACAGTAGGTGTGACTCTTCCATCTCCTCTGATCTTGCACACAGCCTTCTATGACAGCGCCTCTGGAGAATACAGCACCCCTTCTTAGAAGTGTTGTCTTCATTTTAGGTGTATTTGGTGTTTCCCGAGGTTAGATTATGGTCGTGCTTTTTTGTCCATGGTACAAGACAGACAAGCCTCGATTTCTGAGCATATCACGGTCGGAGGAACTGCAGTTTTCATCTGCTGCCGCTGGTAATTTTAATTTTGATCGCCCGGTGAAGTGCTTGTCTGATATTCATGAGTGCAAAAAAGGTAACTTTATAATTTGGCGGGCAAACAAAGAAATGTATGCTTATTCGCTAACATGTTGATTCAGGGAGGCAGTTAGCGCCCAGGACTTGGAAACCGTCCTTTCCGCGCGGTGCGGTCTCTGGGCAGAAGACCCACCCCAGGGAGCTTCGTGAGGAGCTCCGTAGGGTAGGGAGGACTGAGGCTCTCTCGGAGCTCCCGGAGTTAGCCTGGGACGGCGGGCCGCTGCCCGCGGCGCACCGACTTCTCTGCGGCTAGGGCGCGCATTCGTGGCCGCGCACCCCTGTCCGTGGCCGGGGTCCCGCGGGTCCGGCCGCCTCCCGCGGGCTGCACCGCCCGCAGCAGGCTCCTCCTCCGTGGCTGCGCCCCCCCCCCCACGGCGGCCGGGCACTGGCAGACGCGCGGCGACCTCGGCGGCCACCTTGGGCCCCGGCGGCGGCGGGAAGTGGCGAACGCACCGATGGGCGCGACCCAGTCTGGAGGCACCGAGAGCCCGAGGCTGCTGTCCTTGCTGCGGCGGTGGCGCGCCGGCCGGCTGTGGAGCATCGGCTCGGCTCTCCGTGCAAAGCGGGGTGAGCGTGTGCTCTATGAGCACCGGGGCGCCGGGATCCGGGACACCCCGCAGAGGCCGGGCCCAAAGACCCCAGGCTTCGGAAGCACCGCAGCGGGTCCCAGGGCGCTCCCCGCCCCCTCGTCCCGTCTGCAGGTTTAGCTCAGCACTGGGGGCGGGGTGGTGTGGGTTACAGGAGACAGAACCCCATTCAGGTTGGCTCTCCTCCTAAACCCACACCTGGCCCAGCTCCTGCAGTGCGGTACCTTTGGAGCATCAATGGATCCCCAGGCTCCCTTCTGGGTTCTCCCCATCTGCACTCAGCCCACCGGCTTTCCAAACTGCGGGTGCTTGGAGCCTCCAGGTGACCCCAAGCGCTGCCACAGGGAACTGCTTTCCAGGCACAGGCCATCCTGTCCTCATCAGGGCCTCTACTCACACCGGCTCATCTTGGATTCGATTAATTCCATTCATCTTTTATCCAGCCCCACCCGCTGCCGGGACCCTAAGGGAACAAGATGAGCAATGGCTTGCATGGGAGACCGACATTACACTCCTAAAGCCAGCTATCGCCGGGGAATTGGGCTGGAAAAGGAAGAAGCAGGTGTGCCAGGTCTGTAGCAGAACCCCAAGGGAGCCCCAAACCTGTTGAGTTACTCCAGCAAGCTGCTGGGAAACGGGCAGGGAAAACAGCTGCGGGGCTCCCAGCAACTCTGCAAGGGGAAAATGAGAGTTGCAGGCAAGGATCCAAGCCTGGAAAGAAGAGTAGACATTTTATCTCAGTGAGAAGGAAGGCTTCAGAGTAGAAGATGGCATGGTCTATGGGTCATAGCTTCTCAGCTAGCAGTGGCCAAGCCCTCACCTAACAGCCTGGCTGCCTGCCACTCAAACCCTGTCTCCTGGAAGCCTTTCCTGCCACCTGTAACCTCTTTTCCAGGATTTCATCCCTGGCAGGGCGATTGTGGCTACCCATCTGGTATTTCAGATCACACTACCCTCTTTGCCTTTCCCTCCAGGTGAAGGGCCAGTTCTGTATTTGTGTGTCTGTCCTCCTTTCTGTCTGTTTCTGTCATCTAAAAATCCTTCCTCTGTGAGGCCTACATGCCTTGATTTCTAAAATGGTCGACAGATCCAGAACTGAAGCCAGATTCCAACAGAGCCCTGTAGTGACATAGTCAGCCTTTCCCCGTTGTTTTAAGGATCAAATGAATGATTGATAGGAAGAGTTAGTGGTTATAAGGTGCTAACACAGGGTAAGGAGTATAAAACTTGACAAAGATCAATAGTCTTGCAAATATTTATTTGTTGCTATAGACATGAGCCTTTGTGGGTGGTAAAGAGACCACTGGCTTCCACAGTCTGTGTCCCTACTTTAATTAATGTCCCCATAAAATTCCCTCCCTACTGCTACCAGGATCTGCTGACACCCAAGAGGGCTAGGATCAGCTTTTTTCTCTAGGAGTCAGAGGCAGGGGGATCTCTGTGAGGGCAGCCAGGCCAGGGTAATATAGTGAGACCCTGTCTGGAGAAAGTTGAAGTAAGACGAAATAAACAAGTGAATAAAGCCAGCGGTTCACCCGGGTTGTCCTCTGCCCCTGCTCCTCTTCCTCGTCCCTACCCTATGGTCTACCCAGAGCTTCTCAGGCGCCATTTCTCATGTGTGATTTTAGCATCTCTATATATTCCTCTACTGCTTATTTCTCTTCTTCTCCCCTCAACATCCTGGGGACAAGACTATTGTGATGATATTGTCTATTAAATGATACTTAATAGATTAGTTCAAACAAGAGCTTGCTGAGATTTTTATTCTTTTTTTTTTAATTTTTATTTATTTATTTATGTATTTTTACTATGTAACTTTGGCTGGCCTGGAGCTCTCTAGACCAGAACTCACAGATATCCGACTACCTCTCCCTCCTGAGTGCTGGGATTGAAGGAGCTTGCCACTGCACCCAGCCTTGGTCACATCTTAAAAACAGTCCTGGGAAGAAGGAGGGAAGATGTTACTTAATCCCTGCATTTATTTATTTTTTTACCTGAGAAGATAAATGAGGATAATGAATGACTTGCAGGAGGCCTCAGAGCAGGGAAATGGCTAACATAGGTTTAACTATCTGTAGATTGCCCTTTCTGCCACTTCTCCTGGCACAAAATAAACAGGTTTCCACATACTCATGGAAAGGAGAAATAAGATGAACACAATGAAAGAAACCCATAGCCCAGTTTTATCTGGTTCTGTAAAGGGTGGCAGAATTTTTTCCCCCCATAATGATGTTACTGTCACTTGAACACGTCAAGCCACATTCTCTGATGGTAGTCAGGCTAAACTTTTAGTCTGCTGCTAATGAGTGGCATACAATTAATCACTGTAATCTTGGCCAGTGGCTCTAAATCTTTCTAAAATTCAGCCATTTGTCACCTGCAAAATGGGGATGCTTATTCTTATGGCACCTTGTAGCTGTGTTGATTAATGTGTGCCTAGTATGCAGAGGCTCCGAAAAGGATAATTATTATTTTTATGAATATTTGTACAGATCTTACACCTCAAATACGGGTAATCACGGAACTGAAAAGTTTAGTGAGTTGTGGAAAAGACCATAGCTTGAGTCTCCTTTGGGGCAGCTGATCTTCTGGGACAGCCAGATCTTCTATAGCAGCACCCTGCTCTCTCTCTCCCTCCCTAAAAGTCATAGGTGAGAAAGAAGATCATAGCTTCTAGGGACTCCTGGCATCTTTTAGTGCATGCTGCTCTTCCAGAGAATTTGAGTTAGGTTCCCAGCACCCATGTCGTGACTGCGTGTAACTCTAGTTCCAGGAGACCCAATACCAGCTTCCAGCCTCTGTAAGATACCCACCCCACCCCCTCTTATACATTTAATACAAACAAATCTTTAAAAAATGTGCACTCTGAGTATTTATAACTGAAATTACAATTTAAATGCTTGTAACAACCAGTGGATAAAAGGTTATATGCTTTTGTTGTTGTTTGGTCTTAAAGCAGCGGTTCCATCTTTACTAATGCTGTGACCCTTTAATACAATTCCTTGTGTTGTGATGACTCCCAATGATAAAGTTATTTTCGTTGCTATTTCATAACTGTAATTTTGCTACTGTTATGAATTATAATGTAAATATCTGATATGCAGATGGTCTTAGGTGACCCCATGAAAGGGGCGTGACCCACAGGTTGAGAACCACTGTTGTAAAGGATCTTACCAGGTTGACCTCTGCTAGTTCATTTCTGCCAGTGGAGAGTGAGATTCCTGATTCCTTTCCATGTACTGCTAAGCTTTTTTGTTTGTTTGTTTAAAATAAGATAATTTGTTTATTCTTTGACAATTTCATGCAAGTACATAATGCATTCTGATGGTGTTAGACTTTTTAATGCTTGCCCACTTGATGTGTATATTGATGCTGCCGACCCCTTTTATTGCTTTGTGTTTTATAAGACAGCATCTCATATATCTCAGGCTGCCCGCTTCCTACTTCTACCTCCCAAATGTTGTTGATAGGCATGCTCCCCAAAGGCAAGCATATCATGACAACCATGATCACCATGGTCATCTGTCCTTTTAAAAAGAAAATTCCTATGGGCCAGAGAGATGTCTCAGCAGTTAGGAACACTAGCTCCTCTTCCGGAGGTCCTGAGTTCAATTCCTAGTAATCACGTGGTGACTTACAAGCATCTATAATGGGGTCTGATGCCCTCTTCTGTTGTACAGGTGTACATGCAGATGGAGCACTCATACATAAAATGAACAAATCTTTTAAAAAATTCTTTGATAAACAGCAAATCTGAGTATCGTTTCACTAATATTGGCTACTCATATGGACCTCTGGAAAGCTTTTCTATTCCACTCTTTTATTTGGTAGTTTGTCTTTTTTATTCTCTCTTTATGGAAATTCTTTAGATATTCTGAGTTCTAACCAGCTACTCTGCTGAGATTTAATTATGTGGTACTTTTGTTTTCTTCCATTTCTGGGATCAAATTCAAGGCTTCTCCTTAAACAGGGATATGATAAACCTGTGTGGAGTGGAAATTAACCCTTCCAATGCATCCATCCTTCCCAGAGAGTGCCTCAAATCACCTCACAGAGACTTTCAAAGGGACAGTCCAGTGGGTAGATGTGTTTCTGTAACCAGGAGACCTTTGGGATTATGCTAATCAGCCCCAAGTTCCTCTCACAAGAAATCACCTCATCCTGCTGGGGCCTGAAATATGCTAGTTCCTGGGAAGACACAGCTGGAACCAGCTCAGTCTGTACCAGCAGATACTGTTTTCCAGGACAAGAAGAGAACAGAGCACATGTCAGTCATTTGCTTCTGGCTTCTAACAGTGTGCCCTTTTCTTTTTAAACACATTAAATGGAGACCATGGTTATTGGAATCAAATGATCATAAATATGAAAGGACGGTAACAATATAAGTTAGGGGCTGAGCAGGTAGCTCAGTGAGTAAAGTGCTTACTGAATAAACAGGACGATCTCATGTTAGATCCTGAGCACCCATGGAAAAGCTGGGCTGAGCACCTGCATGTATGTAACACACAGACACACACACAGACACACACACACACACACACACACATAAAATACAAGATAATTAATCCCAGCACTTTGCCTGAGTAGCAGAACTTTGATTGACAATCTCAGGCCTAATTCCTTCCCCTAACACCTGTTCTGCCTACAGCTACATACTGGTGAAGGAGCTTCTCCTAACCAGCCTCCAGATCCCCTTTCTAGAGGGTCAAATACTCCACACTGCTTTAGAGTCACCAAATCAGAAACTCTGGGGATGGAGCCCAGAGATCTGTTGTTTACTAAGCCCTGACGTAACTCCTGTTCAAGCTAAACTTTATGAAACTGGTTTCTGAGATAGACAAGGGCTTTCAGCAAGTGTGGGTCTAAGCGTCAGCTCTTCCATCAGGCAGCTTGAGGCAGGAGTAAGTTACCAGGCTGGCAGTGATCCAGGAAGATTCTAGGATCCTGCTCTCTCCTCACAGGGCTGCTCTGAGATGTAAAGGCCATGGGTATCCTGGCCCTGCTGCCTGCATCTTGTCTGTGCGGCTTCTGGCAAGTCAACTTGCCTCTCGCTCATTTTTCTCCCCTAAGAAATGGAATTGTAACATATATGTAGTGCTGTGTGCCAGCTAAACAGAACATATATAGGAACAAATAAATAAATAGATATGTACACAAATGTACTTTTAAATTAATTAGTGTGCGTGTGTGTAGATGTCAGAGGAGACTTTCAGGCCTTGGTTCTCCCTTCCCATTTTGTTATGGCAGGCCTTGCTTGTTTCTGCTACTGTGCTGTGTACTCTAGAGCAGCTTGCCCCAGAGGTTCTAGGAGAGGGTCCTTTCTCTGGCCCTCTAAGAGTGCTGGGATTACTGATGGATGCCACTGTATCTAGCTTTTTGTGGGTTCAGGGGATCAAACTCAGATCATCAGGCTTATACTACTAACACTTCACCCATGGAGTCATCTTCCTGGCCTGAATAGTCATGTTTTAAGTCTTCATTTTATGAGTAAAAGAAGATTAAAGGAAAGCAAGGTAGAATAGTGGGGGACACAGCTGGTGCCCTGGAATTCGAATGCAGGCAGCTTGCTGTGAGCAGGCTTTCATTAAAGCCACTGCTTGGCCAAGGAGTTCTCCAGTAAATGTATTCAAATGACAATAAAAATGAGCTGCCAGGCAAGTGGGAGGCATTCCACAGGTTAAGTTCCTTCCTCTTGCTTGTAGCTTGGCTTCCTGGGAGTGAACTGCCTTCCTGGTAGTACTGTCTGCCCTTCTGTGGTTAGCATCCAGGCATGCGAGGCTACACATCCCCACTGCTAGGCTGTGATTCTCCATCTTACCTCCTTAACTGCTAGTAGTGTGTTCCAAGCAAACCAGAGATTCAGCGGAGTGGAGAAAGGCCAAGAGTATTTCCAAGGAAGCCATCACTCTTCTCTCTACCTCAGTATGCTTGTGACTCATGGGTGGCTTCTGATAAGACAGGGACCGTGCAGAACTGCAGACGGACTTGGTGAAGTTGCCGGGCAGAGCGTCATACCATGAAAAATTCAAGGCTTGTGTCTGTTCTTGTTCCTGAATGAGGCATGGTCATGAGACTAACTGTGAGCAGGACAGGATTTCTGAGAGCTTGTCTGACCCTGGCTGGAATGGCCTGAGGATCGGAGATCTAAGGTTTTGGTAAATATTGTGTTATGAGGGAACCTTAAGCTCCTTTACATTTAACAAGACCTTCTGTGGGTTTTTCGTTGGTGCAGAGCTGCAACAGAGTTATTAGCCCAAGGAACTCAGACTCTGGGGAAATGTCTCCATGGTGCGAGTCCGTTTATTGTGGAGGGAACTGGGTTTTTATGGTGAAAATAGGGCAGTGTAGAAGGCAGAGGTCCAATAGCATGGTCTGTGTTTACTAGACACTTCAATCAGCCTATCTAAAGGTTGTTAATCAGAGAGGGAGGGGTAAAGATCAGTAAAGGTCCAATAGCCAATATTGGTGAAAAATGTTGTTCACAGAAGAAGTGAATACTGCTCTGGCGCCCTTTTTGTCTGATATACCAGGACCCGCCATTTAAAAGGGCCAAGCTCGTATGTGCTACGGGCCCAGGTACTGGCCTAGCACAGATGCTGGTGCCTACCTCTCTCTTTTGCCATTGGGATCCAGTAGCTACCAACAGCCTTCAAATCTCTTTCAACCTCATTTTGAAAAAAAGAGAAAGAGATATTCAATTACCTGTATACGATGTCACACTTAAAAAAAAAAAAAAAGTTACATCCTTTGAGCTATGAATGGAAGCTGTCCTTCCTCTTCCTGCCCCTTACTACTTCAAATCTTGGTCCTCCTTCCCTAGCTCTAGTGAACTAGCCTTTGTTCCACAGGCTTTTAATCTCCTTCCTGGGGTATAATTCTCGCAATAACACTACAAACTAATTACTATTTTCCAGAGTTTATAAGGAAAGCTGAGGCTCAGAGGGCTGACTGAGGTAATTGATCTTCCAGCACTGATGGTGACCTTCCTTCTTTTCGTGTTTGAAACCACTGTGCCTCACCCAGTCTTAGGAGGTCCCATTACTATCTGTAACCCACACCAATGGAGTAGAAACTTATAGAGGTTCAAGAATACATCCCAACTTTCTCTAGGGACAAGTAAATGGCACAGCCCATGTTTGGACTCAGTCTGTTGGGTCTCAGAGCCCTTCTGCCTCCTCGTACTATTCACAGTCCTGGCATCTGTTCACCTGGTGAACAGAATGATCCCTTAGCTGGGGGTCAAGCTTCTGAAGACAGAATGTGTTGCTCAGGACTGCATCTTCCTTATGTGCAGAACAGCTCCTATCATGGTGAATATTAGAGAGTGAAGGGAGGGTGCAGGTCCCTCAAGTGCTCCTACTGGACACAGTCTGAGTCCTTGGAGGAGAAGACGCAGAGTCCATTGATGTGATGAATGGTCCTGAGACTCAGAAGGTGGGCTATAAGGAGTTATATTGAACTCATTTGTGATATTCAGCTTTCCATCATTATAACAAAATGCGTGAGATGATTTACAGAGGGAAAAGACTTTTTTAGACATTTCTTTTACATTTATTATTCACAGGTGTGCAGGCACATGTGAAAACCAGAGGATAAACTTGGAGAGTCAGCTCTCCCCTTCTATCATGCAGGCTCCAGGGACTGAACTCAGGCCATCTGGTTTGGGAGCAAGTGTCCTTACCCTTTGAACCATCTCTCTGGGCTGGAGGAAGGTTTGTTTTGACGGTAGTGCTTGGTAGGTCTGACCCATTGCTTTGGACCAGAGTGAGGCAGCATATCATTGAGGGATCACATGGCAAAGCAAAAAGTTTATCTTGTGACCAGGAAAGAGAAAGGGGAAGGGGATACGGTCCCACAATCCCCTTTGAGACTATATTCCCAGTGACCTGAAGACCCTTCGCTGTACCATACCTCTTAGAGGTGCTACCATCCCCCAAACAGCAGCATCTCTGGAACCAAGCCTTTGTCAAATGGGCTTCTGTGAGACATTCAAGATCCATCTGCTCACTGGCCCCAGACTTCTAATGAAGAACAGAAAGGTATCATACACTGCCAAGGAGTAATGGAAGCCAAAACCAAATGCTTAAACATTTCCAAATTTTCAGGGAGTCTTCAAATTTAAACAGCTACAAATCAACTCAGGGGCCCTGGACTGGCCAAGACAGCCCCTCCCCCCATGGCCATAAGTGACTCCTGGCTGCAGCAACCAGCTGGTGAGCACTTAAAATTAGTCATGCTAAATGCGCCCAAGCAGCTGATAATGACTTCTCACATCAAGAGTGCTTTGTTTATGGAGTTCTCCCTCTCCTCTCACCTTCATCCTCCCAGTAGCCTGGTCCACACTCAGGGCAGGAGGGACCAGCGCCTGCATAGGTGAGGAAATGATAGGGAGGTTAAGTCATTTGCCCTACATACTCAGTTCATAATGGCTCTCTTGTCTCCATCAGAACATGTGCTCTGTCCACATTGCATTTAACCAGCAAGTTCTGGGGATGAGAGCAACACATGGATTTCTTTCTCTTGGTTTTCTTGAAACATGGGTCGTGTACTTCACCAGTTAGTCAAAGCCACCCACTTGTAAGTGGATGCAGTAGAGGAGGTTGTGAGGGCTCAGAACTGAAAAAAAAATTTTTTTAATTTAATAATTATTTATTTTGATGTGTATGGGTGTTTTACTTTCATGTGTAATATACCATGTGCATGCCTGGTGCCCAAAGAGGCCAGAAGAGGGCAATGGATCCCCTGGGACTGGAATTACAGACAGTTGGGAGCTGTGGCATGGTTGCTGGGAAGTCAGCCTGGGTCTTCAGGAAGAGCAGCCACTGCCCTTAACAATGGAACCATCTCTCCAGCCCCTATTGGTTTTGTTTCTTAAGGTTTATTTACTTAAAAATGATGACATTTACTGATTTTATGCATATGTACATTGTGGCACATGTGTGGAGGGCAGAGGACGATTTTGGGGAGTGGTTCTCTCTTTCTACTTTGAGTGCAGGTGATCAATCAGACTTTGTGACAAGCACCTTTTCATCCTGAGCCATCTCGCTAGCCCTGGCAGAAGCAGTTTTAAAGTCCTTTTCTTTTTTAGGGGGCATGGAGGGTTGTAAGGAACACTATAGGTCAAATCCAAGGCCCTGGGCATGCTGAGCAAGCATTGTCCCAGTTTTAAGGAAAGATGTCTGGAAGGCTAGACAGTGCTCCCCATTCTCCATAAGCTGACTGTCTTCTCACTTGGCCACACTGTCTAAATGGCTCGTTACCCCATCACCACCATCCCATTGTTCCTCACAGCATCTGCCACCACTTCTGTTTGTTTACTGCTTGTCTGCATGCAGAAGGTAAAAATCCTACCAGGGCAGGGCCTTGTCTGCTTTTATACTCTGAAACCCTAACAGGTAGAAAAGTGCCTGCCAAAAATTGCTGTTTGTTGAATGAGTGACACAGGAAAGAAAGGGCGTACTTGAGTTATGGAATGACACAAAATTTGGCGTGACCTGGACGGCTAAAAAGTTTACTGGGAAGTTCAGTAGAGGGATCTCCTGGACTGGCTTCCTCATACCAAGTCCTGGCTGAGTCACTGACTTGCTTATGGGCAAAGCTTCCCTGCCTGTCTGCTTATACCCTGGTGAGGTGACTTTAGGAACCCATTTCTATGCAACAGGCATGGGTCACTGTATGTCACCCATCACCTCTGTATTAAGCCAACTGGAAGCAGAGCTGGGGGCTGGTCCTGTACACTACTGTATCTGCAGAACTAAGCACTGCAGAAGAAAGCAGTGAATGAGTATGTAAGAGGAAACCCAGGGCTCTTAATCCCCTCCAAAGTCATTTAAAAAGAAATCGGGACCTGCTGGAGCCTCAGTTCCCTGCAATGAGGTTGAAGTCTGTCAACAAGGTTCCAGACTCCCCAGCGGGGAACTTCGGCTTACCAGCCATTCTGCCCTGTCCTCCCCTTTGCTGTAATGGAGACAAAAGTCTTTCATTATGTCTGCATGGCCTAGTAATACCTTAGCTGGCCGGTGTTAGCTGAGAAGGGGAAGTGGCCATTTTTTACTCAAAAGTATTTGTCTTTGTAAAATATCTTGCAGGCTTCTGAGTCCTGGTGTGTGTAAAGCTACCCATTCATATTGATAGTCACAGATAGAAGCAAAGGGGGCCTAGATAGAGAAAAAATAAATACGCACCAAGCAGCTAAAAACTATAAAATAAAAACCCTCTTTGCCTACATGGCACTCTGCTCTGGGGCAGATGGAGATCTTATTCAGCTAACAGTGTTAAGTCAAATGTTCTTTCTTAGCAAACAAGATAGGTCACAGGAGGGAGGACTCCCAACCCCCATCCTGGGTGTGACTACATCTACATATGAAACCTGTGAAGGCCTGAGCAACATCTGCATATCAAAAAACTATTTGGCTTTTTAAACCTCTTCCCAGAGCAATTCTCTCTCTTTCTGGTGTGGCCCTTTCCCTGGTAATGTATATTGTAAGTGTCTCCCTCCTTCTCTTCTTGGTGTGGTTTTTCCACTGACAAGGCGCATTGCATTGTCAGTCTCTCCCACTTGCCCCTCTCTTTTCTTAACATGTACTATTAATTCCCGTATTAAAAACGCTCCTGCGTTTTACTTCTAAAGCGTGTTCCACGTGTCATGTTAAAGCGCGTCATGCGTGTCATTTCCTCGGGTCCCATAAAAGAACGAACTACCCTGTTCGTTTGTCATTCTTCATTTTTCCTATGCTCGTACTCCCTCCTATGTAGAGTTTCCCTGAACCCATTTGTGGGAAAGGCTGGTTCCTTCCACAGGGACTGCTGCACAGACCCTCTGCATTCAACATGAACCAAGCCTCAGGCGAAAAGGCACTTAAGCAGTTGGACTCCTTCTCCAGGGAAGGAAGAAGGACAAGCCTAGGCTCCAGATCCAGTTCCATGCCATGTTTTAGAAGTCGTGTTTAAGTCTGCCTTCATCCTCATCCCTTCCACTCCAGCATAAGCAAAATTATAACCCTGCACACTGACCTGCATGTCATTATCATATTCTGGGAGCTCCTGCCTTGAGGGACTTCTTCCCTGGGACCGCTGACTGTGAATGACAAATCCAAAGTCAGGGTTGCGGAATCAGCCAGACCTTTCTTGTGCAGCAGAGGGAGGAAGCAGAGAATGAGAGATTCTGAAAATAAAGGTAAGGGGCTGACAGCAGAGGGGAAGCTAAACGATACTTGGGAAGATGTTACAACATAGATGTGTTTAGTTTGTGCTGATTAGTTTGATGGCTGATTTGATTACTGGGGTATATTCGTAATTTTTAGTTATGTAATATATGTCCTCTTTAAATGACTTTTCTAAATACCATGTTATTCGGTTTTCCATGTTTTGCAATACTAAACATACGTATTTTTTGTATTCTTTATTTAGTCTGGCGCTAAGTACATACTGCACTTTTTTAAAAAATCGCTTCCAGAATTTTGATACTTTTATTTTAGGGTTGTTTATAATTGTTAATCATTAAAATAAAAAAAAAATAAAAGTGTATGCACACTCACATATGCGCGAACACCCGAGCAAAGAGAGACGATGACTCGGTGACTCGGATATGATGGGATGGATGGTCGGGGCGAGGCTGGGTTCCAGGGCTTCCAAAAGCAACAGTGGCGCATCCCAATGGAGCCAGGCTTCTCTAATCTAGGCTTTAAAAGGGACAGGGTGGGGCCCGGGGCAGTTGGACCCTTCCCATTCAGGCATCGATCCAGATCCATGTGGTTTTGATGTTTAAATTTTAATTAAGCAGTCCCAGGGAGGAAGAGCTGTGGAGGCCTGGGGCGGGGGAAAGCCTAGAGGACAGTTCACTCCTGTTTCCTACCCAGCAGCCACTCTTGGAAAATAATTGCTGTGTTATCAAAGTATTCAAGATCAGCAGCACCAAAAGAGGCCTTTCCCTGGCTATTTGCAGTGGCTAGAGAAAGGGTTAATGGAGAAAGACGGGAAAATTGCCTATTTGTCAAGTCATGCTAGGCCATGAACATGACTTAGAAGCAATTAAACTGTCAGAATCGGAGGCTGAGGCCCAGTTCAGGATTCGCTGATATTTGGAACAGAAACAATACCCTCCTCAGGGTGTCAGCATGTTGTAGGCTTCAGGTCTCCTGTCCTTCCTGATGGAAGCTGGTATCTGGAATTTTTCTATTAGTTTGTTTTGCAAAGTGCATTGGGCCAGCAATCCAGATAGGCAGGTCCTGACTTGTTCAGCCATCTCTCATTAGAGACTGGGGACAAGACTCTTGGTTTCCTTGAGTCTCCGTTGTTTTTATCTCTCAAGTGGAAAGACTTTAAATGACGTTAATGTTTACTGAGCTGTGGGGGACCAGGTGGACTGTGAGTAGCCTTTTAGATAGGCACAATAGAATAAATTTACTTAAAAACTAAGAAACCTGCATGTATGGAACTAACTTATTTTTCTGAAGCTCCTGTTTTCAGATATTTATGTTTGTATGTGGCTGTATTCTGTCATCAGGTCTATGTTCTTTGAGTTCTAAATAAAGCACACTGAAGAGTGATGAAACAAGCCATAACTACTAATTTTATTTTCAAAGGGTGCGTGACATGCAACTGTATTGCATGTGTATGCATCTATCTAGAGAGAAAGATGAAGTCGGCAACTTCCCTCTGCTTTGCACAGTGTATAAGACCCCAAGCAGGTCCTGGGAAGATGTATTTCTAGGGTCCCTGAGGGTCCTTCAGGACAGGTTCTAGGTTGGGAGATGAGTCTGTGTTAAGGAGTGGATCTGAGTGTGTGTGAAGGTTGGTGTATACACGTGTGTGCGCGTGTGAGGGCACACGCACACACACACACACGTTCACCAAAGTAAATAATAACAAAAACATGAAAAAATAAATTTGCCTACATCATTAATTAGAACTAATTTACCTTGTATAAAAAGGAAAATGTGACCCCCAGAAAATAATGGTTTTTGACTAATTTTCTTGTTTGCTTGAAAAATAGTCATGTTAAAGTCTGTGAATTCATCAGTGAGGTCTTAAAAGCAGAGATATGAAAGAACAAGGGAGGAGAATTTGAAAAAAAAGCGGAAATGTTTTTGTACATAAAAGGCAGAGAATATATTTCTCCTCTAATGTTTCAGAATTCGAGGGATGTTTATTCAATATTAACAACCATGACATTCTATGAGCAAATGAGGCTGTGCCTAGTATTTGAATATGCTGAGACTAGGATTGGAGCACTGCCTGTGACCTAGATGTTTTCACTAGAAGATACTGCAAAGTCAGACTGGGAGTCGGACAAGATCAGACCAGGCTTTAAAGCCTCACATACTAAATATGTTTTTTGTTCTTTATTTAAAAAAATGTATAAAGAAATGTTAATTTTCATTTCCCTTAGCCATCATAACTCCTTTGGTATCTTCTGAGAAAACACACATTCTTTCAAGGGCTTTTGTCTGGTTGGGCTGGTGAAATTTTTGTAGGAAGGACCTGTAAATATTATGTGATTTATCAGTGGACCAGGGCATGTGTTAAGACAGATTAGAAATGCTAGTATATAACTATAATTGAAATTGAGCTGAGCAGAAAGTACCCTGTGTTGTAGGAGTTTATTTTTAGTTATGTATAAAATAATTATCTTATGCACTGTTGGGTGAAGGTCTCCCTACGTTTTGGCATTTTATATTGTTTGCATGTGTTGAATTTATGTGGGGGATGTCTGATTGTTAATGATCTGCATGTGCTATCAGTAGAATACCTGAGGAGTTCTGTATCAATTAAAACACCTTAGCTGGGAAGCTCAGGGTTCCACTGACCAGTATGTTGCTGGCCAGGATGGTGGTTCCCTCTGCTGAGGTCTGGCAGGGATTCCACCAACAAATATGCCTCCTTGTCTCCTTGATGAGCCACCACAGCAGCCTAACTACTACAACCCTATTTTTCTTTTTCTTTCACTTTTGGGACAAGATCTTGCTATGTCTACAGCTCACACTGACCTTGAACTCGGTTCATCCCTGGCTGGTCTTAGACATAAGCCTTCTATCTCAGTCTCCTGAGTGCTGAGATTATGAGGGAGTGCCATCTTTTCTAGTAGAGAGACTGGGACATCAGGGATATAAATCCTCTGGAAAGTGATGCCACTGGTTATTGATTTGTCTTTGTGCTACTGGAGTTGGCACTTGGAATTTTTGTTTTTGGGTTGTCCCTGGGATATAGAAATCTAATGTATTTTAATGTGTTGGCTTTTTTGTGATCTTGCTAATTAAGACAGTTTTATTTTCTTGTTTTCAATTCTTATACATTTTTAACCGCTCTTCTTTAGTATTAGCTGAGATCTCTCTTAAATTGCTGACTAGTGTGCTGGCATGATGGCTTAGCAGAAAGGCACTTGTTGCCGATCGTGATGGCTTGACTTTGACTCCCAGGACCTACATGGTAGAAAGAGAGAACACACGTTCCTTCAGGTACTGTATCATAATTGATTATTATAAACTATTTAATAATTTCCATTTTGAATTTTTTTTGACCCAGACCATCATGTAGAAGTGGACTTCATTACTAGGTGACTGAAGTAGCTGTATCTAGCTATTTCTTTGCTATTTACTTCTAGTGTAGTAAGAGAACAGACTGTGGATATATTAATTAGTTCTTAGAAAAATTTTGATCAGATTTGAGGCCCTGAATACAGTTAGACTTATATATGTCTATACTGTGCATACATTACACACACACAAACACACACACACACTTTGAAATGTGTGTACACTAAAGTTGTTTGGTTCTTTCTATGTTTTAGCTATGTCACTTATTTCAGTTTTTTTTCTTTAAAAAACAAAGATTTACTTTTGTTTTTATGTATGTATATGTGTGTATATCTGTGTGAATAAATGCCATGTGTCCAGGTGCCCCTGGAGGTGAAAAGGGACATTGGAATTCGTGGTGCTGAAGCTATAGGATTGTGGGCTGATGTGTGTATTGGGAATTGTGCTTTGGTCCTCTGAAACAGCAGAATGTACTTTTTGTTTTTGCTTTTGTTTTTCGTGACAGGGTTTCTCTGTTGTAACTCTGGCTGCCCTGGAACTCACTCTGTAGACCAGGCTGGCCTTGAACTCACAGAGATCTGCCTGCCCCTGCCTCCCAAGTGCTGGGATTAAAGGTGTGTGCCACCACTGCTTGGCCAGAATGCACTTTGCAGCCCAGGCTGGCCTTGAACTCAGTGTAGTCACCATTCCTCAGCCACCCAGCCAGGATTGCAGGCATGACTTACCTAGCCTTGCTTGCCTTGGCATTCTTCTTTTCTGGTGTTGCCATAAAAACTGGCCTGGAATTTGCCATGTAGACCAGGCTGGCCTTGAAGTTGTGTCAATTCTCCTGCCTCTGCCTCCTGGGTGTTAGGATAACAGTTGTGATCCACCACTCCCAGATCACCTTTGGCTCCACTGAGTGTATGTAATTGTGGAGAAGCCGAGAAGGAGACATGCACTGTAGACGCTGAGCTGGGAGGGTCATTTGAGCCCTGGAGTTCAAGGCTGGCCTGGGGAACAGTGAGACCCTGCATCAAAACCAACACCCCCCAAACCAAAGCCAAACCATTAACAAAAACCTGGGCTGGCAGATGTTTTAATCAGCACTTAAATGATTAAAAAAATTGAGCTTTTATTGGTGTATAGACATCGAATATAGCTCTAGGGTTCAAAGGGTTTAAGTGATCAAGTTATAAGTTGTTTTATAGACTGGATCTAAACTTTTTCCACTACCCAGCATGCATCCTTTTGGTTTCTTCTCCAGTAGCAAGGCTGTGTGTTGTGTTAATCGGACGCAGGAGCTTCCTGCCATGTCTGGTCATTTATTCGGCTCATTCTTTGAGCACATGTACACCTGGCTCTCCTTTCGTCATAGATGCACATTAGGTGGTTCTTGAATCTCCAGGAGTGTAAACTGCCCTACTCATGTCCCTAACAGCAGAAAGTGACTGGAAAGTGTTGTCAGTGGTTGTGGATACCGTGGAAAGGTTTCTCATGATTTCTATTAAAATTAGACCAAGAAACAAACTGGTACTTTCTTTCAGTCTCTTGATGTGCTTCCCTCTCCACTTCTGGTATGGAAGGCATGCCACGCAAGGCGGCATTGGAGGCTGCAGTGTTCTGTCAGTTACCTGACTACGAGTCTGTTAAGTGCAGTCAGTTTGTGGAAACTCACTGAGCTGAACATGTAATCTGTTCACTTTTCAGTACGTACGGTATACACCTGAATAGAAATTGTAAAAATGAACCCTTTGATAGTAAATGTCTTTTTTTAATTTAAATTTAAATTTTGAGAAAGGTTTTCACTACGTAGCTTTGACCAGCCTAGAGCTCAGATACGTTCACCAGGTGAGCTTGCAGCCACCCTCATGCCTCCCGAGTGCTGTGATGACGAGGACAAGCCACCGTTCCCTGATGATGTCAGGTATTTTAGAAAAGTGCCAAGGACAAAGTGCGGGGTCACTGATCAAAGTCAGCCTTATTTTGTGAATGAGGTCACTGGGGAGGGGACGTTCCTTGGGAGCTGCGGATGGCTCAGAACCCACGTCAGGCCTTCTGATTCTTACATGTTATACTCTTCCACTTGCTGATCAGAGAGTAGAGGACTGGATAGCCAGCACGATGTAGGCTCTGGAGGGTGCTCGCAAATCCCTACGCACCTGCGTGAGTCAGCACCTCCCTCTTTCTGTTTTTCTGTCTTGTCCTCATCCTCTGTCTCGGCCACTTAAAAACACTTTTATTTCAAATTGCTACCTTGGAGGCTTTTTAAATTATCACCTAAGAATCATTTGATCACGTATGCTAGAGAGAGAGGGAGAGACTTCGTGCCTGTGAAATTTAACAAGAGCCTGATTCAAGGCATTCCTGTTCCTCTGGGCCATTTTTAGTTTTGTGCTTCGTTGTTTAAATTTAGGATCAATTTTCCAAGTTGAGGGGGTGGTGGTGGTTTGCAGAAATTGAACCTGACTCCTGCTGCTGCAGGATAAATGGGATAATCTGGGAACTGGCTAGGAGAGGGGTGGAGAAAGGGACTTGCCTTAATGCCTCAAAAGTAGGATAAAAAGCCAGGCCTGGTAGTGCTTGCCTTTGATCCCAGCACTCAATAGACAGAGGCAGGTGGATCTGTGAGTTTGAGGCCAGCCTGTTCTACAGAGCGAGTTCCAGGACAGCCAGGGCTACATAGAGAGACCCTGTCTTAAAAATGAACAACAACCCTCCTGAAAGTAGGGTAAGGGAAGAGAGACAATGACAGCTCTCTCTCGCCTCCTCCCTAGTGAGATGTGGCCTGTTGAGGATACAGGGATAGGATCTTTGGCTGGGGAACCCAGACTTTAAAATTAAAATACAAATATTTAAAGATTAACCAAAATATTAATACTTACTGGAATGTTAGCAATCAGCATTGCTAATATCAACATTAATATTAACATCAAGAGTCTAAAATATGCAGTTATGTGTCTATGCACACATGTATGTGCACACCCATATATCACAGACTGTTAACTTCCTGTCACTGTGACAGGACACCTGAGGAAACCGCCTTATGGGAGGAAAGGCTATTTCGGACACAGCTGTAGAGATTTCAGTTCTTGTCACTGGCCTTATTACTCTGGGGCTTTGTTAGCACACAATATATCATGATGGCACACGCTGTGGGTAAAGTCTACTAACCTGGCATCCAGGGAGGGGGTGGATGTCTCCATTGCCAAACTTACTTCCACTGAGTCTTCCTCCCTATGGTTCCACAGCCTCTCCAGGCTTTTAGCATGTTAGTCTTTGGGTGAGGTTTAATAGCCAACAGACAGCACATATCTACTGTTCATACATGCACACGCACACACCCACCTTGGAGCTGGTGTCCATCAAGCTAGATTGTGGGTTTCCCGTGTTATTACTCCACTGTCAGCCTGGCTCAGGCTCCTCTTCTTTCTTGTAGTGGTAACCTCTCCAGGCCAGGTGTCCTGACCCCAGGTCAGGCAATGACTTACTTACTCTCAAGGCCTTCTACATTTTTAACTGCTGTGTAAAAGCTGAACAAGTCTTGGGCTCTTAGTACCAGCTTTCAGATGTGGGATGGGAAAGAGGAGAAGAAAAGAAGGGAGGGAAACAGACAGGGAGAAAACCACAAGTGGACAAGTCCCTTACTTTCCTGGAGCCTCGTTTCTCTTCCCCCACCTTCCCTCCTCTTTCTCCCCTCCCCTGACTGTGCGTGAGAGAGAGAGAGGGAGAGAGAGAGAGAAGAAAGAGAGAGAGAAAGAGGGAGGGAGAGAGGGTCTTACTAAGTAGCTCAGACTGGCCTTCCACTTGTGGCAATTCTCCTGAATGCTAGGATTATTATTATTATTATCATTATTATTATTACTATTATGTGCTGAACCATCAGGAGAAGGACTTAGTAGAAGTAATCCCACCACACTTGGCAGTTATCTTTCATTTATTTATTTTAAAAACAATTTTACAAGTGTTTTTATGCATCAAGTTTGTGTTTGGGTGCATGTATGTGGGTACCTGCATGCCGTGTCAAGCGTATGAAGGTCAGAGAACAACGTGTGTGCGCGCACATGTGTTCTAATTAGTAGGCCCCGGGGGATCCGGCTCAAGATTAGGGTTAGGGTTAGGGTTAGAGCTTTGGTCCGGTGAGCCATCTCGCTGTGGCCCCAGTGTCCTTGCTTTGAAAAGGAAATAGTAATACTTAGTTCTAAAATTAGAAATAGTACATTGAAAACGCCAAGTACAGTACCTGCTAGTGAGTAGGTGAAAATTCTCCCCAAAGGGATTTACAAATATCCAGGAACCTGCAAAACCTGCAGAACTATTGGCAATCCGGGTCCTTGGAGATAATGGCTGCAGAAGTGCCCGAGGACTGTCTCTGCGCATGCTCCCTTACTTATTTGTGATCATAGTCTTCTCTTAACTCTGCTTCCCATTTTCTACATTTTTAGTGACCTTAAAATTACAGTTAGACTGACAGGTGTCTCATCTTGATTACTAGGTCTTCATTTACGAAAATGAGATTTATAAACCGATACTGAATCTCTGAAGTTTACCAGGATGCTGTGTGAGATAATTCAAACTCCCAGTAAATGATACAGACGGGCCTGCTTTCCTCCCTCCCTCCGTCCCTCCCTCCTCTCCTGTCCCTTCCCTCTTTCTTTTTGCTCATTTCAGTGGAGGAGAGGCTTCTTTTTGATCTTTAAAGAGAGGAAGCAAGAGGTAGATGAGCCGTTCACTGGCATGGAAGTGAGGAAACTGAGTTTCTGTTTCCTGTCTGACCACTGACTCAGCCGGTCCACGTTCTGTAAAAATGAGAAGAGTAGGTTTATGATAGAAATTGTCACACTGGGTTTGTCTGAGTTTTAGAGCTGTGTGGAGATGCTTTTTGCATATTAGTAAGATTGTGTCCTGTGTCTGAGCCAAGCCCTTCTCCAGCATGGACAAGGTCTACATTCGATTCAGCACTGGTAAGAAAAAAAAAAAAGAATTAGGTGACAAAATAAGAATTAAACTTGAAATTTTATGAATAAAATACTTTTGTACCTTAAAACAAGTAAGACTTCAGATACCGTAAAATGCACCCTGTTGAGATATGCCTAGTGAGAGACTCAGGCTGGGCTGTCAGGGAAGGACCATGTTAATGTGTCACGAGACAGGAAGAGACGGAAGGAGGATTGTGGACTTTATCTCTGGCTCCCGGATTGTAGCTCCTTGCTTATGTCTCCCTAGTATCTCCAAGGGACTGTGAGGAAGGCAGCTGCGGGTACAGGTGATGAACTGGTGAACCGTGAACGCTGTCTTCCCCAGTTCCTATGACACTGAAAGGGGCTCATGTCAGTGTCAGACTTCACAGGCGCTGAGGTCACTCTGTGTCAACACAATCACATCCCTGTTGTTTTATGTGGAACCTAGCACATGTGAGCTATCCCAGGAGTATTTGTTAAGTAATTAGTGTGCAGTTTAGTGTACTGTTGGCTTGCGTGAGGGTGCACACCTGCACCACCTGAGCAGCAGCATGGTGAGTTCAAGTCTGCTTGGCTACATAGTTAAACACAAACCGATGAAAGCCGCCACCACCACCACCACCACCACCACCACATCCACTACCACCACCACCACCACCAGCAACAACAACAAATCGGCAAATTCTAGAGTTGCTAGATGTTTCAGAATGCACAGTGAGGTCCTGTGCATCCTTCCTGATCCCTCCCTGAGTGTAAAACTAGATTTATTTATTTACACATGTTTGCACATGTGTGTATGTGTATGCATGTGTGTTAGACTAGTTAATGTCAGATATCTTGTTTGATTGCTGTCCAGCTTACTTATTGAGGCAGGTTCTCTTGCTAAGCCCAGAACTCCTAATTTGGATAGTAGGGAGCCAGCCTGCCCCCTGGTCTCCTGTCTCTGCCTTTAGGACTGGTGTTAGAGGCAGCCACCAGGCCTGCCTAGCTTTTCCGTGGATTCTGGGGATCCAGACTCTGACCCTGATGCTTGCACAGCTTACTGCTCTTCGCTGAGTGCTCAGCCTATTGGGAAGGTTAATCACGACTGCCAGCATGACTGGACTTAGGATTGTTATGAAGACACAGCAGAGGATGTCTGTGACCCACCAGGAATGCAAGCTGTTCCGTCTGTGGGTGGGTCCCAGACGGAATAAAACTGAGAAAGCAAGTCTAGCACACTCGCCTCCCTCTGCTCCTGACCGGGATTGATGTGACTAGCTGCTCAAGCTTCTGCCACCATGCGTCCCTGACTGGCGGACTGTATTCCACAACTATGAGGCAGAATAATCCCATCTTCCCTTCAGTCGCTTTTGTCGGATATTCTGTCACAGTAACACATGCATGTTTTCATGTCTAAACTTAGTGGTAATGCCTAGAGGTGTGTAGGTCTAAACACATTAGTAATAATCTTAGGGTAGCCAGAAAGTGTCAGTCAAGCATTTCCTCTTGGAGTGTTCTATCCAAGAGTGAGTCCAGATTCGAATTCTCTACTCGTTTCTCCTGGTGTCACCCACCATCTCCATGCCTGCATGAATGCTGCTTGTCCCTCCTTGTGTCTGTGTCTGTGTCCCAGAACAAAGGGCTTTTCTCTGTATTTATTAAACAGTACAGAAAGTGCCATATTGGGGAAAAATGAGGGAATCTTTACAGGAATCTTTAGCAGAGTTTTCCAGGGGATGAAACCTTACTGACTCTAACTTCCCTGGGTGGCCCAGATAACAGGCTGTACTACGAATATCACTGCACAGACTTAGCAGTCTCTGTCCATGTCACTTCCAACATTTATAGTGGATATTTGTTTTATAAGGCTGTTTTTTATCTATTTGCTGTTTCCAGTGTTTATTATCATAATATACACATACAACATGCATTACTCATGGGTCCGACGTGGATGAGTATATAAGTTAAGATTAAAGCTATGCATTAGCTTGGGTTGTAAAACTTGATTACATGGGACCCAAGGTAAATAAGGCTGGCTGTTACATTGTTCTCTTAAAGGCAGGCTTAACAAACAGGCTGAGTACTCAGCAGGATGCCGATCTTAAGTCATGAGTGACCTCAAGGTGTGTTATTAACTCTGGTTGTGAGGTCCAGCAAAATTTCGCCTCTTAGAATGTAAGAGATGTTTTTATAATAATGTATGCCACATAGAGGTAGGCATTAGTGTATCCATATGTGGATGGAGCCATCTGAGGGTCAGCACTGAGATATAACCTGCTCAAAGCCAGACAGCTAGTAGGTGGCTGTTATTCTCTGCTTCACAAAGGCTCATGCCTTGAGCCTTGGCCCCCAGCTCATGGTGCTATTGCCGATGGTAGAAGCTTAGGAGGAGAAGTCTAGTAGAAGGTGGGTGGTTATTGGTAGAGTTGCCCTTGAAGGTAGTTTGGGGGCCCTGGCCCATCTTTTCCTTCTGTTTCCAAGTTGGTACACATGAACAGTTTTGCTTGACCAGTGCCTCCCTCACTGCCCTCACTGCAGGCCCCAAAGCAATAGAGCTGACTGGCCGTGATGAAAACCTGTGAACCAGTGAGCCAAAAACCAAATCTTTCTAAGTTGATCAGCTATGTATGGCACTTTTGTCACAGAGACAGGGCCAGATCCAGGATTCCAGCATGTTTCTTCGATTCCAACAAATTATTTATTTGATTTTGTTGAGACAGGGTCTCATTATGTAGTTCAGGGTGGCTTCAAAATAGCAACCCTCCTGCCTTAGCTTCTGGAGTGCTGGGATTACTAGAACCTGCCCTCCTGCTGTTCACAGCTGTGTTTTTATGATGTTCCGCCTGCCCCATAAAGGCAGAAAGAGTCACACCATAAAAATCAATTCCCATGTGCACATTATAGTTTGAAGTTATTATCTTTAAATAATTTCAGGCCTGTTTGGAATGCTCAAGCCAGTGGTGAATGAGAGGGGATTAGATTGGAAAGGTCGTGTGAGAGTGGGTGAGGCTGGGTATGCTGTTGCATGCATTGCTCTGCCTGATGTCGCAGTGCGCTTAAAATTAAATTCTTGCTTTGATAGATTTGCCAGAGAATCACATTAAAAGAAATTCAAAGTCTATTCAAACAATGCAGACAAATGAGGTGATACAGCATGAAGACATGGAAGGGAGGGTGGCCTTACAGATGTGTAACTTAGATGTCAAGACCTGCAGGTTCGTGAACTCCTGGTGTAGTGTGTGAAACCCTGGAGTAGTGAGATGCTATCATAGTGATTGACTTTCCTGCCTCCATCTTTAGAAGCCTTCAGTGCCTCCTTAGCAGTCATTTTTGTTCCTGGTTACAGCATTTCTCTCACTTGTTATCAGTCTTTAGGGGAATAGGCATTTATTTACTTTGCTGGGTACTTATCTTATGGGGCTAGGATTGACTCAATGGTCCTGCACTGGCTACACAAGTAGGGTACCACTAAGCCCCATACCCAGCCTGGGCCCACTTTGCTGCCTGCTTTTCTCTATGAGAATGTGGAACACCCCAGGAAGTGCTGCGGAGAACTTGGGGCTTAACCTTTACGAGGTGATCATTTATTTTCATTCTGATGCCAGTGTAAAACCCCAGCCTGACCTCCTGTTGTTCCCATAAACTTTTAGTCTTCTGCTGGACTCTGGACCTGGCACCTCACCACTTCAGGGCCCGAAGAAGTGGATCTGCAGGTTTCACCACTTCTAGAGTAGACTTCCCTCCCAGCCTAGTTCCCAAGTTTAGTCTTGCTTTCATGACTCTCTCATCACAGAGCAGCAGCAGAAGAAGGACATTTTTTTTGAGCTTATAGCTCTCCTGGAGCTGGAGTTATAGACAATTGTTTTCTGCCCAACATGGATGCTGGGAAACAAACTGGTCCTCTGGAAGAGTAGCAAGTACTCTTGACCATTGGGCTTTGTCTCCAGCCCCTATGAAGCAGATTTGATCTTGGGAAAGAACAGAGTAGGCATACATGTTCATCTTGCCTTTTAACCAGTACTACCTCCCTTCCTGAAGCCCAGGCTCTCACTCTCATCGTGTGTGTGTGTGTGTGTGTGTGTGTGTGTGAGACAGTGTGTGTATATGTGAGTGTGTGTGTGTGTGTATGTGAGTGTGTGTGTGTCCACTAGTTAATTTTGATTCCCTCTGTGTTTGCTTAGGCGTGGTCTGCTTGACTTTTGTTTTTATTTATGTAGGATTGGCCTGGTGCCTCAGGGTTCCTCTTTTCTCCTTCCCTGGTACTGGGGTTATAAACTTGAACCACCACAACTAAATTCCAATCCCACCCCACATTTTGTTGCTAGAGCTCAAACTTATGTTTTCAAGCCCTTTGTCAGCTGAGCTGTCTCTCCAACCTCGCCTCCCCCCAAACACACACACCAGGTTCTTACTAGTAACACAGACAACTTTCTATCCTCTACTTCTGGAAAAAAGAACACTTAGCTTTCTTTTCAGCCACAGGAGAGGAACTAGGACTGCTTTGTACTGGACAGAACTACACTTGAAGACAGACCAGGGAATATTTATTTACACACTTAATATAAGTATAGACAGTTCTTTTAGGTACTGTTCAACTGTTTCTTCAGCTACATCATGCTAGTCATCACATTCTGTGCACTGGATAGTTAGAAGCAGAAAGATCTTCATGGGGATGCCAGCTTTTTAGGAATCCATTAGAGTTAAGTTGGTGTGTGTTTCAAGTTAGTCTCCAAACTAGTTTTTAGGCTGTTATAAATTAATCTAGATAGGGTATCGTATTGTGTCCTTTATCTCCAGTTTGTAGAAATATTGATAGTTATTCTGATTGATTTACTTTGTGTTAAGTATAAAGCTAAAAAAAAAAATGGTGTGGCCCAGGGGCGTAGCTCTTGGTACAGTCCTTGCCTGCTTCCTATGTTTAAGATTCTGGATTCCATCCAGAAAAATAAATAAATAAATAAATAAGTAAATAAATAAATAGATAGATAGATAGATAAAAGGAAGGTGCTGTCTAGCCCATTCATGTCTGTCTTTAAATTTACAAATTTGGGAGATGGATATCCAAAAATACAAAGGCATATGTCTCAGTTTCTTTCACCAGAATATCTGCAGTTCTGAAGTGTAGCAAAAATAACCCAAAGCACTCCTTTTGAAAATACTAGTTTTCACTTTCAGAAATGGTGGTCCCTAAATTCTCTAAATATAGTGATTATAAAGCTAGCATCCACCAAGACACATAATGGACACTAGATGTTGGTACTCTCTGTGGGTCAGTAACGAATTGAGAAAGTGCAGAAAGAGATTATTAAATGTCATTGGAAATTATTTTGTTACTAGATTTTAAAAGTAATTGCTCTAGGGAAGTAACCGGAATAGCTTACAGATTTTCAAGCTTGAAAATAAAGCATTCGTGTTTAAAATGATATTTCAGTTTTCCCCACCACCATTCCAAGTTGTTCTAAGCAAGCATTAGCTCTGGATCCTGTGTCTGGTCACATTTCACCTCAGCAGATGAGAATTTACTGGGCAGGGGATGGAGAAGGAGTGAACCATCTAGTGCCCAGCATTCTTGATGCTTTCTCTATCCACGGGCTGTGTTTGTGTTATCTTTAAACAAGAAAATGCCTATCAAGCCAGTTAATTTGACTGTGAGGAGTGGAATTTCTAGGGAATTTAGGTTCCAGATGATCTGGATTGAAGACTCTTAGTTGCTGTTGTTTGGTTTTTGTGTCCTGACATGATCAAAATAATAACAAGAGAAAACTGAGTAAGCTGAGAAGCAAGTTAGGCCGGCTCAGGCTTTGTGCCCTGTATTCCCACACGTTGAGCATGCGTGCACTTTTATTTTCTTGTACCACAGGGAACTGTCAGAGGACTTCTGAAAGGCTTTCATTTTAGTTTATCCAAAGACCAGGTGAGAGAAAGGATACTCTTAAGTCAACATTTTTATCTAGTCTCACCTGAACTGAGTAATGAGCCTCCTGAAATACTATCAGGTGAAAACAAATGTCGGCCTATGGCATCTTGAGACTGAACAGAATTCACATCTAGGTTGTGGAGACCTGAAACTTACACAGGGCCGGGGTCTCTTTAATACACAAATTGCACGTGGACAGTTAGGCTTGCCGGGCCGTCCTTAAGAAAAGGGCATGGCCTCCAGCTCAGTTAATGGTAATGGCAGTTTTCCTTGCCTACAGCTATGAAAGAAAAATAAGGCTAGAGGATGGAAAGAAAATCTGATATGTTTCCTTTTCCAGACACCTCTCGAGCCAGCTGAGTGAGGGAGTCCTTTCTCCCAGTTCCAAGGTAAAGGATAAGAGACCTGGAGGTGCAGGTGACTTAACACCCCTCCCCCCATTGTACCTTCAACAAATAGTTGCTGAACAGATATGCCCCTAGCTCCCTTACCCTGTTGGGAACCAGCTCTTGCACATCTACAGCTCACCCGGTGCCAGGAGTGCGGGGAGATGCTGCTGGGCTCTGAGTACACAGATGGCCTGCCTTCAACACCGTTCTTTCCCCCTCCTACTGGAGTTACAAGCCAGCCCACCAAGTCATCACCATCCTGGCGGCTTTCACCTGCGAATCCTCCAACAAAGACAAGCGGAGTTACAGGAAATGGGCGTGCCTGGCTCTCCCTGTGGCGCCGCGACTCCAAGGCTCGCCAGGCCCGAGACACCCCCCCCCCGCCCCCAGCACATGCGCGCTGGCACACACCTCCCTCCGCGCTGTCGTGGTCCCCTCCCCATCCCGCCCCGCCCCGTTTTCCGCTTTCAGCCTCTCTCCCTTCGGCAGTCACCTCCTTCACTCGCTTCTGTTTATTTCCTCCCCATGCAGCCGCTCCGGAAGCTGCCCAGCCGCTGCCAGGCTGCACCTACACTTCCTCGGGCGCCGTCCAGTCGACCCGGGGCCGGGCCGGCTGCGCCGCTGTGCCAGGGCCGGTGGCCGCTGCCTTCTCCTCCTCTTCGCGTCATGTCGGGCACTTGATTATTATTGTTATTATTATTGTTATTTTGCATTCCTCCCTTAGCCTGTCCCGCTTTCCCTCCCCTCTTCCTTTCCCAGGTTAATTTTTTTCCTTCCTCCTCTTCTCCGGGCTTGCCCATGAGCTTCCTCGGGAGCTGTCGGAAAAAGACCAGCAGCGATGGTTATGAATCTTTGCAGCTGGTGGACACTCACGGGGACTCCAGCGCGCGGGGCGGGGGGCGCAGCCAGCGCGCAGTCCCGCCCGGCAGCCTCCGCACCGCGCCAGCACCACGGACAGCTCAGGTAGCCGCTGCGCTGGCGCAGCCCTCGGGCCCAGGCTGGTGGAGGCTAGGTCGCAGGCCATGGCATCTAATACCACTTGGTGTCGTGTCTCTAATTAATTTGGTCCAGGGAGCTAAGAAACGCTAGATCAGTCGGAGGCTCGGTGACCTTAGCGAGCACCTCTTAATCTCTCTAGGCTGCCGAACACACCAGCTGGGGGCAGGGAGACGAGGGGAGGGAAGGGCCTAGGAGGAGAGGGAAGGGAGCCTGGGGAGGGAGGCCCCTGGAGGTGAGGCGGCTGCATTTTCCACACAGCAGCAGTAGCCTAAGTGAAGGAGAAGTGCTTTTGCAGCTTGCAGTTTATTCCTTCCAGTTGTTCCCCTGATGGCGCTGTTATTTACAATTATGTAAATCTCTGCCACGTCTAAACGGTCTGCCAGGGTTAACGTTTCTTTTCTCCCACGGAAGGCTTTACCCGGGATCAGGAGCCCTGTTAAACAACATAGCTCTAACGCTTTACACAATGCAATTTATTTCCTCTGTCATTGGCTTTGACCTTACCCTTTTGCGTGCTAATATTCCCTAAAGCTTCCCATATAGGAAGATGGAAGTGCTTCTAAACTTTGTACCTGGGTTCGCAAGTCTCATAAAATGTTTTAAAGAGTTAGAGACCTCTTAGACTCAATGAGAGTTAGCGATTTGTGTATCAAAACAGTCATCCAGGAATCCCTGCTGGCCAAGGACTTGTATAAGAGCTGTTTGTTTACTTTTACAGGATGGGAACTACAGGGGTTGGGAGGTGTTCTACCTTTGTGATTTTAATTCTGGGTAACTGAGGACTTCAGAGGGAGTCATGGTGGGATGAAACCAAGCAGGATTTTATTCCTTCTTCGCTTTACAAAAAATTGCTTGTGGGTTTGAATTGTGCAGTGTCTCTTGTTGGGCTATCATTTCTTATTTCCTTCTTCCAGAAAGTGACATGAAATATTACCCATATATGTTCAGATGTTCTGGACTAAAAACCAGTTTACTAGTCAAGCTCTGGTTTAAATTGAAGAGGTTATTGGTGGGAGCTTCAATATTGTTCCTAGTGGACTGACGTTTTCGGGAGTTGGGAAGTGATGCTGTGTTTGGTTATCTGAGATCTGTGATACATGACTGCTATTCGTCTTTTGCTTGTACATAGCCCTCGTTCAAACCTTTAACAGATTCTAGTGCTCTAACTCATGGTCATTTTGGAAACATTTGGAAAGAATTGAAATGAACACATTCCAAATGAGTGCAGAGGAGCCCATATGAGGGGCCATGAAAACTGAGTCCATGACTATTCTTTTTTCTACAACAATCATTTAGGAGTAGGAATTTGTTTTTTTAAGTATGTTACATTATAGAGAAAAGTCATATTTTTTATAGAAAAGATATATTTTCTGGGTGATGTCCAAACACAAGATTAAACTTTGTGGGATAATTCAGTTGAGAATACAGTCTTTCTGGCCTCTGGTGGGTTGTAATTTGTAGAGATAGCCATTCTAACACAGAAGGCCTAGTTAGGTCCTGGACTTTTGAGGATCGCCTTTTGAGGATCACTAAATTGGGTTTTTCAGTAGGCAGAGAGAACAATGGATTGCCTTCTGAAACCGTGGAGGTTTAACACAATTTGCTGTTGCCAGGTGTTGGTTCTTCAACTTCATAAAGTAGTGCTATTTCAAGAGCCCATCTCTCTTCTCTCTCCCTGTTCCCTCCCGCATCTACCTAGGGGAAGGCTGTGGCTTGACTGCAGCAGGCTGGTACAGCAGATGGCTGTCTTGATGCATATTCTCAATTGAGAACATGACTTAGAGTGATAGTTTGACTCGGGTGAGGGATTAGATTCTGAGAACCATGCTTGTTTCCTAGTGCAACTGTGTGTCTTGCCTAATTATAGTCTATCTTCTAAGAGGCTCAAAGTGTGGCCCATACTGTGTAAATATATGCATTTGTTAGGATTTTTAGTTAAACTCATACATCATTTCTAATGCAACAGTAATCTGCCCATTTATTTAGCCGATTGTGTATGACATGGTGGACTGGATAGGAGATTCATGGGCTTTGTTCTGGCAGGAATGTTTTTGAGTTAGAAAAATATGTGGACATCCCTGTAGATAATGGAAAACTTAATCTTAGTGGTGCCTTACTTGCAGCACGTGTGTGCAAGTGCCCTGCGACTGGGGAATGGAGCCTCAGCACTATTGTTACCAACTGGAAACCCTAGGTTTACAGCCTCTTCCTCACTTGCAAAAGTGAAGTGAGGAGACATTCTTAATATGGAGCTTTAGCTGAGGCTCAAAGCAAGGAGAGGCTGAAGCTGCAAATTTTCTTTCCTGCTGTCTGTGCTCTCTACTCACAGCATGAGGATGATGCTGATGCTGTCGGAGACTTGTCTAGTGAGAAGGAGCTGTCCAGGGACAGTCGGACTCTGGTCTTTTATCTTTTTCTGTGCCAATTATTATAGTTACTTAAATTCTTATTTTTGTGTGTCATTCTCCGTATGTGTGCATAGGACGTATGTGGGGGTCAGAAGACAGCTTTCAGGAGTCAGTTCTTTCCTTCTACCATGTCGATCCTGGGGATCAATCTCAGGCTTGGGAGCAAGTGTCTTCACCTCCTGCCCCACCTTGCTGGTCCTGTTTAGTTTGGAGATAGAGTCTCAATATGTAGCCCTGGCTGGCCTAGAATTCACTATGTAGACCAGGCTGGCCTTGGACTTGCAGTGATTCTCTGGCCTCAGCCCTCGGAGTGCTGACTTGCAGGTATATCATCACACCTCATGTCTGCTCACTCTTCTGCCTTCACAGGCCGAGTTTTCCTCCATTGAGCTAAAATGACATTCTGTGCAGGCACAGCGTCAATTGACTGTTGACATCAAAAAATCTTGTCTACTTTGATTTCCCATCTGTTTTCAAAGGCAAGAGGGACAGATGTTTTGAGGACTGTAATAGCTTCAGCTCAACAACTTCTTAAGTGTTAGGGTCCAGAGCGGTTTCCTAGCCAGATGCTTTTTTTTTTTTATGAGACAGGGTTTCTCTGTTGTAACTCTGGCTGTCCTGGAACTCACTCTGTAGACCAGGCTGGCCTTGAACTCACAGAGATCTGCCTGCCTCTGCCTCCCAAATGCTGGGATTAAAGGCTTGTGCCACCACTGCCCAACTCGGGTGTATCTTACAGAGCTCTCTGCTTTGGTTGGCTGGCTTTCACTTCATTCTAGAAAGGGCTGTCATTCAAGAGTCATGTCTCAGGTACTGGAACTAGCCCAACACACTGCTTGAGAAACTTTAGTTCTCTTGTATGTATTCTGTCTTCCAGGGAAGGTAGAACTCCTAAAGCCCAGAAAAGTCAAACTCCTCAGATTGAGCCAATTAAGGCTTGCTTGCTAAGTTCATACTGACAGGTCATAAAAGATAGTCCACTTAAGATCTGGAATATATTAATGAACTTGAAAAGAATAAGGATAATGAAGTTTTATGATGTGATCTGAATATGAAATGTTTCTCACAGACTCATGTGTTGGATACTTGGTGCTGATGGATGTGCACGTGGAGGGGGCACTCCAGGAAGTACACCCTGTCTGGAGGAAGCGAGTTGCAGGTCTCCTTTGTTGGTCTCACCTGGGACCATCCTTTCCCCGCCTCTGCTCCTGGTTGCTATGGTATGAAGGACTCTATTTCCACCCCCTCCCTGCCATGATGGACTGAAACTTTGACCATGACTCCAAGTGAACTTTTGGTCTTTTCAAGTAGTTTGTATCAGGCATTTTGTCATGTGTCACAAAGGATCTCATGCAGGAAAGATGCTAAAATACTTTTTTAAAAATTGAGTGTGAGAATCTGTTTGGAAATAAAAAATTAGTAAGTACTGTATTGAATAATATTCAAATTTTGAACTGAGATTTAGTGTCATGAAATATATATTTGGGTAACTTCATACTTCATAAAAATAAATATACATGTAACAATCCCTTCCCATTTAATTCCATTTAGGGATTTTATAGTTGGGAGGGAAATTTCATCTCTGTAATTTACTTTGTTTGTGGCTAAATATGCACTAATTATAGGGTAGGTAATGAGCACAATATGTTCAGATTTCCAATATTGAGGACTGCCAGACCTCTTGGACTTAGGAGGAGAATCCTAGGACCTGAAGTTTCCAAGATGTGAGGGCAATCTGGCTATGATACCTTTCACCCAATTAATCACCACGGTTGACTCATCTAATCCGGCTGGCTAGGTGAGTGTCCACGTCATCCCTTGCCTCTCTGTGAACATCCTTCTCTAAGTGTCATGCTGAAGAGGACAACCTTTCCTAATGGAGGAGGGCCAGTCCTCCATCAGGGTCAAAGATAGATGAGTGGCTGCATGCTCCTGGTGGGACCTAACCTTCCCCAGCACAGCCCTGTAGCCCTAAAGCGCACTCTGACTTCAGGGGCGGTGTCTTTGGAGTACTCTTGTCAGCAGAGAACTTATATGTTCCTGGCAAAAGTAACCTGTCTGTTCTTTAGATATAAAGCCAATTCAGACCCTCTTTTACAAGATGACTTTTGACAGTTTGAGAATAGTGAGAATTCTCTTGGCCTGCTCTCTTTCTGGGCCAACCAAACCCTTATTCTTCACCTTTTTGTTTTTCTCATAAATCATTTGCATATCATTATCCTAAGATTGGATAATAATTCATAGTTTTGATTTTGCATAATGGGATTTTTCATCCATATTTATTATAAAAGGTTCTGGCACTCTTGGTTAAAAAAGAGTGAAAGCATACCAAAGGAACGACATGAAAACTGGAAAGTGACCTCTTTCCTATCTGGTTGCTCAGGTTTTTGCTTCAGAGATAACCTCACTGAGTGTTTCTGGGGGTCCAGTGAGATAGCTCAGTGGGTGAGAGTGCTTGCCAGGCAAGCCCGCTGAGCTGAGTTCAGTCCCCAGAACTCATGTAGAAAGACCAGATTCAGTGGTGCACATCTGCAATCCCAGCGCTCTTACAGGGGAACAGGAGGCAGGCCAGGTGGCCTGGAGTATGCAGTGTGGCTGAAGCAAGAGGGATGCCGTTTCATCCGTGTGGAAGCAAAGAGCCGGTTCCTCAAGGTTGTCCTGTGACCGCCACACACATGGTATGGCATGCACACGGCTGTACTCACACAAACAGACACATAATAAAATAATTGAAATTAGAAGTTTCTGAAGGGACAATCAACATATAATGTATGTGTGCACAACATATACATTGTACACACATTTATGCATAACATGAAAATTGCAATAAAATTGAAATTTGAATCTTATTGCAGTTATGTTTGTGATTTGCACTATTTAATAATGCGTAATAATAAAATGTTTATGATGCAAACGTCATGCTAAATACTGTACATATGGTATTTTTAACCTTTATAAGAATTATGCAAGGGAGAAATGACATCAAATGCTGGCCGGAATGTGGAGAAAGAGGAACTCTTATAGCCACCTGGTAGGAATATAAACTGGCCTTAGTTACTGTGGAAGCCAGGGTAAAGTTTTCTCAAAACCACTGCCCAGCTCTACAGCTTCTGGTGTAGAACTAAAGGTCTGTGAGTCACCTTACTGCAGACATGCTTGCACAGCTATGTTATGGCTGTGCTGTTCTTGTGTGATTATGTATGGATAGATGCACCTGTGCTCATGCAACATGTTTATGTTGAGGTCAGAGGACAACTTTGGCTGTCATCTCTCAGGTGTCTCCCACCTTTGAGGTGGGGTCCCTTTCCCTGGCCTGGAACTTACTGAGTTCCAGGGAATTAATTGGGAGGTGGTAAGGGAAACTAGCAAGACGGAGAGAGGGGTCACGGGAAGGGCAGTGGAGAGGGGAGTAAGAACAAAAAATAATATATGTGTATGTGTTGGGCCTTATGGCCGGGCGAGGGGCCTGTGGTCCAAACTCAAACCAAGCTCAAGTTTAGAGGCCTGTCTCTGAGCCTCTAGTTCCACATAACAGTGAGTAAGCATAGCCTATTCTGGTGGCGACTCTGCCTAGTAACTGCTACGTGTAAAAATCTTACTGGATCTCCCCCTCACTCCACTTTACCTCACACCCTATGTCACTCCTCATCTCCTATACCCTCTCATTCACCCTCAGCCTATAAAAAGGCGGCTTGTAATAATAAAAGCGAGTTCCTGCTTGGACAGTTCTCTCGGCTCTGTGTGTGTGTGTGTGTGTGTGTGTGTGTGTGTGTGTCTTTTCTCCCGGTGGGGGAGTGGTCAGGCCGTTGATACTCACCATCCCGCTCAGCCCCGAGGGGGACAGGCTGGTCCTGCTCCCCCTCAACGACTTGTACTGTCGGAAAGCCCGACATGTATGAACACGTCACAGTGAAGCCTATTTTTTTGTGTGCTGACCAAGCAACTAATGAAAATTAGTCAAGTTCCAGGCTGGCCAGAAGGTTTCCAGGGCTTTTCCTGTCTCTGCTACCCACCTTGCCATTGCATGTGTTGCCTGGCCTAGCTCTTTTTTTGTTTTTTTTAAACACATGGGTTCTGGTGATTTGAACTCAGGTCCTCATGCTTGTAAAGCAACTTTACCAACTAAGCCATCTCCCCAGCCTGTGTATTATTCTTGACAGCTATGATAGAACTAGTCTAAAGGTCTATAAACAGATGAATGGATTAAAACTGTGATATATATATATATATATATATATATATGGATACAGATATTATTTAGTTGTCAGAACTTAGTGAAATTTGTTGTTAATTTTCCAGGGTGATCTTATTGTTTAATGAATGGAACTGAAGATCATTTTGTAAAGCAAAAGAAAAGAAAAGAAAGTTATAGGCAAATATTGCATATTTTTCTTCTACAGTTACCAATATTACCAATATTGAAAACACCACAACTTTCTTATAGTCAAAGATCCTAGGGCTGGAGAAATGGCTTAGTGTTAAGAGCCCTGGCTGCTCTTCCAGAGGACCCGGATTCAGTTCCCAGCAGCCACATGGCAGCTCACAACTGTCTGTAACTCTGGTTCCAAGGGATCTGATACCTTCACTCAGACATACATGCACACAAAACAATTCATATAAAATAAAATTTTTTAAAAATCATTAAAAATATTATTTTAAAGATGCTAGAGGCCGCAAAAGGAGTCCCAAAGGAACATTGTTTAGTTAACCACATCCAAGGTGAACGTAATTAAGTAAAAGAGACCAACCGTTCACCCAGACAGCTGATGATCATTCTTCCAAGTATGTCCAAAGTAGAATTTGACAAATGTGACAGCACTTGCTTCAGTTTCACTGAGGCTTGCCCACAGCAGCACTGATGCATGGAAGTAGAGGGTGCAGTGGGCAGTAGCAATTGGCAAAGTGTCTCGGCTCCCGTTCTGTAACAAACGAGCTCTACAATCCAAGTATCAAACTTGCACTGAATTACTTGTCTCTTTCCCATCTCCTAGGAATCTGTATTTGCTATTTCTTTCAGGAACCTCTTCCTGGCTTTTTGCATGAGCAAATACTGACCTTCCAAAGGGCAGCACTTCACACACACAAACACACACACACACACACACACACACACACACACACACACCAGTTACCTAGACTTCTATTATTCTGAAACATCTCACTTTCCAGTGCCCCTTCCTCTTATAATATTCCTTTCAACTTTATCAGGAATACTTAACTCAGTATTTCAACTCACCTAGCACAGCCTGGCCAAGTAGGACCAGCTCTGCCCGTCACATTCCTCTGAGAGCACAGCGTCGGGACTCGGCACCTGCTTGCCATATTCTTGGCCTTGTCCTCTCCTCTAGACCTCAGTTTCCCTACTCTAACCCACTCACAGAAAACCCCCTACCTTAGTCCATCCTTATTTAAGAAAAACAAGCAATACCCGGACACACTTATAAATATAAGCTGCTTTGCCTTTCTCCTGCACAGGTCTTGGTTTTAAAGGCAGGGGGTTAGAAGTGTTGTGGTCAGACTGGATCCAACAAAGCCCTGAAATTTTACAGACATCAACTAGATACTATTGAGGAGAGTAGGCTAAACCTCTAAAAGTAGTGTCTAGCCTCATACCTTTTCTTTAAACGGAGTCACTCTGTTTTCATATTCTTTATACATGCAAAGGCTGGGTAAGGCTTTACTGGAAAAAAAAAAGAACCTACTACCTACCAATGATGTTTGAAACCCTAGAAAATCCACAAACCCTCAGAGCTGCAAGAGCTTATTATATAACCAATATGTATGAGGAGCTGAGATTGTATGTATCTGTGGTTTTTATTATAGAAACCACTAGAGCTGAGGCTCTAGCTCAGCGGCGAGCCTTTACCTAGCGTGAGTACTGCTCTAGCTTCCATCCTCAGCTCTGAACACACAAAAAGGTCTTGACTCCAGAGAACACAGATCCACATACAAACTCCTAAACCCCTCAGGGCAGACAGCTTTGGGATCTGTCTGCAACGGCGTACAGTGTGACAACAGAGCGAGGAGTGAAGTGTGGCATGTCTGTTATAACTCTCATAAAACAAGACAGTGTGTGAGTCCCCAGCTCTGCATGCCCTGATGGGCATGACTGAGACAGCACTGTCTCAGCCCCCTACTCTGCTTGGGGCTTCATCAGTGGCTCTATTTTAAGAGCAGGAAACACAGTGACTATGCAGCTATACTGTCAAAGACAACCTACCAACCTTCCTGGCCGTTAAAACGCAATTTTCTGTCCCTCCAGCTGTACCAGCGGCCACAGGGTGCCCAGGATCCTTACTCTCCTTGGCAGATCTCTGTCACAGCTCATCCTGTCTAAGGATGTAGGCTTCTTCCTTATGTGCATTGACACCACCCACTCTGCTTCCCCACTGTGCAACCTAAACATGACAGGACACAAACCCTGTGCTGATGATGGCGGAGGTCTAGAGGGGAGGGAATTGTGGGACAGCTCTCTCTCTTCTACTCAATCTTGTAATAAATATAAATCTGCCCCGAAACATGTCAGCCTTAGAGTTTATTTCTGTGTATGGGGGAGGGCAAAGGATAATGACATTTGTATATGAGGATGCCACAACACCACTTCTTTATCAGCTAACCTAAGCAGTTTTAACCCTAAAGGTAGGTATTACACCCATACACACCACATACAGGCACATGCACATGCATGCACACATACATACACACTCACTGCTTGTAATCCTAGCACTTGAGAAGTAGAGGCAGGAGAATCAGGAGTTCAAGGTCATTAAACAACAACAGCAACAAACAAAACAATAACAACAACAAATAGCAACATCCAAATAGCTAGAAATGGTGGTTACACCTGCTTCTTCCACAAACCCTTCTTATTGGGAGATGCCTAGAGTTCCTTTACTCCAGGGGTTGAGGTGGGAGAACTGAGTTTGAGGATGATTTAGGCTTAAGGTAGATCAAGACTATATATATGTATGTATATGTATATATGTATACACACACACACACACATGCTTTTTATTGCTTGTTTTTTGAGACAGGTTTTTTCTTCATAGGGCTCTCCTAAAACTTTCTTTGTAGACCAGGCTGGCCTCGAACTCACAGAGATCCCCCTGCCTCTGCCTCCCAAGGGCTGGGATTAAAGGTGTGTACCACCATTGCTCAGCCCAGAAACACTTCCTGTGCACCTCAGCATCAGAGTACAGGTTTGTACTCTAAGCTTGTACTCAATTGGGAGGCCGAGGAAAGCAGAGGCAGGGGCATTATGAGTTTGAGGATAGCCTGCACTAAATAGTAAACACCAGGCAAATCTAGGCTACACAGTGATACTCTGTCTCAACCAACCAACCAACCAACAAGACAAAGCAACAGTACCAGCAGCCACTCATTGCTCTCTTTGGCCTCCCAGGATTTCTCTGGGCTGTGTTTCATGGAAATCCTCCAGGATACCCTCAAAACAACCCTTGATGTACACCCTGTAGCTTCCTGTTGCTCAAGTGTGGTCCTTGTTGCTGTTTTGGTTGTGGCTGGGTGCCTAGGGTCTCATTATGTAGCTCGGACTGGACTAAATTTGTTAAGTAGACCAGGCTGGCTCTTAACTCATGGAGATCTACCTGCCTCTGTCTCCCGAGCGCTGGGATTAGACACTGCACTACCATGCTTAGCTTCTCAGATGTTCTAACCTGGAACCATTGATCCAACAATACTGTACAGGGACTGGGTCCAGCCCTCGGATGGTGCAGAGCACTTGGAGCCTCTGCCTCATTCATCCCAAGCTTTCTATAGACAAGATAATTAACAGGATGCCTTGAAGTGCATGGCACCTGTTGTGTGCAGCAGTGGGTGCCCTAAACTGAGTCTCTCTTACTAGCTTGGATGCTGCCTGTGTCAGTGCAACTATGTTTGGATCTGACTGCTTTGGCTCCTTTTGTCTGTGTGTTGCTTTGTCAGCCAAACCATGATGCCACATCAGTACCAGGGCACCCTGGGAAAATATGTCTGAGATGTGAAGACAGAAGTGACTGGGTAGATATTCAGGATCGAAGTAAGCAGAAAAAAAATCTACTACATATTTTTGTGGTGATTTTCTGGCCACAAGTAACATTTTCTGCCAGGCAGAGTTGAACACTCTAGGAGATAAATATCTACTTCTGCCAACCCACTTTACACTATCCCTCATTAATTATGCAACTACAACACTTCACCTCCTGGGACAAATGAAGATGTATTCAGTGAGTCATTTTTGATTGAGTTTTAAAATTCACAGCTGTCACTCTTTATACCCAAAGAGAAAAAGCAATACCCGCTCAAACATGTCTCTGAGACATTTGAGACTGATGCTTACCCTAGCTACAGGACCAGCCCCGAGGAGACGGAGGTACTCAGCAGATGCAAGGTGCTGCCACTCACTGGCCACAGACACTTAGGTAAGGAGGAAAGAGTCATCCCTCAGATCCAGAGAGTAACCAGAGCATCTGCAGCCTGGAGCAGAGTGTGGGAGCTGGGGCTGTGCCCCAACCCGCGGGACCAGTAATTAGTGGGTCTCGAGGAGGACCATCCAAACCTGAAAGAGATGGGACAGGGAGAGAGAGTCGGAGGCCAAGCAGATTGTCTAGGCTTCATGTATTGAACGTTTTACAGGAGGTTTTAAAGGGCAGGGACAAAAAAGCAGTTGCAGTGGGGTGAATCTGAGGGCACGGAGTGAAATGATCTTGATACATTATGTGTTTTCTCTCGGAAAGTCCCTTAATTGTCTAGTTCATAATACTATGAAAAGTTACTAATTTTTCAGGCTCTGAAGCAAGCAGAAGATCATTAATTTCTTCAGCACTGAAGTAAGCAGAAGGAACAAGGAAATTGCAGGTGGGCCAACTTATGGGGCATCGAGCTCTTTTTTGTCAGCCTGCCTGAATTATTAGGGGGCTGTTCTCCTACAGGGCTGTTAGCGGCGACACTCCCGAGTTGGAGAGTCACTGTTGACTACATAGTGAGTTTGAATCCAGTGTAGGGTGTTTAAGACCCTCTCTAAGAAAGCCAAAGCAGACAGGCAATCCTGTCTGCACCAGAATACCTCATGCTTCCCCCTGAACCTATTTTGAGTAGATGAAGACATAGAGAAGTGGCCTCTCAGGGAGCCCAAGGACAGGGTAGCTGCAGCAGCAGGGTAATGTTCCTTTGGCAGAAGGGCCTTAGAAGTGGCCCAGTACCTGGGAACCTTGGATATTCCATATGTAGGGAAAGTAAACTATTTCACCCCAGGAGTGTGTTTGTGTGTGTGTGTGTGTGTGTGTGTGTGTGTGTGTGTGTGTGTGTGTGTGTGTGTTTGGCATGTTAGAATTGTTTCTTGAGACAGGCTTTCTCTACTTAGCCCTCCCTGGCTAGCCTAGCACTCCATCTGTAGACAAGGCTGGGCTTGAACTCAGAGATCCACTTGCCTCTGCATCCTGCGAGCTGGGATTAAAGGCATGCGCCAACCATGCCCAGAGTTAGAGTTGGTTATCAGAGAAACTACGAGTCTCTGTAGATGGGAACGGGTCTGAAGGCTGCCCTTCTGTAAAAGGTGCTGGCATTATAAGGGAATACGCATTAGCCAGCCATTGGTTAGAAACAGGGTTTCCTATGACATACCTTCCTTTTACGCAGGGAAGATATTTTCACAGGAAGGAAAGATTGGCATCTGATACTTGCCCACACAGTGGTTCTTGCTTTGGGGACTTTGTATTTTTATTTTTTATTTTTGTTTTTTTGAGACGGAGTTTCTCTGCCCTGGCTGTCCTGGAACTCACTCTGTAGACCAGGCTGGGCCTTGAACTCAGATATTCACCTGCCTCTGCCTCCCGAGTGCTAGGATTAAATGCATGTGCCACCACCTCCCGGCACATCTTTGAGAACTTTGTCTAACATGAAAATCCTTGTTTTGTGACTCCTCCCTGAGCCTGCAGCCACTTCCTGCCCCCTATTACTGGAAACCTCTATGCCTTTGTTAATTCTATATACAGTTCAGCTAACCAGCATCCCCTTGAGCCTTGTGCTCTGCAGAATCTGTGTTTAGGGAGGTAATAAGTTTTTTTTCTGTTAATCTGTTTATAAATCATTTTATAGATTAAGACGATCAAGCCTTTACAGTGAACAGAATAAATCTAAAACTTGCAGCCACTTTCAGGCGTTTTGAGGCAGTAGAGGACTTCCTTGTTCCTGGAGCCTTGAGAAACCAGGGCTCCAGTTTACTGTGGACATCTAGACAAGACTGCCACCTTCTGGCTGCACTGCGGAAGTGTGCTTCAACATAAATTCTTTTCCAGCAGAATATGCTCGGCAGGCTGTGCTTGACCATTCACATGCTCTCTGATTCCTTCGTGTTCTGCTAGACTTTTAACTACTCCTGTTCAAATATTAATGTTGATGCACTAAGGATAGATCAATTCACTACATTTTTAACTATACCATATTCAAAGACCAATGTTGAAATACTAAAAATAGACAGATTGGTTGATTAACTATTAGACACAGGCTCTTCACTGTTCTAGTTATACAGATCAAACTGGCCTTGAAATTACGGACATCTTCCTGCTACAGCCTCCTTCTGCGAGGATTGAATTCAGGTTGACGAGCTTGGAGGCACACCAGTCCTGGTTTGTTTCAGAGGCAGAGGCTCATTATTTAGCTCAGGAGGCCAGCTGTCCTCAAGCCTGCCAACCTTAGCCTCTCTGCTCTAGGGAAGGTACACAGTGAATGACCGTCCTTGTCACCCTAAACTGCCAGATATGAAAAGTCTCCACTTGCCACCAATTCCTGGAAGGGCCATCTTGCCTGAGAGGAAAGCGCCATTTTTCACTTCAAAGCAGTTATAAATGGAGATGAATTCCAGGCAGGACCACTTTGGAGAAGTCTTCTCTTAGTTCTGATTTTGGCTTACAGAGCTTAAATTGGATGGTCATAAGAAGAAATTCTGAAGTCCTCAGTGTGAGAAAAGCCCTAAGATGACAGTCAGCAGTGGCTCCACATCCCTCCCCTGTTCACCCTTCTGAGTGAAGAGGGGCAGGGACAGGTCAGGAGCCCCCCAGAGGGGCGAAGGCCCGAAGGCCCAGACCACAGCAATGCTTTCTGTACTGTCCTCCAGGGGCGTCCACCAGTGAACTGCAGGAACCCTGGATCCTGCTCTGCAGTTCAGGAAACTACACAAAAATATGGAGAAAATGGGCTGGGGAGATAGCTCAGCAGTTAAGAGCTCTGGCTGCTGGAATTCAGGTCTAGCCCCCACACTGCCTGGCTTATAAGGTCCTGTAACTCCAACTTCTGGGGATCCAACATTCTCTTCTGGCTTTCATAGGTTCTCTCTGTCTCTCTCTCTCTCTCTCTCTCTCTCTCTCTCAGACACACACACACATTTCTTACAAAATTGAGCAACTGTCCAGGCAGTGGTGGCACATGCCTTTAATCCCAGCACTCAGGAGGCAGAGGCAAGAGGATCTCTGTGAGTTCGAGGCCAGCCTGGTCTACAGAGTGAGTTCCAGGACAGCTAAAACAGAGAAACCCTGTCTTGAAAAACCTAAATAAATAAATAAATAAATAAATAAATAAATAAATAAAGGCAGGAAGATGAGCAAATGGAGGAGTAAAAGGAAAGAAGCCTATCACACTTTGTCAGAACGTCCTACACACAAGGCCTCCGGGACCTTGGAGAGCCTGCCTCTCCCTGCCACCTTTGGGGACCTGGAGGCCACCTACCTTCTGACTGGACTTCCAGGTGCATTGTGCCCAGGACCTTCAGCACACAGTCCACGATGCTGGGGTGTGTCGCTCCGATGACTGACTGACAAGACAAACCAGACAGCCCAGAAGAAGTGAAATGAAGGCCCCTAGTCAGCCAGGTTGTGGGATGAATTGACACTGTAGTCTTCAGCTCAAGGTGTATTAAGCCAAGTCTCCTGGCTGCCTGATAAGACACGCAGAACCAAGGTCTGTGACTTTGGCAGGGGAGGAAGTAAGCTGCTCATCCCGGATCCTAAAATCTCCTTTCTCTGGAATCTCACCTTTTGGTCAACCTGTCCTTTACCTATTCAAGCTTTACCTGTGCTGCCCCCATCAGCTACTGAGAAGACAGAAGAGCCATGTGAACAAGGGCCTACCAGAGTGGAGGCCATGGAGGCTCTGGGTGGGAGCTCTGAGGACCCTCGGGTCTGACCTCCCACTCAGCTCCAGGAGGCGTCCTTTCTCTCTCTCTCTTGCAACTTGGTGCACTCTGCCTGGGGAGTTGTATTTACTTCTGTTTCGCTTGTTATTAATCTGTTTGTGAAATCCAATCTGACATCTTTATCCTAGGCCTTTCTCTGGAGCTTCAGCATTTGATTTTCCATGACCCAGCGGGCCTCTTTGGTAGTTCTGGGCAGTGGTTCTTAAACTGAGCTAAGAATCAGAGCCCCTTGAGAATTTAAAAGGCCAAAGCTTTAGTGAAGGCCACCACTGTGTCTGTGGAGTTTACTGAGTCCAGATCTAAGTCCTCCCACACCAACCTGATTTTTCTCTTTGTCCCTTCTCTTTCTCTTTGTCCCTATTGGCAGAGCCTAAAGCTAGGTGGCACCTTTGATGTCTGTTCTTGGCTCTGCCCTTCTGTCGCAAATGTCTACCCACCTTGGTCGCCTCTGCACCCACTCCCCCTGCCACCGTCCATCCCTTTTGTTGTCTGCCTCCCTCCAGCCCATCCTCTGGAGTACCGTGTGAGACTTTTGACCACTCATGTCAAAACCACATTCCCCTCCTTACTAAGTGTGATGCCACCATGCCCCAAATCTGACTTCACTCACATTCTAGGGCAGAAGCTGAGCGGCTGAGAGCTTTTCCAATCAGTGGTGAGCTGGCCTCTTCACTTACAGACTGCCTACAGAAGCGCCTTCCTTCTTTCCCTGTCAAATGGAGGTCTTTAATCTTTCCTACAGTTCCCTCATCATCCCTGTTGCTTCTCTCAACCACTTTGAAGTCTGCCAATATCTTTCTGATCCTTAAACAGGACAAATCACTCTGCTGGGAGATGTGAGCTCCTGAAAGTGAGGACGATTGAGTAGCAGACAGGGAGGCTGAGCTCTGCCTCTCCAGCCTGTGGGAAGTGCTGCTGGGAGAGGTGATCCTAAGACTGTGCCCTGTGAACCAGATCTCCAGAGCATGGCCGTGGCTCACCTGGGCAGTCCTGAGAGTCTGCAGGGCCAGCTGCTGGGCTTTTGGGGACCCACAAGGCAGCAGAGCTATTAGACCCTTGTATACTTGATTCTGGTACTTGGGATTGCCCTGGACCAGAGCATCCAGCAGAACCTGCACTTCTTCTTGCGTCTCTTCTGGCTTAGACTTTGCCAGAAATTCTGCTATGGATCTCACACCTGGGCGAAGAAGAGAAAATGCTAAACTGGACAAGATTTAGGAAAACAACCCTCACTCGAGATTGCATAACTTGTATTGCTTTAGGAGTTTTTCAACCAAGCTTGTTTTACAAAAGCAAAATTGAGGCTCGGTTTTCAGGTTGCTTTACTGTCCTGTTTATTTCCAGCTCAGTGACAGAGTAGGTTCTGCGGCACAAGCAAGTGTGTGTGTGTGGCTTAGAGGCAAAATTTCTTGCCCAATATTTGTGAGGCCATGAGTTTGCTACCCAGCAAAATAACAATATCAGATAGTTATATCTGTACATTTTGTAGGTTCATTTTAAATCTCAAAACACAGTTTTGTTTTCTGTATTGGGCATGGAAGCCTTCCTCACCAGACTGCAACCTTTTTTTTTTTTTTTTTTAAGACAGTCTTACTGTGTATCCCTGACTGTATTGAACACACAGAGATTTGCTTGTATGTACCATGCCCAGCTGACTGTGATCTTTTTTAAGGACAGGGCACTTTTTTTTTTTTTTGAAACAGGGTCTCAAGTCGCCTAGGTTGTCTTCAAACTTATCATGTAGCTGAGGATGAACTTGAACTTTTGACCTCTGCCTTCAAGTCCCATTTGATGGGACTGCAGATGTGCACCACCACACCTGGTTTTAGAGACTATATATTTCATCTTTTTCTCCTAACATCTTTACGTATATCCAGCACAGTAGGCATTCAATAATTTTTAAGTGATTATTCTTTTTAAAGTTTGGCTTATGTGTATATGTGTTTTGTCTGCATGTATGTCTGTGTACCACTTTCAAGTCCGGTGCCTGCAGAGGCCAGAAGAGGCTATCAGATACTCTGGAACTGGAGTTCCAGACACTTGTGAGCCATCCTGTGGGTTGCTGGGAATAGAACCTGCTCCTTTGAAAGTGCAGCCAGTGCTGTTAACCATCTCTCCAGCCCGAGCAGTATTTACTTATTTTTAATGTTTTGAGACAGGGTCTTTCTAGGTATACTGACTGTCCTGGACCTCCACTGTAGACCAGGCTGACTTCAAACTCACAGAAACCATCCTGTCTCTGTCTCCTCAGTGTTGGGATTAAAGTCATGTACCAGCACCCTAGGAAAGATTTATTTTTAAAATTCTATGTGTATGGGTGTTTTCCTATATGCATATATGTACATCATGTGTGCACCCAGTGTCCACCGAGACAAGAAGAGACTGCTAGAGCCCCTGGAATTGGAGTTATGGTTGTGAGCCACCATGTGGGTGCTGGGAATAGAATCTGGATCATGAACAAGAGCAGTAAATGCTTTTAACTGCTGAGCCATCTCTTCAGCCTGTTGGCATTCAATAATTTTATCTCAGTTTTGTTACTAGCATTATTTGTAATGATTTCACACAGGATTTTAGGCAATAGCTAATAAAAATTTGTTTAATACATGTGTGAAAAAGAATATGTTTAAAATGGAAGGCTGAAGGCCCATGGTGGTGCACACTTTTAATCCCAGCACTTGTGAAATGCAGCTGCTTTTTTTTCTCCCTGCTACCCTCTCCACGTGGTGACTACGTGTGGGGCCAATGGTAGGACCATTCTTTCTCCAAACTTTGGGGTATGTGCTGAAATCGGAGTGGAAGCCAGGTATCCGGAGGCCTCTTCTGAGCTGGGAGAGGAAAGGCAGGGGTGGCACAAACTTCCCTGGTTGCACGTCACCAACACGGGCGGTCTCTTGTTAGCATCATATGCTCTTGAACAAGGCCCACAGACCTAGCCTAGTGCTGCCCTCTTTGGGGACTACGGAATAGCACGCTTCGGAGCCTGATTCACCTGGTCTGAGACTGTGCAATAGATTTGTGGAACAGAGCTTAGTATTCATGGCTTTTACCGTGCCACATCTTCTGCTACCCACCTCTGCTACCCACCTCCACGTTATTCTTCTTTTGAGGGGAAGAGGAGTTGACGCAAAGTAGCTATCATGTGACCCAAGCTGGCTTAGAACTTCGAGATCCCTCCACCTCCACTTCTGGCATGGTGGGATTACAGGCTTGCATGCACCTCCCACTCCCGATTACTTGTGGGGAGGACACTAGGGTACTACTGAGGGAGCTCCCTATAACAGTCCCAAAATATCCATTGCCCCAGGCAGCAGCCAAGAGTCCAGAAAGTGAAAAATTTTAAACTTGCTTGATACACAGACTGTAAGAAAGACCAGAAAGGAACATTTCCATTATGCTTACCTGGTGTGGCCCACTTGGATATTTTCTCTTTTCTTAGCTTTACTGTAACATTTTAATAGTGAAAATGAAAGGTACCAGCAAGATGCTTTGGTGGGAAAAGCACCTGCCTCCAAGCCTGACCTGACTTCAATACTTAGAACCACAGCAAAAGGTGAAAATCAACTTTAAAGTTGACTTGACTTCCACTAGGTCAATACAGTGTGCACACACATGTTTATTTTTACAAGTAAAAGTAAAGACTCAACCTATGGCTTGACCGTCCTGCCTGTCTCATTTCCCATTATGACACTAGTGCACATACATAGATAGATAGATGATAGATAGATAGATAGATAGATAGATTGTTGAATAGGTGAGCACACACATAGAATACTATGAACTGGAGTGTTCCATGTACCTGTAATCTGGCCATTAGCATGTAGAAGAGAAACACAAATTCAAAGCTAGCCTGGCTTACATGGCAAGGTGCAGGTCAGCAGGATCATGGTGAGACCATCTCAATTAACCAAAACTAAATAAATAAATACAGCAGTCTACTATGAAATGACAAAATATGGAGTGCTTGTAGGAAGGTATAAAATATCTACTCATGAAATAAACTTGAAACATATACTGGAATCATGGAAAAATTTACAGACTGACTATCCAGACAAAAAAAAGATTCAAAACAGAATCAGCACAATTAGAACTCCAAACTATATTCCAGGGTTGGATAGATGGCTAGGTAGTTAAGACCACTACTGGCCCTTCAAGGACTCTGGTTCAATTTCCAACACCCACATGGTCACTCATAACTTTCTGTAATTCCACTTCTAAGGAGATTCAACACCCTCTTCTCGCCTCTACAGATACCAGGTACATGTGGTGTACAGACATATGTGCAAAGAAAGCACCCACACACATAAAATAATTTTTTTAAATTGTATACTTAAAATGCAGTATTAGTAGCCAAGAATTAGAAGTAGGCATAATTATTTGTAGGTTTGCTTACATTTTGATACTTATTAAAAAAAATGAAAAACTATTTTCTAACTTTAAAATATTACTTACTGTGCATTTTCCTGGTATTTTTGGGTTACATAATGTTCTCTCTGCAAAATTTGTAAAAATCGTTTACGTGCTACATGGCTTCTGGCAATGCACTTGTGCACATCTTGTGGCTTTTATATTAAATGTTTCTGCAAAATGTAGAGAATATACATGGAAGACAAGATCACAGAAAACATCACCATGAGCTGCCTTTCCAGTAGACAAATGGGAGATACAGACAAAAACATAAAGCAACATCCAAGCAACTCTTCACTTTTTTTATTGATAACCAATGAAGAATCCATGCAAACATACCAGAGGTCAGGTTTTTGTCTATAAATCCCATTGTAGACATGAATCAACAATAAAGATAAAGATATTCTCCCAAGCAGGGTGTCTACAATATACTCAAAACAATTTACCCACATCCCAGCATGCCACACAGCAACCTCTACTACAATGTCTAACTCCTTGAAGAACATTAGTTCACTGAACTGAAAGTTACCTAGACATTGAAAATCTTGACTAAAATTACTTTAAATCAGAAGTTATGTTCAGAAGCCTAAATACACAATAAATTCCTATTAAATCAAATACATGGCTGGGCATGGTGGTGCACACCCACAATCCCAGTAGTTGGGAGGTAGAGGCAGGAGGATCAAGGCCAGCCTTGGCTACAGAGCAGAATAAGGCCAGCCATGGTTAGTTAGTTACTCCAAGCAAAACAATGAAAATTCCAAACATATATATTTTATACAAAATAGCTTGGGATACATGTAATTGGAATAAATCATCTATTTACAGAAAAATTGGCACAAAGCTAATGTTGCATTAAATTTCAAATATGTCAATATTTATAAACCATGACCATAGACCAAAGCATCATGCCTAAACAAGTGAGTGCATACATATATAGTCTCATCTGTAGCATCATTCTTAAAGAAGTTAGCCAAATGTTTTTCAGCTGTGGGCTGGGGAAACAAATTAGGGTGAAAGAAAGAAAAGAAGTCTATAAACCGATACCCAGTGATCTCCAACAGGGCTATAGCCTCATTTATGAGCTTTGTTAACTTTTTCATTTAGTCTAGGTAGTGTTTTTGAGGTAGTCTCTCTATGACCCCAAGCTATCCTGAAATTTACATTGTAGCCCAGGCTGGCCTCAAAATAGCAATTTTTCTGACTTGAACTCCCAAGAGAATTTGAAGTATTTGCATGCTTCACCACACCAGGCCTAGGCGGGCCAGCAGCTCCCTCACTTCCACTGGGCCCTGCAGGCCTGTGGGGCATTTTCTCAATTAGCAATTGCAATAGGAGGGCCCAACCCATGTTGGTAGGGCTACCTCCAGGCTGGTGGACCTTAGTTCTGGAAAGCAGGCTGTCTTAGTTACAATTGGTGTGATGGAAAACCACAACTAAAGCAACGCAGAGGGGAAAGGGTTTATTTTGCTTAAACCTCTATACCTCTGTTCATCATCGAAGGAAGTCAGGACAGGAATTCAATCAAGGCAGGAACCTGGAGGCAGGAGCTGATTCAGAGGCCATGGAGGGGTGCTGATTACCAGCTCGCTCACTACCAGCTCACTCAACACCTGCTTGCTCAACACCAGGTCGCTCACCACCAGCTCACTCACCACCAGCTCACTCCCTAGGCCTGCTTTCTTATAGAAGTCAGAATCACCAGCCCAAGGCTGGTTCCCCACCCACAATGAGTGCAGCATCTCCCCACAATCAATCACTAATTAAGAAAATTCTCCACAGCCTTGCCTACAGCCCAATCTTATGGAGGCATTTTCTCAATTAAGGCTCCCTTCTCTCTGATGACTCTAGCTTGTGTCAAGTTGACAAAAGTAGCCAGGACACAGGAACAAACCATTCATTCCTTCATGACCTCTGCATCTGCTCCTGTCTCCAGGTTCCTGCCCTACTTGAGGTCCTGACCTCCTCCAATGATGAACCATGATATGGATTTATAAGCCAAATAAACCCTTTCCTCCCTATGCTTTTGGTCATGATGATTTATCAAATAAATAGTAACCCTAACCAAAACAGATGATGTAGTGGATACGTGTAATTTATAGCACTAGGCAGAAGCCAGGCAGAGGCAGATGCAGAGGCAGAAGCAGAGGGAGAGAGAGGCAGGAGAATCCCAACAAGTTTGAGGGCCCTTGGTCTGCATAGTAAGTTTGGGATATATTTACTGAGATCCTATTTCAATGAGGAGGAGAGTGAGGAGGAGAGACTTATTTAATTTCAGTCTGGTATGGTGGCACATGCTTGTAATCCCAAACACTCAGGAAGCAGAAGGAAAAGAATTGCCAGAAGGTTTGATGGTACCCTTAACTACATAGTTCGTACCAAGTCAGCCAGGGCTACATAGCAAGATCGTGTCTCAGAAAACAAAATAAAAGAAAGGAAACTCTCATGACACTCTCGACTTCTGAAATTGTTGCTTGCTCTTAAAAAGGAAACCAACTACCTTATGAATGTGCCCTCCCAAAGCTGAACCCTAAAATGACTGTAGCTTCAGCCCTCATGTTGATTGCTCCTGAGCAAGTACCCCAACTATGTCATCCCAGAGTTATTTTTGTTCCTTTTATTTTTGAGATGGGGTTCCACTGTGGTAACTCTGGCTGTTCTGGAACTCATTCTGTAGACCAGGCTGGCATTGAACTCACAGAGATCTGCCTGCCTCTTCTTCCCAAGTGCTGTGATTAAAGGCATGTGCTGCCACTTTTGGGCCTGAATTCTTTACTCACAGATACCATGAGATAATAGATGTTTCATCTTATTAGCCACAAGATTTAGAAGAAATCTGTTACACAGCAATAGCTGACTAATACAATTCAGTAATGCATGGAAGGTAGCCAAAGCTCATTAATGGTAGCACTTCTTACATTGAATATTATTCTTGCTTCTGTACTCCCCTGCACACAGATGCACACACATACACAGCAAGGAAAAAAAGTATTGAGTTCTTGGCCACCCGGTCTACACAGTAAGTTCCAGGACAGCCAGGGATATATAGAAAGAGCCTGTCTCAAAAGCAAAACAACATCAAAAGTGTCAAAGTTGTTTGATTCTTACTTGAGAATTCCTTATAGTACTCTTTTTTTAAGAAAAGTTTTCCATAATGGAAAAAAACAAACAAACATGCTTTTATTATTTCATTGGACCTCAAGTGTGATGCTCAATGGAATGTTTAGAGAGCACCTATTCCAACAAACTCATTTGGAAAATGGATTAGCTAATTAGGTGTCCTTGGGGTCCCCCCCCAACTCTGATTTGTCTGTTTAAAATAGGGTCTCCATAGTACAGCTGGCCATTGACCTGCTATGGAGCCAAGAATGACTTTGAACTCCTCCTGCCTTTTCCTCCCAAGTGCTGGGATAGCAGACGTACTGCCAAGCCAGGCATTGTGTGTGTGTGTGGATGGGAGGTGCTGGGTCATGTGTGCACCAGGCACTTGTTCCACTGAGCTACACCTCCAGCAATCTGCTTTACTCTTATGCTGCCTAAATGACCCAGAGTGCTGGCAGGTTCCACGTCTCCCTTCCCACACTTTATCTGCACACACTCTGACCCGCATATCAGGATGGGCTCATGTGAGTGTCAGGGGTGTACTCCATGCATTCTCCATTTGGCCTCCTTTGTGAGGCCTCTCAGGCAAGCTGATTTGGAGGAGAGAAAGTAATCCTGAGAATAGTGTGCTGACCTCAAGAATAATGAGGGAGAAGTGGTGGAGAGATGATGGCTTGGTTGCTAAGAGCATTTGCTGCTCTCCCAGAGGACTGAGTTCGATTTCAAGAACCCACATGGCATGGCACACAACTTTTGTAACTCCAGCTCCAGGGGATCTTACGCCTTCACCTGTCCTCCTTGGGCACCTGCACACTTGTGGCATACTCTCACACAGACACATAGACATAAATAAAAACCAAACCTAAAAAGAGTAAGGGGAGAGCCAGATGGGGTGTTACCCTGGCACTTGGGAGGCAGAGGCAGGAGGGTCATAAGTTCAAGAGTAGTCTAAATTGGACTACTATTGTACAGGTAGTACATTAAAATTGTCTAGACCTACAAGACAACACATGTATAGCATGTACAAGGCCATGGGTTTGATGTTTAGCCCCAGAAATAGATAAAATAGCTTCTACATCCATTACCCAGCTCTGTCAGCTGACTAAGGTTAATCTTACTTTCTGTGTACCTCTACACACTTCTCACCTTTCCCTGAGTATTTTAAAGCAAATAACCTATCATTTCCCATATAAACATCTCAGTTTATATCTCTCTAAAAGATAAAGACTTTTGCTGTGCTTGGTAGTACACACCTTTAAACCCAGAACTCAAGAGCCATCCAGGAAGGAGGACGCTGTGGTTGGTAATTTCTATGCACACTATCAATATTCATACTCAGGCCGGAGGAAGGACTTGCCACTCCTGAGGGTCTGAGGCACTGGGTGTGTCCATGTTGAAAAACAGTACATTTTCATTCCCGACTTCATCTGCTCCCTTCAGAAAATTGGTTCATTGTGTAAAGACTTCTGCTTTTGAGCCTGATGATTTTAGTTCAATTACCAGGGCCCACATAGTAGAAGGACTAACCCTGAAAGCTGTCCTCTGATCCCTACCCATGCACTATGATGCAAATAAATCATGCAAGTGAATACAGCAGAGTAATCTTTTTGAAGGCATGAGGTTTGAAAGTACTACAGGAAAACACTTCAAGATAACTTTCTAAATAGGACTCTGATTGCTTAGGACATAATAGATGTTGGGAGCCGCAAACGCCATTACAAAATGGCGCCGGTTTCCTGCTTCCTGATTCTCTACGGAAACAGGCACTGACAATGCGCATGCGTGATTCTGCCTTGCGTACGCGCAAACCAGATGCTAATTAGGTGCAGTCTATGAGCCAATGAGAGAATCACACGTCCTCCGGAGCTCTATATAAGCCAAGGGATTTTCGGGCTCGGGGTCGTTCTCCACCTGTCTGCTAAAAGAGCTGTTAATAAATTGTTGTCAGAAGAATCTCGTGGGTGGCGTCTCCTTATCGGCGAGGTGGACGCCGCAAGTGGTGCCGAAACCCGGGGACCGCTGCCGAACGGACCGGGATCTTTGGGGCGACTGCGAGGGACCCCGCTTGCTCAGCGGAAAAGATTCGAACTGACGGCATGTGAGTCCGGACGATTTCCTGTAAGGTATGATTGCTTCCTATTTGGCTTTGGCCATCGCTATATCTCTGTGGACAATTTTTGTGGTATTTTGTTGTTTTTGTTTGAACTGTCACGTACAGGGTAAAGAGTGTACCTGCCCTCCGTTTAAAAGGGACCCATGGTCACCTACAGATAAAGGTATTGGGTGGCCCGCTCTTGTAGGTAAAAGAGACATGGGCAACCAACAGATTAAGACGATTCTATCAACAGCGCAGGCGTTGCTGCGAGAATGTGGCCTGAAAATTCCAGAGAGGATACTCTCTAGCTTCATAAAAGAAGTAGATAGAGTAGCTCCTTGGTTTGTATCTACCGGAGCTTTGACAAAGCCCTCGTGGACAAAATTAGGAAACGATTTAAACAGAGAGAAGGATGAGGGTAAACTAAGACCAGGTACCATGCCAATTTATAAAATGATTTTAGCTTGTTTAGATGATGACAGATGTCAGGAAAAGGTCAGGGAAGGACAGAGAATACTTAGCGACCACCAGGACAGTCTATCAGAAACAGGAAATGGGGAAGCTAGCTGTACACAAAGAAGAAAACCAAAAGAGAAAAATACCGGTGAAAAAGAAAAACAAAAGAATAAAGAAAGGGAAGAAAAAAGGGAACAAAAGAATAAAGAAAGGGAAGAAAAAAGGGAACAAAAGAATAAAGAAAGGGAGGAAAAAGAAAAACAAAAGAGTAAAGAAAAACAAAAAGGTAAAAAAGGGGAAGAAAAGGAAATAAAAAAACTGTATCCAGTTTTAACAGAATTTAAAAACTTAAAAATAGAAACTCCTTCGTCAGAGAGCTCATCCGAGGAGGAGTCTGGAGTGGAAGAATCAACCTCCAGTAGCTCAGAGGAAAGCGAAACAGAATTAGACCCAGAAGAGGAAGCTGAACTAGATGAGGAAGCGGCTAAATATGAGGCGGAGAGACATATGCCTGATCCGCCCTACGCCCCGGGCTATGCCCCGTCGGCACCGCCGCTTGAGGAGATAGTAAAACTTAAAAGGATAAAAAGGGAAAAAGGGGTCATTTTAAGTGATCCAAATCCCCCAGGAAACACTATGAAGACAGTGTCGAATTCGCTGATCCCAGTAATAGAAAGGAAGCGGATTCGCGCTGCATTTCCCGTATGGGAAGACAATAATCAGACCAGACATCATTCACAGTTAGATTTAAAACAACTAAAGGCACTTGTAGAATCAGTTCAAACCTATGGCATCAATGCCTCTTTTACTCAAGCCTTGGTAGAGAGGCTGACTACAAGTCCTATGACTCCTGATGATTGGTACAATACAGTTAAGGCATGTCTCACTATGGGACAGTATTTAGATTGGAAGTCTATTTATCAAGATATCTGTGCTGGTCAGGCTAGACAGAATGCAGCTCAAGGTCATGCCCCCTGGAATTTTGAGATGCTTACAGGACAAGGACAGTGGACAGCTAATCAAACGATGTATCCAGCAGAGGTTTATGCTCAGATAAATACTGCAGCTGTAAAAGCTTGGAAGAGCTTACCCAATAAAGGACAAGTGACAGGAAATCTCACTAAGGTAATTCAAGGAACAAATGAGCCATTCTCTGACTTTGTAGCTAGAATGATGGAAGCAGCAGGAAGGATTTTTGGAGATCCAGAGACAGCCATGCCACTCATTGAACAGCTAGTCTTTGAACAATGTACTAAGGAGTGCAGGAATGCTATAACCCCATGGAAAGGAAAAGGCCTTAACGCCTGGATGAAAGCATGTAGAGAAATTGGAGGACCTTTATCAAATATGGGATTAGCTCAAGCATTTTTGTCAGCACAAAGAACCTCAACAATGAAGTGTTTTAAGTGTGGTAAAATAGGACATATACAGCGCCAATGCAGATCAGCTGGCGAAGGTCAAAAGACAGGACAAAAACAACCTGGAATGTGTCCGAGATGCAATAAAGGTAGACATTGGGCTAACGAATGTAGGTCAGTTAAAGATAACAATGGCAGGCCTCTTCCTGATCAACAACAGACAAAAAACAGGAGGCGGGGCCCTCGTCCCCAGGGCCCTCAAATGTATGGGGCACTTACAAGCCAACAGGGATCCCAAAAGCAGAAGTTGTCAGAAGAGCCACAACAGGCTCAGCAGGATTGGACCTGCGTGCCACCACCAGAGCAGTACTGACTCCCACCATGGGGTGTCAGCCTGTTCCATCTGATTTCTCAGGACCATTGCCAAAAAATACTGTAGGGTTAGTGCTAGGAAGATCTTCAACTACCTTAAAAGGGCTTATTATCCATCCGGGAGTTATTGATCAAGATTTTGAAGGACAAGTAAAAATTATGTGCTCCTCCCCTAAAGGGATAAGTTCTATCTCCCCAGGGGATAGGATAGCACAGCTCTTAGTATTACCCAGCCTTCACTCCATGTATCCAAGCAAAGATAAAATTCGAGGTAGCCAAGGGTTTGGATCATCGGGAGGTCAAAATGCATTCATATCTTTAGAATTAGACAAAAGACCTGTTTTAGAGCTGAGAGTACAGGGAAAGCCCTTCAAAGGCCTTTTAGATACTGGTGCAGATACAACTATAATATCAACTACTTGGTGGCCTAAAGAGTGGCCGGTAAACCGGTCCTCACAGTCCTTACAAGGGTTAGGATATGAGTCCACTCCTAATATAAGTGCACAACCGTTAGTTTGGGAAGATTCAGAAGGAAGAAAAGGCACAGTCGTTCCCTATGTGTTACCATTACCAACGAATTTGTGGGGAAGAGATGTTTTAAAACAAATGGATTTTAAATTAACCAATGATTACTCTAATCAGAGTCAACAAATAATGAAAAATATGGGCTGTATACCTGGCAAAGGCATAAGAAAAATGTTACAAGGGAGAACTAGTCCGGTACAAGCAGTAATAAAAAATGACAAAAAGGGACTGGGTTTTTCCTAGGGGCCGTTGAGGATATTATACCCATACCATGGTTATCAGAGGAACCCGTATGGGTTCCCCAATGGCCTCTTTCCTCTGAAAAGTTAAAAGCAGCAAATGCCCTGGTAAAAGAACAGTTAGATCTGGGTCATCTAGAAATATCTAGATCTCCTTGGAATACTCCAATTTTTGTAATTCGGAAAAAAATCAGGAAAATGGAGGCTTCTCCATGATCTAAGGGCCATAAATAATCAAATGCAACTTATGGGATCAATACAAAAGGGGCTACCCTTACTATCAGCCCTTCCAAAACATTGGGACATAATTATTGTGGACATTAAGGATTGTTTCTTCTCTATTCCGTTACACCCAAAGGATAGAGTTAGATTTGCCTTTACAATTCCTAGTGTTAATCATGAGGAACCTGATAAATGATACCACTGGAAGGTTCTGCCTCAAGGTATGGCTAATAGCCCTACCATGTGTCAAATCTATGTTGCTACGGCAATACAGCCTGTTAGGGACAAATACAAAGAGGTTAGGATCTGTCATTATATGGATGACATCCTTTTATGTGCCAATGATAAAGAGAAATTACAAGGTGCATTTTCTTTACTCAACTCTACATTACAAAAAAGGGGTCTTTATATTGCCCGGAGAAGGTTCAAGAGGGAGAGGTAGGACATTTCTTGGGGTCAATACTGTCCCCTGTTACTGTTAAGCCACAAAAAATAACTATTAGAAGAGATAAACTTAAAACTTTAAATGATTTTCAAAAATTATTAGGAGATATAAATTGGATAAGACCATACTTAAAGCTAACTACCACTGAATTACAACCCCTATTTAAGATTTTAGAGGGTGATTCTGCTATAACCTCCACCAGAAAAACTTACCCCTGAAGCAAATGAGACTTTACAAAAGGTAGAAGTTCAATTACAACAGGCATTTTTAACAAGAATAGATACGCAAAAACCTTTCCACCTTTGCTTAATTCCTTCGCCAAAGCAACCCACAGGTGTGCTTTGGCAAGACGGACCGCTTCTTTGGATCCATCCTCATAGTTCGCCAGGAGTAATTTTAGGCCATTATCCAACTTTGGTTGCTGACCTGGCTTTAAAAGGACTACAATTATCTCTTTCTCATTTTGGCTCAATGCCCCATGACATTATTTGTCCATATACAAGTCATCAAGTCCAAGTTTTATGTTCCACCCTAGATAATTGGGCAGTTCTTCGCTGTTCCTTTTCGGGACCAATTGGTAATCATTATCCAAAACATCCATTGTTACAATTCACTCTTACAAACGCCTTTGTTTTCCCTACTATTACAAAAAAGGAACCTATTATGGGTGCAGTAGACATTTATACCGATGGATCTAAAACTGGAATTGGTAGTTATGTGGTTAATAATGTACCTACACAGGTTCAATTTAATTTTACTTCACCCCAGCTAGTGGAATGTGCTATAGTAGCTACAGTGTTACAAAAGTTCTCAGAACCTATTAACATTATATCAGATTCACATTATGTGGTTAGAGCTGTACAAATCTTGGAAGTAGTTGATTTTATTAACTCAAAAAGTGCTGTTGCTACAATTTTTGAGAATATTCAGGCAGCTATTAGACGAAGATCTTATCCATTCTATATTCAACATATGCGTGCTCATACTTTGCTGCCTGGACCCATGACTCTAGCTAATTCTATAGCTGATTCAGCCACAAGGGCTATATTTCTGTCACTAGACCCAAGAAGGCAAGCTAAGGAGTTTCATGACATGTTCCATGTATCTGCTAGAACTTTACGATTAAAATTTAAAATTCCTCGCTCCATGGCGAGAGACATTGTCCTGGCATGTACTAAATGTGCAGAGTTTAGAACGGCTCCATCTTATGGAGTAAACCCTCGGGGATTGCAGCCTCTGCACGTTTGGCAAATGGATGTCACGCATTTTTCAGCCTTTGGTAAGCTTAAATATATTCATGTGTCTGTTGACACCTGCTCTGGGATAATCCATGCTACTCCCTTAACTGGGGAAAAGGTGATACATGTCATCACCCACTGCCTGGAGGCTTGGGCGGCCTGGGGTAAACCTGTTCAAATCAAAACGGATAATGGCCCTGCTTACCTCTCAAAGCCTTTTCAACAATTTTGCCAAAAGATGGGTGTTTCTCATGTGACTGGACTCCCATACAACCCTCAGGCCCAAGGCATTGTAGAACGTGCCAATGGCACTTTAAAAACTTATTTACAAAAACAGAAAGGGGGAATAGGGCCCACTACAGGGCCCAAGACATCTATTTCCCTAGCCTTATTTACTTTAAATTTTTTAAATCTGGACCTGATGGAAAATCTGCAGCTGACAGACATGTCGGTTACGGTCCAAAGAAAGAAGTGGTTAGATGGAAGGATGTTATTTCTAACCAATGGAAGGGCCCGGATCCAATTTTAGTAAGATCCAGGGGAGCTGTCTGTGTTTTTCCACAGGATCAAGAAAATCCCATTTGGGTGCCTACACGATTGACCAGAATTATCAGACAAGGGGAGGAGGATGCAACACCTAAAGCTGTGGATCCTGACATGGATGTTCCTGAATCAACAAACACAAGCTGAGGATGCGTTACATCCATTCAATATGAAAATTTTAAAGCATTGTCTCAACAGCTACTATCCAATTGGTCTGCAAAATTCGATACAACTATGAGGAGATTGCGGACAGCTATTATACAGATCAACTCCACTCGACTTGACCTTTCCCTCACCCGGGGGTTTTCTACTTGGCTTTCTTCTGCTTTTTCCTACTTCAAGGAATGGGTGGGAGTCGGGCATTTCGGCTGTATGACTCTGATGGGAGTGTTGGTAACTCTCTGGTTGCTCTGTAAATTAAAAAGACAAGAACAGGGAACATCTCCTCAAGCTTGGTTAAATATGCTAAAATGTTGAGACACTATCTCATGAGACTATTCTGAGGGCTCAGGTTCCCATTGCACCAGGTTTCTCTGAGATGGTCCTGTGCATCTCCCAGGGCTCATGTTCCCATTGCACGGGAATTAAGGTGCACAGGGTCTCCTTCCATGTAATTTCCTTGATCGCTTAAAGCTGTTGGATCAGCAAGCTTGATCGGTAACCTCATGGTTGCAGTTTGTGCATTTTTATAAAAGACAGGGGGAGATGTTGGGAGCCGCAAACGCCATTACAAAATGGCGCGGTTTCCTGCTTCCTGATTCTCTACGGAAACAGGCACTGACAATGTGCATGCATGATTCTGCCTTGCGTACGCGCAAACCAGATGCTAATTAGGTGCAGTCTATGAGCCAATGAGAGAATCACACATCCTCCGGAGCTCTATATAAGCCAAGGGATTTTCGGGCTCGGGGTCCTTCTCCACCTGCCTGCTAAAAGAGCTGTTAATAAATTGCTGTCAGAAGAATCTCGTGGGTGGCGTCTCCTTATCGGCGAGGTGGACGCCGCAAATAGCAAGAGTTCCCAAATGAGAGTGTATGGAATTTAAAACTTCTATGCAGCAAGGGAACAATCAGCACAGTAAAGAGAAAAACCTACAGAGGAAGAAAATATTTGTCTTCCCTTCATCTGACAGGAAATTAATATCCGGGATATATGATGAACTCAAAAAGCAAACATGAAGCCAGACATGATGGTATGTGCCTATTATTCAAACACTTGGATGGTAGAGGCGAGAAGATCAGAAACTCAAGGTCGCCCTAGGTACAGGTCAGTTTGAGACAGCTCAGTGGATAACGAACCTGCCACCAACCCTGGGGATCTGAGTTTGATCCTCAGGACTGCTGTTGTAGAAGACAACTGAATCCCAAAAGCTGTCTCAGACCTCCACACATATGCTGTGACACTCAGAGTTCCTCTCACATTCACAAAATAAAATTCATTTAAAATATAAAACAATGACAACAACAACAAAACCCAAAAAATGCATGTCTTGAGTCCCAGCACTCAGGAGGCAGAGGCAGGTGGAATTCTGTGAGTTTGGAAGACAGCCTGGTCTACAAAATGAGTTTCAGGACAGCCAGAGTTACAACAGAGAAACCCTGTCTTGAAAAGTAAAATAAAATAAAGATTCATTTTCTGATTTGACAAACAATAGATCCAGGAGTGGTGGTGCACACATTTAATCTCAGAACTCCAGAGACAGAAACATGTGGATCTCTGTGCATTTGAGGTCAGCATAGTATACACAGAGTGTTCCAACCTAGCCAGGGCTACATGGAGAGACCCTGTCTTAAAATAGATGATAGATAGACAGAAAGATAGAGGAGAGATAGATAGAAAGATGATAAGTAGACAGATAGATAATTGATAGATGATAGAGAGATAGTAACAAGAACTAAACACCAAGAGAACAAATAATAAAGTGGAGCATGGTGTTGCAAGCCTGTAATTCCAGCATTCAAGAGGAAGAGGCCGGAGGGTTGCTGTGAGTTGAATCTGAGTCCAGCTAGGGCTACATGGCAAGACCCTCTCATACAGAAACAAACCAAAACAAACTACATTAATATTTTGTGGAGCAGGAGAGATGGCTTGCCAGTTTAGATGGCCGGCTGCCTTTCCAGAGGGCTAGAGTTTGGTTCTCAGCACCCTCATGACAGCTCACAACTGTTTGTAACTCTAATTTCAAGGGTTCCAATGCTCTCCAAGGGCACCAGGCATGCATATGCTGCACAGGCATCCATGCAGGCAAAACACCCATACACGTAAAATAATAGAGTCTACTCTGAAAAGTTGTGTCTCACTCCAGTCAGAACAATCATCACTAAGGTAAACCTAATAACTCAGGAATCTTGGACCTAAATTCCCCACCCTCAGCAAATGAAAGGTTGCCAAACCTGGTGCAAGTCTCTGTGGACGCAATGCTCTATGGGTCTTATAGTTTTCCAGATAGATATTTCATTCAGGGAGAGGAGGGCACATTGCATGGTGGGAGTTGGAGTCCTCTATGGAAAGACCAGACCGGAAGTCTCAAGGAGCCAGTGCACTGACATCTTTAACAAGAGGAGGATGAGCTTCACCATGGACTACTCTCTTGAGAAGAAGCAACTCTGGCTTTACCTGCGTGAGCTGGGCCTGGACCCGAGCTCGGGCCCCTCATACGTGCACCTTGGAGAGTAAGGATACCTTGGTGGTCCTAGGGAGTGGGTGCTGGGAGCTAGGGCCAATACTCTTCTTTATATGCTAAGCTGTTCTGATAAGGCCAGCTTACCAGTTCAGACTGTGCTGGTTCAAGGGTAGCCTGAATAATCGGAACACACACACACTGTATTTTGAGTTCACAGGGGCCGAACCATGTGTGCTTGCAAGCACGGGGTTAAAATCAAAATGGAGAAGACATACACTTGATCACAAGATTACAGATCCCAAGGGAAAAAGGCATATGTGCAACCACTAGGTTACAATCAGCAAGGTAAATCAAATTATATACAAAACATTATTGTTCTTTAGTTAGCCATAAAGCCTTCTCCTATTTTGTGAGATTAAGGTCTCTTTAATTAATCTTTGACTTCGCTGTAATGAACTGCATCTGGGCTCGTCTCTTTTCCATCTTAGCATTGCTTAGCAGCTGTCCCAAATGAGAATTAGCTGAAGACACACAGCAGAACTTAAGCTGAAGATCAGGGGGTTCTCCACACTGTTCTCAGAAGTCCAAGCAGTATGCCAGCACACACAAAGCTACATATGACAAAAAACCTCTTCAGAATGTCCTGCCACACACTTTAGCCAGTTTTGGAAGTCATCTGGCTTTATTAGTCAGTTATCTTTGTTTCTTTTTCATTCTAAACCACCAGGAACAGGTTTGACAAGATGAACAGGGAAGCCTTCCCCACAGTTGCATATTTTTTGTTTCAAGTACTGGATCAATCTCGTGCCAAAAAAGTTTTCAGGTAAGAAATATTTACTTCTTATTTTTAGTTATTATCAGATTTGAAAATAGACTTATTTCTTTATGTAAGCGAGAAATCCAACTTTAGCTATTAACTTGTTTTAAATGGACATAATACAATTCTGTTATAAGCCTTAGAAATGTGGTGCTTAACCTTCATATAGCTGCTGAGGTTGTGTGTGCGTTTACCCTAAAAATTGTATATTTCATGTATATTGTAGATTTCCTCCTTAAACTTTGTTCTAACGTTCCTGTATTCTTCATGGTCTTTTGTCTAATTTGGGGACTGAGACAGGGTCTGAGCATGTACCTCTGGCTAGCCTTGACCTTACTGTGCATACTATATAGACCAGGCTGGCCTTTACCACATAGAGATACACCTGCCTCTGCCTCTAGTGCTGGGAATAAAGGTGCTTTAATGTTTCTACTGTGGGGAATGGATTTGATATCTTTTAAATTTTGCTTAAGTTTGATTTTTGGGAGGGTTCATCTGTTTACTGCTCTTATGTTTTTAAGACACTGCTGGCCTCCATGTGACCAAAACCGTGACAGAGAGTTCCGGAAACATTGCTATGGATGGTTGAAAGAGATTTCTGTAAGTATTTTTTTGTAAGATAGAGATGCAGACTTTAAGAAGGTCTAGTCCTGTCTGTAATCCCAGTGCTTTAATCGCTGAGGCAGTAGGATCCATGCAAATTTTTGGGACATAGTGAGACTATCTTAGGAAAATAAACAATAATAATAACAAAGAAACCCCTTATGGTTGAGGATGTAGCTCAGTGGTAGGACACTTGCTTAGCATGACTTAGTCCCATGTTCTATCAGTAGTACTGTAACAAACTAAACCAAGGATAACAAAGCTACACTACTAAAATACATTAAACATGTGTGCATGTGTATGTGTGTGTGTGTGTGTGTGTGTGTGTAGGCCAGAGGTTGATTTTGGATGTCTAACTTGATTGTTGTATACTTTTATTTTGTTGGAGCTGGTTCTCTCTCGTTTTCTCTTTTTTTGGTTTTTTGAGACAGGGTTTCTCTGTGTAGCACTGGCTGAGCTAAAGCTTACTCTGTAGAACAGGCTGGTCTTGAACTCAAAGATCTTTTTTCTCCTGCGTCCTGGGTTGCTGAGATTAAAGGTAAACAGTACCATGCTGGGCCAAAGTTGCTTCTCTTGCTAAACTTGGAGCTTGCCTGTTACTGCTGGTTTATCTATTCATCTTGCCACCAAAAGTCCTGTTTCTTCCCCCTAATGTGCTTGGGTTGCAGGCAGATGCTTTGTCTGGCTTCTCACTGGACTCTGGAAAATTGAACTCTTTTCCTCATGCTTATGTGATAAGTACTTTATCCACTGAGCTATCACCCTGCCCCCAAAGTGAAATCTTTATGTTTTTAAGATAGGTTTCTCTATGTAGATTAGACAGGCCTTGAGCTCATAGAGATCTACCTACCTGCCTCTGCCCTCGTGCTCAGCATTTAGGAGTGTGCTTCCATTCGCAGTGTTTCTTCTTTCCCTACACAGTTATGAGTAACACCGTGCCCTGCTTTCTTAGGTATTAAAATTGGTAGGAGAGCATGGGTGGAGGGTAGTGACTGGCCAAAGCTTTGTTTTCTGACCATTTTCCATTCCCCTGTGGAAATGAGATCTTTCCAAGTCACTGATCTAGGAAGGGGGATGTTCATGGTTGACTGACATCCAGAGAGGATCTCATGCATGGCCTCCACTGTAGGATTGTCATACACCCTTTAAATAATAGAGTAACGGGCTGGAGAGATGCTCAGTGGTTCAGAGTGTTGGCTGTTCTTCCAGAGGACCCAGGTTTGATTCCCAGCACCGATACAGCAGCTCACAAGCACTAGTTTCAGTAAACTCCAGTTCTCGGAGACCTGATCCCCCCTTCTGAACTTAGCTTCCAATGTGTACCCCTGATACGCAGACATACATGCAGTCAAAACACCACACAAATAAAATAATAAAAAAAATAATGACTAAAATGTGACAGTTATTGTTTATTGACACCTCTCATGTCTTTTCTCTTAGGCCGAATGTGGATGGAGCTTTCCTCTGGTTGTTGGCTCATGTTTTCTTTCTCCTGGTCGTCATGAATTTATTCATCTGATGTATCATTTTGCAAAATATGTTACAATCAAATGTAATACAACAAAATCGAACAGTAAGTTTACCTTATGTTATTTTTTTTTCTTATTCATAAATTGTTATTGTTCACATAATTTTAAAATCAAGATAAAAATGAGTTAAACCATTGCCTGAAAAAGCAAATGGTTAATATTTTACTCAACTGTGGTTGGAAACTTCATCATGAATCTTCTAATATTTGTGTTAATTTATTATATTCTGATGCAGGGATTGGGTTCATTGTCTGTAGGAAGATCAGATAAGTAGGCTTTATGGGACACATAGGTGTCTGGTATGTATACTTATCCGTTTTGTTTTTACAACCCTTTTGAAATGTAGAAACTGCCCACATAGTGGCACATAACTATAATTATAGTACTTTGAAGTTGAAGCAGGATGCACAGAAGTTTAATCTGTGCTATATGTAACAAGTTCTGGCAAAGCCTGAAGTACCAAATGAAATTCTGCCTCTTTTAAAAAAAATTGTAGAAACTCATTCTTACCTTGCTTGGCTTGAAAACAGCCACTGAGACAAGTTAATCCTCTAATCCAGTGTGGAGGGTACTGTTAGTAATTTAGATTCATTACTGATTGGTTTATCTTTATATCAATCTTTCTTAATTCATTGGTTCATAAAAAGAGTAAAAAAACAAAAACAAAAACAAATTGTATTTGTAGTTTGTTAATGTAGTACTGAGTTACTTTTGCAGAAAGTTATGGACAGGTTTAAGGTTGAAGCTGTCTTCTGGTTTCTTGACTTAACCAATCTTGAATAGGTAGTGTATTTTATTAAAAATTACATTTTGAGAACTCACCCCTGTTCTTTAACTTTGATACCCCCCACCTCTCCTCTCTTTTTTCTCTTTCTCTTTGGCTTTTTGAGACAGAGCCTCTCTACCCACCTCTGGCTGTCCTTGAACTCACTATGTAGATCAGGCTCAGGTTGGCTTCACTCAGCCTTCAGCCAGTCTCTGCCTCTAGAGTGCTGGGACTAGAAGTATGCACTAGCAGACCTGCCAGTCTGGATGTTTTCCACTGTATAAGCAAAAGTGTACGAATCAGTAATACAAATATACGATTCTTCCTTACCCCTCCCTCCCATCTTTTCTCTGTCTCTTACTTTCTCTTCCTTTTTTTCTAGCCTCTGTCTTCCTGGAATGAGGATTAAATTCATGCCATTTTACCCAGCGATTTATTTTGTTTTAAAAAAATCTAATCGGGATGGAGAGATGGCTCAGTTGCTAAAGACTAAGGTCACAGACACAGACAAATATAAAAAAAATCATATGTACACATTGCATGTATGTGAATCTGAATATTTTTGCACACGAATGGGTGAAAAAATGGTATGTTGGCAAATATGACCATTTTTGAATATGAATGGTTGAAAAAATGACATGTTGGAGAATATAAAAATTTTTGAACAGGAATCTTGTTCACGGTCCAAACTACAAAATATCTGTTTCTGGAAGGTAGTCTCTCTTGTATTTATTTTGTTGTATAAAATCATAAACAAAATATTTCTGTATATTTGAAAAACAGACGTGTGAGTAATAGCTTTTTTCTTTGGAGAAAATATGCTTTATTATGAAGTATTTGCATCCTAGTTTGATACCACAATGGAACCTTCTAGTGAGACAGCATTCCTAAAGCACAGTCACTGTGGTATCTAATTTAGTGTTTGGATACCATTGAGCTTCTCTGTGTGGGGAACTTTACCAGTCTTTGATGTAGATGACTGTCTGCTAGGGTAGGTACTTATTCCCATTTCATCATTGATATGCAGCATAGCTGGGAAGTAGAATAAACTGAAAGGGAATAGGACCACTCCAACTACTCAATGCACTACTGAGGTTTTTAGGGCAATCGTAGGCACAATGGATTATACTACAATAAGTATTTAAGGCTGTTACAAATGAAGCTAAGAACGTGGCCCATAATCTTAGGATCCAGGACAGCCTGGCATGAAGGCACATGCCTTTAGCACTTGGGAGGAAAATGTAGGCAGATTTCTGTAAGTTTGAGGCCAGCCTTGTCTTTAATAGTGAGTACCAGGTCGTCAGGACTACACAGTGTCGATAAATAAACAAAACTGTCAGTGTAAGGCTTTTATACTCTTGATGATCATCTGTGCTTAGTCCTGAAACCATGTCATCTCTGAGAAAATGTCACTGGCTTTGCTTTTCTTGGAATAAATTGATACAAAATATTAGGACACATTGGAGAATGTTTAAGTATCTCCGCAAATATTTTTGGACCCCAGGTAAGGGAATATACCATTTTATTTGTAAAATTTAATCTTATACTATTTGTACAAATTCTAAATATTTGTGTAACTGTCTAAAAAAATTGTTTTGGTTTTGGTGGAACTTGGGTACTCAAAGCTTTGAAATTCTCAGGCAAATATTCTGCCATTGAACTATACATCTTGTTTGTCCATGAACAATCTTTTAAGTCATCGAGAATGTTAAGGTTAATTATGATATCTTCATACTAATGATCTTAGGCTATCTTTAAAGATTGCTGAAACCATAGCTAAAGTATAATAAGGTGACTCATTTGTAGTTTTAGTGGTTTTATTATTCTAGTGTAAGTGACCCTCTGTGTCATCTTAGGTAATGGAATGATAACCTTCTGAAACTATTTTCGAGAGTTAAGTATTTTCACTCATTTGGAAGAGAGGAGCTGTTAAGTAATTTTTCCAGACTGTATGATAATTATTACTTCTTATCACCCTGAGGGTTCAGTCAAACCATTAAAGAAAGATACAGGCCTGGCATGGTTGTTCACATATGTAATTCCCGTACTAGGCAGGCAGAGGCAGGAGTATTACAATAGATTTGAGACTAGCCTGAACTATATAAAATATTTCAGGTCAACCTGAAACAGGGTTACAGACTGTTTAAAACAAACAGAAAATACAAACATTGAGGCGCTTGGCTTTGTGAGACCCTTTCCCGATGCATGCAGGAATATTGACTAGACTGATCTTCTATAATAGTTGTGTAGGCCAGCACTGGTGCTGAGAGTTCCTGAGTCCTAGCCGACTTCTACTTCTTACTAACTTTCCACCCCCTCTCCAGATGTGACAGTCCTAAGCCTTGGCAGGCCACGGGGAAAGGAACCTAGGAGGAGGTGGAGAGAGATAGGTAGTGAGGGATGGACTTGATTGAAGTAAAATGTACTCATGCATGAAAGGAAAATAATTTAAAAACTTGTTTTTAAAATATACAAAACACATATATGTGCAGTTATAGAATACTAAACTTACACTGGAGTAAGATGGATGTAAAGTGAAAACCAGGCTTTCCGTGCTCCTCGAGGCAAACCTGACCATAGAACATCTAATCCAGTCAATGTCATTCAAGTTCCCTCTCCCCTTTCTCCTCATTCTCTCCCTCTTCCCTCTCCCTCTTCTCTCTCCCTCTCCCTCTCCTCCCTCTCCCTCTCCCTCTCCCCACCCCCCTGTGGACCCATAAGGATGTATATACTAGGCTCTTCTGTGGAAAAGGGAAGTAATTTTGTTCTGGAAAGATTAGAGTTTCTGGAGTTTTCATCTAATTAACATGTTTGTCCTCTTTTATGTATATTTTAGATGCTCACAGGAAAACATAAACTGTAGCCTGTAATTGATACTGATTGAACTTGGAGATTTGAATAAATTGCAGCTGCAATACGCCAGTTACCTCAAATAGTAGCAAAACTTCTCATGATCTAGGTCTCCTTTAGAGAGAGCTGGGTGATGTTAATGGTTAATCTGACGGTGATAAAGTAGCAACTCCCTCCTCACAGCAAGTTGCTCTGAACATGAAAGTGATGTGTTGTAGTCCATTTCACAATGGAATATCTGAAATTTTTGCTTCTCTTTCCCTCTAGCTATATTTTTCTTTGTTGGGAAGACTAATGCATACTTCCCAATATCAGTTCTTTAACATCACACAAAAATCTCTTGGGCTCAGCAAAGTCTTTAAATTAAACCAAAGTTTACATGATTGGAATGACTATGTTATGCCAACACCCTCATGACAAATATTTTTTAATATTTGAACTTGACTGTAATTATGTTTTCCAAGAACTCTTTGTTCTGATTTTAATAATGTTTCTAAATGATCCTTCAAGTTTATATTGCAGTGTTTGCTGTTTTTAAAAAAAATTGCATATTCACATACCAATTTTTAAAATGATAAGTACTAGCCAGAATAATATGTTGTGAAATACAGTATACTACAGCTAAGAATAGAATGTGAGGCAACATTTTAAAGAAACATCCTAATGCCTTATGTGTTCACTGCATTAAATTTATTCTCATCCATGTTGAATGTTAGAATATGTATGAGAAGAACATATATATATATATATATATATATATATATATATATATATATATATATATATATATAAATTTAAACTCTAAAACATGGTGTGTTTTACCAGCAGACCCTTAATTCTGGATAAACTACCCAAAGTTAATAGAATACATTTTGTCTCACAATGAAGAACTTTGAGAGCTAGAATTTGGGCTTTGGTATCCTTTGTTGTGTTGTGCCATTACCACTGGAGGATGCCCAGAGTAAAGAAATGGGCGTGGCTGATAGCACTTTCTTATGTGTTAAGTTCTGGTTCCTTGCTACCTCAGGCATTGCACACACAGATGAGCAGGAACTTTAGGTCCTTTAGGGACCTGTAGGGAATAGGAACTATGATCAGAGACAAAGATAAATAACTAAATAAATGTGAGGCACTGTAATCACTAACTGCCATCTTTCTCAGGCTGCCTGATGGACAGCTCAGTGCTTAGCTCTTCATGTTCAACTCTTAGTTAGGACTGAGATAATCTAAGGGACCAGCTGAAGATGTCCAAAGCTGGTAGTCAAACTAGACTTTATATTCATCTATTTCACCTAAACTCTTCCTTTTATCCCATGTCATGAACATGTTCTGTAGAGAAGGGACATGTGATGTTAGGGAAAAGATTGGCCCTCTTGCCTTAGAGTGACAATTCAGCCCCACACTGGACATTTTTTGGGCAGGTATAAGTACCAACAACTGGTCCTAAGGGCCAGGGATATGTCTGGTGAATATGGAATATAGAGAAATTTGAATATGTTTGATTTTTTACAGATTAACAAGAGGTTCACTATTACCAGAGGATATTAATCATTCATTCCATACATGTACATACTAGGTATAGAGCATAATAAGTAAATGTAGAATAGTATTTGGGAATAGAAAATATACCTGCCCTTGGAGACTAGACTTCTATTACCCATTAAAGACCTGAACTGCAACATTGTACTTTATTTTTTTAATTGCCCAGGTTTTTCCAAGCACTCTCACTATTTAAAAGCAATCTCCAAGCCTATTCCACTAAGTGTTTACTGTAGAGAGAGATCTGCTTAATACCTAGGTGTAAATTATGATGGATAAAATAGCTTGATGAGAAAAGTGCTCCCTGGCAGAGGTGTGAGTTTGTGCTTGATTCTCATTGTGTACGAATTCCTCTATGTCTTTGGGGTAAAATATACATTAAAGGAAAAAGACATGATTTTGTTTATCTTATACTAAGGATGTAGTTTATAAGAGTAGGCCAGGATTACTTATAAAATTAAATTTTTAAAATTAATTTATTTAGGTTTATTTCATGTTTATCGATGTTTTGCCTCAATGTACATCTGTGTGAGGGTGTCCGATTTCTTGGAACTGGAGTAACAGACAGTTGTTGGCTGCCATGTGGGTTGTGGGAACCAAACCTTGGTCCTCTGGAAGAGGATCCAATGTTCTTAACTGCTGAACCATCTCTCCAGCCCCTTAAATGAAAAAAAATTAAATATTAAAAAAATATAAAGACAAAGTATTCCATTACTCCTTTTCTTTTCTTTCCTTTTTTTCTTTTCTTTTCTTTCCTTTTCTTTTCTTTTCTTTTCTTTTCCTTTTCTTTTCTTTTCTGTATAAGTGCATAACATGTATGTGTCTTCATGTTTGCATGTTGCAAGTTTACCATGTGTGAATGTGGGTACACATGACATCTTGGCATACTTGTGGAGGTCAGAGAATACTCTGGGCTTTGGTTCCAAACATTGCTTTAAACAGGGCCTCATTGTTGTTAGCTGCCACATAAGCAGACAATCTAAGCCCAGGTACTTTGTGGATTCACTCATCTCGGTCTCCCACCTCACCATAGGAATACCAAGTTCACAAGTAATTGCTATTGTACTATGCTTTGTATGGGTTCTGACTCAGGTCATGATTACTTGCATGTCATGGTCTTTACACACTGAGTCATCCCTCTAGCGCACCATTTTTATTTTCTTATCTGTTGAATGTCCCATTCTGTAAAATATGCTGAGAGAAAACATTAGACTTGCCACAGTCAGCACATGATCTGTCTCTGTATTACTGACAGTGAACTCTTTCCCAAAGACAACTGACCTATTAGATGAATTTCCATCAGTTCCTACTGTCGGGAACTGTTATGACATTATACATCCCTAGACATTGTAGAACTACATGAATGAAACTACAGCTATCCTATTTTCTAATGTTATTTTGCTTTGTTTTTTAGACAGTGTCTTATGGATGTATCTCAGAATGGTCTTGAGGTTGTTATATACCTGAGGATGACTGAACTCCTGGTCATCCTGTCTTTATCTCCCAAATGGATTTGCAGGTCCCCAAGGCTGGCCTAGTTTCTACTTCTTGTTAAAAAATAGGCAAAATAATTGTGACTGATGGTCAAATGTTCATCTTCCTTTCCTCTCAGACACAGAAAGAGTCTGGGTTTCTTCTCTTCCATGCTACCACTAGACAATAGCCTGGTAGGCTATTACTTTTCTCCTTGAAATGGAAGAAATGTTAAAGACAAAATGGTTTGGAATAAACAACTCCCCACGAACAGAGGCATTCTCACCTACTCCTGGCCATTATGGAGTGCGTTGAGCTGGACACTGGGCAAAGAACGTAGTCAAGCAAGATTTGAGATGGTGGGAATAAATTGCTCAACAGTTCAAAGCTGCTCAGAGGCTTTTGTATCTTTTCTTTGGACTCTGCTAGAAATAATTGACTGAAATATTAACAGGGACACTGATATATTGGACCTCATTTTCTATAAGCAATGGAGTATGTTGTTTTCCTATTCAGGATCTAACTTATACACTATTTCAGAAAATTCTTGAAAGTATGATACAATCAAATATATGCTTAGCATCATCTGCAAACATTAAAAAAGTGAGAGAGATGAACCTGGGACTGGTTGCATAGATTTGTTATCTCAGCTACTCTAGAGACAAGTATCATAAGTTTAAGACCTTTCTGGGCTACAGAATGAATTTGAGGTAGACATGAATGACTAACTGAGTACTCCTCTCAAAATAAACAGTCAACAGGGTGGAAATAGAGCTCAGCATAGGGCTAGTCTAGCATGTATAAGACCCTGGATTCAGTACAATCGAACAAACTACCTAACTAACTAAACTGTTCTGGCTTCATGAGGCTGTCATTAACGATATAATCCAAGGTAGATGATTACAGTTTCTCTCCTTATGTGAACGTTCCCTTCATCAAGTGGGTTCTGGGTAGCCCTGACAATGAAGCAGTGGCATATCACACACACACACAAACACACACACACACACACACACACACACACACACACACACAGTGGCGGATGAAAGGAAAATGATTTTATAGGTAACATACACACGCGCACTGGCAAGTGACTTCACTGAAGGGAAACATGGTTTCATAGGAAGTACCTAAGATTAAGATGTTAAAGGGCAGTTTTCCAGAGGCCAGCATGTATCTGTCCATTTTTTATATTCAAGGATGTGGTTTGTGGCTTCATATCCCTTTCTTACTGTGTTAGACTACTCCTTTCCATAGTGATAGGCATATCTTCAGAAATTCACTTAGAAATGCTTCTCAACTCAACCTGGATCTGTTCTGAGGACTTGATGATGCTGTGGAATAGAGAAGAAGGGCAAACTTCAATGTGAGCTCAGGACTTCAGCTATGAATATTCTCTTTCTTCTTGTGGCCATATCTAAACCTTAACTTCCTCAGTTATCTTGGGTGGCAGTAATATCTCCTCTCTTACCTTATTTTAAGGAATTGATTAAATTATGGGTAAAAATTGCCTGATGCTTAGGAAGTAAGTGCCATGGAGCTAAGACATCCCTTTCTGTGTTTTGTTATTTTTCAGAAAGTTTGACTGTAGAGATAAACTTGTATAGAAGTCAGTTGATAGTTATGATAGCTGAAATGCTTAGGTATTGTCTACTGTCTACTAACCACTACTGTAGCATCCCACAGCTCTTACAGTTTTGACCCCAGAACTACAGTATGATACAGGCTCTAGTATTCTGCCCATTTTGCACATGAAGAAACTGAGGCCTGAGATCTAAGCAGATCAGTTTAGAAGTGGTAGAAACTTGGTATATACATTCTCAAGAATATCTTTTTGTGGTTCGTTGAATGGATATATAATATATATCAATAAAGATGGTTCCAATGTGGGTACACAACACATGTCAACTAAAGTGGTTGAACGGTTTTCCAACATTGGTATATGCTTTTTCAAATGTCGTGTGATGTTCCCTTGACATGTGATTCTCTGAAAATGGTTTTCTTCTCTTCATTTTTCAGTCTGTGATGTGCAAGCTGGTAAAGTGTACCAGGTCTCCTCTGAAGAGCACACACAACCTTTCAAGGACAACATGGAGCAGTTCATTAGTCAAGGTAAACTGCAGAGATGTTTCTTCCCTCCTTAGGAAGATATATCGCAGGCATCTGTTTCAATGCAAATTTAAAGAATATTTTGACAATACTTAAAAAGCAACCAACCCCTAAATATCCAAACAAACAAGACTCCAGTTAATCACATCACAGGCACAAGAGGCTAAGAATTTGTTAGCTATGGTATTCTGTGACTAATCTTCTTTATTATTAGATGATGTTTTGTGAACAACATATTATTAATTTAAATAGATTGTAGTATAAAGACATTACAAGTTCATGCTTTTATTTTTAAAATTTGATGTTTTTGTAAGGTGTGTTTTCTTTCTAATTGTTTGTTGTTGTTGGCAGTACTTCAGATTGAACTGAGGGCCTTTCATACATATTAGACAAATACTCTGCCACTGAGTTACATCTCTAACCCATTCTCTTCCATTTTAACATTGCTTATGACCTCAGTACAATCTGGTATTTATTTGCTTTGTCAAAACATTGTACCAAAAGAACAAAGTCTATTGGTGTCTTTTAAATCTTCAGAATACCATCTGCTACTTTTGTGGGTAAATCAATACCTCTAGATAGTTAACACAATAATAAAAACAAATAAAAACAAATAAAGGCACCAAAAATTTAGGAATTCAGTGCCCAAAGCTCAGAAGAGTACCAAAAATATTTCTCTTTGATAATCATCTACTATTCAAGGCATAGCTAGAGGTCTATGGGATTAGTTTAGTAATTTACACATGGGGAAAGTAGAATGTCCCAATTATGCTTAATGAATATATATCTCTTTACATTTTAATAACAATTCAAGGAGATATCTTAGATTGTTTATTTTAACGTGAAGTTATTAGAATTTGTACACTTTGGGGTTAAATTATAATGGTAATAAAATATTCAAATTATGACAGGCATCACCTTTTGTCATTAAGTTAAACAGGATAAGCCTTTCTTTGTGTTTCTCTTTGTGGCACTTTAAATTAACCCCTCCCCAGCCCTGTTCATATGTTCTATAATTATTTGTTCATTATTTAAAATTTATGTTTTCAGAAGATATTGTTCAGTGATTAAGTACATGCAAAGCATATTTACAGCTCTGAGTTCAATCCCCAGCACCACAAAAATTCAATGCGTCTGGGCATCTTTGGGCTGTTTATTGTAGTAGAGAATGTGACAGTTATGTGGCTTAGCGAGTCTTGCTTTCCACATTGTCATAAAGACAAATGAAAACATAGACAGCAAAGAAAATGCATTGGGAAAACCTACACTGAAAAAAATGTGTCAAAAAATGTGAAAAATAAATAGCCAGATTTATGCATTCATGCTTTTAAACCTGCCTGTATTGACATGTAGTGAGAATGATGGATGTCAAAATGTATTTCTCTTAAGATAATTTTTCATAATGCAGAATTTCAGGGCTCCTATTTCTTCTATATATCGAGGCTAAAGTCTAAAATCAAACTTAAAACTATAGAAAAATTTTATCCTAATACCATATGTCAAACATTTGCTTATAATTAGGCTTTTATCAAGAATAATATAGCTGTGTCATTTCAGCCCTCACCCAGATTAACCACAGGAGAAAATTCATATCATCTATATCCAGAATCTGTTTAAATGTGCCTGATTCTCTAACATAAAAATCTCTTGCACAGTTCAAAAGACAGAGCGTGTCTAATGCTGGCAAATGTTTTATTTTGTTTCCTCCACACTCTAACAGAAACATCTGTTACCCTTATTATTCAGCTATTGTGTGGTTTGCGGATCACATTCTAACAATCTTTGTGGATTTCATCTCATCCCAGATCCCACTTGTCAATCCAACTTGGATGGATCCTACTGCCTCAGCCTTTCAAGCACTGGGACTACAGACAGGCCTAGACCTTCGTAAAGTCTGCATCTCTATCTTACAAAAAAAATACTTACAGAAATCTCTTTCAACCAGCCATAGCAATGTTTCCGGAACTCTCTGTCATGGTTTTGGTCACATGGAGGCCAGCAGTGTCTTAAAAACATAAGAGCAGTAAACAGATGAACCCTCCCAAAAATAAAACTTAAGCAAAATTTAAAAGACATCAAATTCATTCCCCACAGTAGAAACATTAAAGCACCTTTATTCCCAGCACTAGAGGCAGAGGCAGGTGTATCTCTATGTGGTAAAGGCCAGCCTGGTCTATGTAGAATACATAGTGAGGTCAAGGCTAGCCAGAGGTACATGCTCAGACCCTGTCTCAGTCCCCACATTAGACAAAAGACCATGAAGAATAGCAGAACGTTAGAACAAAGTTTAAGGAGGAAATCTACAATGTTCATGAAATATACAATTTTTAAGGTAAACACACACACACAACCTCACCAAGCTATATGAAGGTTAAGCACCACATTTCTAAGGCTTATAACAGAATTGTATTATGTCCATTAACACAAGTTAGTGGCTAAAGTTGGAATTCTGGCTTACATAAAGAAATAAGTCTATTTTCAAATCTGAGAACAACTGAAAAAAAATGAAATAAATATTTCTTACCTGAAAACTTTTTTGGCACAAGATTGATCCAGTGCTTGAAACAAAAAATATGCAACTGTGCGGAAGGCTTCCCTGTTCATCGTGTCAAACCTGTTCCTGGTGGTTTAGAATGAAAAAGAAACAAAGATAACTGACTAATAAAGCCAGATGACTTCCAAAACTGACTAAAGTGTGTAGCAGGACATTCTGAAGAGGTTTTTTGTCATATGTAGCTTTGTGTGTGCTGGCATACTGCTTGGACTTCTGAGAACAGTGTGGAGAACCCCCTGATCTTCAGCTTAAGTTCTGCTGTGTGTCTTCAGCTAATTCTCATTTGGGACAGCTGCTAAGCAATGCTAAGATGGAAAAAAGACAAGCCCAGATGCAGTTCATTTCAGCGAAGTCAAAGATTAATTAAAGAGACCTTAATCTCACAAAATAGGAGAAGGCTTCATGGCTAACTAAAGAACAATAATGTTTTGTATATAATTTGATTTACCTTGCTGATTGTAACCTAGTGGTTGCACATATGCCTTTTTCCCTTGGGATCTGTAACCTTGTGATCAAGTCTATGCCTTCTACCTCGTGATTCGGCCCCTGTGAACTCAAGATGCAGTGTGTGCGTGTTCCCATTATTCAGGCTACCCTTGAACCAGCACCGTCTGAACTGGTAAGCTGGCCTTATCAGAACAGCTTAGCATATAAAGGAGAGTATTGGCCCTGGCACCAAGCACCAGCTCCGTAGGACCACCCAGGAATCCTTACTCTCCAAGGTGCATGTATGAGGGGCCCGAGCTCGGGTCCAGGCCCAGCTCACGCAGGTAAAGCCAGAGTTGCTTCTTCTCAAGAGAGGAGTCCATGGTGGAGCTCATCCTCCTCTTGCTAAAGATGTCAGTGCACTGTCTCCTTGAGACTTCCAGTCTGGTCTTCCATAGAAGACTCCATCTCCACCATGCAATGTGCCCTCGTCTCCCTGAATGAAATGTCCATCTGGAAAACTACAAGACCCATAGAGCATTGCATCGACAGTGACTTGCACCAGGTTCGGCAACCCTTCATTTGCTGAGAGTGGGAATTTAGGTCCAGATTCCTGAGTTATTATATTCCCCCTTAGTGATGATTGTTCTGACTGGAGTAAGACACAACTTTTCAAAGTAGACTTTATTATTTTACGTGTATGGGTGTTTAGCCTGCATAGATGCCTGTGCAGCATATGCATGCCTGGTGCCCTTGGAGAGCATTGGAACCCTTGGAATTAGAGTTACAAATACTTGTGAGCTGCCATGAGGGTGCTGAGAACCAAACTCAAGCCCTCTGGAAAGGCAGCCGGCCATCTAAACTGGCGAGCCATCTCTCCTGCTCCACAAATTATTAATGTAGTTTGTTTGGCTTGTTTCTGTGTGAGAGGGTCTTGTCATGTAGCCCTAGCTGGACTCAGATTCAACTCACAGCAACCCTCCAGCCTCTTCCTCCTGAATGCTGGAATTACAGGCTTGCAACACCATGCTCCACTCTATTATTTGTTCTCTTGCTGTTGAGTTCTTGATGCTATCTATCTGTCGTCTATCTATTATCTGTCTGTCTACTTATCATCTATCTATCTATCTATCCTCTATCTTTCTGTTTATCATTTATCTGTCTTTCTGTCTGTCTATCATCTATCTATCTATCTATCTTTCTGTTTATCATTTCTATCTATCTTTCTGTTGTCTATCATCTATCTTTCTATCTATAATCTATTTTTAGACAGGGTCTCTCTATGTAGGCTTGGCTATGTTGGAACACTCTGTGTAGACTAGGCTGACTTCAAATGCACAGAGATCCCTCTGCCTCTGCCTCTGGAGTTCTGAGATTAAACGTGTGCACCACCGCTCCTGGATCTATTGTTTGTCAAAATCAGAAATTGAATCTTTATTTTATTTTACTTTTCAAGACAGGGTTTCTCTGTTGTAACTCTGGCTGTCCTGGAACTCACTTTGTAGACCAGGCTGGTTTTCAAACTCTTGGGCGTGTTTACATAATCTGTTACGTAGTGTGTGCGTGTTGTCTTTTATTTTCACTGGTTCTTTCTGAATTACTAAGAATGGGACAGTCGACTTTAACCCCCCTTTTTCTGACACTTGACGATTGGTCTGAGGTTACACCATAGCCGTAGGAGGGCTGCTGATGAGCTACCCTCCTGTCTGGGGTTGTGACGACTTGTGTCGGGAAGCTTGGCTTGTGAGAGGACCCACCTGGAGGTCCTGACCTGCTTGGAATCTGGAGGCTGTGGAGGCCTTTCCGCTGACAGCCTCTCTGGCTGAGAGCTCTGGGCGGACAGTGGTGCCAAGTGCTTATCTGACTCTGGAAACACTGGGGGGTGCACTGCTGTTTCTGTATGATTCTGTGTGTGTGTATGGCTAGACTTGGACTGACTTTGTTTTTGAATGTGGGACAAACTCCATCTGGACCTCTTGACATAATTATGTCTCCTTTTAAGGGAGTCAAGGACAGAGCGACTTATCAGTCAGTTGAAGTAAAAAAAGAGAAAAAAAAACATACTTTTTGTTCTTAGACATCTGAAAACTACTGAGAAACTGTGTGGCACCATTGTCTTGTCAGATTCATGTTTGTCTCAGTTTCATGGTTGTATGTTTTGTTTGTCTGTTTTCCGTGTAACACACAAGATCCAACCTGGGCCAAGCAACTACTCTCATATGCTGTGGGTAAGTGGCAATGCTGCTCCCCCGCCCACACCTCTGTGGGGCCAGCTAGGAATGCGAACCAAGCCTAAGCAGGAGTGGAAGGTCAGCTGCATGGGAGGGGTGGCTGCGTTGAGCAGACCTCTGGAGCCACCCAGCCAGAGCTGCTTCCAGATAGACCTGTTTTTTAATAATGCTGGGCTGCCAATTTCACTCAGCCTTGGTTTGGGGCTCTCAGACATAGGAGGGAAAGGGTTGATGAAAGAAAGCAAGCAAAAAGTGACACGAAAATTAAGAGATAACAGCAACCCCCATCCTATAAGAATAATAAAAGTAACTTCTGTGGCCTTGCTGAGGCAGGAGGGGGTGGAACACACCCACTCTTAAGATAACAGCCTAACTTTCTTGTAAAAATCACTCAAATGGTATTTTAAAATATGCATATGGTTTAGGTAAAGAAAACGGTTTTAAAGATTCAGGTGCCCTGTAATGACTGCCACTGAGATAGAGCTTGCTAAGAACTAGAAGACAGGCTGCTGCTTGGGGAGAGACAGGAGTAATGTACATTTGGAATTTAATTTACTACCATCTCAGCCACTGCCTGTACAAACTAACTGACAAAGTGTTTAAAAATGATTTAAGATTTACAAGTCTGAGAGTGTAAAAGCATAAGTAAATGTTAAGGGTCAAAAAGTGATCCAAAATGTATAAATAAATTCTGGCTGTAAAGTTCTGATAAGCTGATCCTACTACAGGCACAAGTTCAAGCTTTTAAATATCATCTGATATATTAATTTTTGTCTTGATGATTACCAGTGTCAATGTATGAAAATGATGTGTGTTTTGTGTTCATTTGAGTATCACTGTCTTTAATGTTAGCTTGCCAGATCTGGGGCAAGTTTACTTAGAAATGAGTCTTGCTGCAAACTTAGAGGAAAGACCTGGAGCAGCTTTTGTTACTCGCCAAAATACTAAAATAATTTCTGCCACTAACAGACAATTTGTAAAAAGGCAGCAAGTCATCTCTGAAAAAGTCCTAAGGTTCCTCTGTTGTTCCAGACCTGATTAAGATTTCTTTATCTATATGTGAAATAATACTTTTATTTGAGTCACCAGGATAAAGATTCACTTTCCGGTTCAAGTCAATGGTCAGATCATAGCACGCCAGAAAAAAAAAAAACTGGTCCTGAGCATGGGGCCAGAAGGGAGGGGACCACAAGGGCAGAGAAAGATGACAACCCGGTTGTGGAGGATGAGTGGGTGGCTTCACAGATGCGTGGATGAAATATTAGACAGAGGCAAATTTCATAGGGTGTGTGAAATCTCCCCCAATTCCTAAGACAGTAGAAGAAACAACTAGCTTGACATTTGGGAGGGGTAGAGGTCCTAGGAGACCCAGAAACCTTGTCCCAGGGGAGCAAGAAAGAACAGTTCAGTTAATTCAAGTCCCAAGGACATCCCATGTGCTGCACTTTGTGGTGGGCTCCCTGCCAGGGAGATAAGAGGGTTTCTGGGGATTGAGAAAAGTGAAAGGTAGTGAAAAGTAGGCCTAGGGAGAGTACCCTGTTGCCTCCTTCCTGCTGCTGCCCCTAAAACTAAAAGGCAGGAATTTGACCCAACCTGGGCTTCCTGGAGAGTTCTGTGGCCGTCTTGAGATGACTGCATGAGATGGCAAGATAGCATAATCCGTGTGTAAGGGAACACACACAGGGATAAGAAGCCAGTAGGAGAGCCTGAAGAGAAGACAAAGGGTCAGGAGGGTAGACTAACAGGAAGGTTAACTCATCGCAGTGGTCCCTACATAATTGACGCCAGGCCTCAATATCAACCCTCTTGTGAATGTGTTTTAAAGATGTGTTTTCTGGTATAGATCTAAAAAGAAAATATTCAGTTAAGATAGATTTTGTATGATGTTTTTATATGCTAAAATAAGGTTTATAAAGTTAGGATTTTTAAAAAAGAGTGTTTAATAGGATATCAAAAACTGTATCTCTGTGTATTCTTATACAAGAATGCATCTTTTGCTGACAGTCATCTTTTCAGTTTAAGAGTAAAGTGTTTAAAACAAAACAAAAATAATTAAAGTTTGTTTATAAAAAAACCTGCAGTTTTAAAATTGAGAGGTCATGGGATATCTGAGCTTTAGTGTAACAGTTGGCTTAGGCCTAAAAGATAAAATGCTGTTGAAAAGAAAAAATGTGTCCATTACACTATGGGATATTAATAAATGCAAAGTTGAAAGGTTTTAAACTACTTTAAGAAAATTTTAGATTTTTAAAAAAGCTAAATGTTAAAGCTAGATGTTTTCAAAAACAGCTTTTAAGATATTTAAATTCACAAGGCTATGAGACAGTTTAAGTTAAAAAGATGTTTACAATGACCTAAATAGTACAGCAAAGCAGAAAAAGTTATAGGCAAAGTTTGTTAACATAGAGATACTTAGAGACAACCTAAGAGATACTTAACATAGATGGTCCTCACCCCTCAGAGACCTGCTGACTATGGCTTTTAATTGGAGTTTTAAGTAGAGACCCCAGATCCTAACAGTGACCCCAACACCTCCAGAGAAGACAGACGGGGGCAGAGCAACCTCACCTAGTGTGTGGTAATGCACCACTGGGCAAAACTGCCCAATGCCCCACCTGCCATGGATCTCCCTAAACAGTGGACAAATAAGACACTAGAGAGTAGATCACTCTGCTTTGGATGGACAGAGTGGGATTCGATCCCTCTGAGTCTTATCCAAAGAAATGTACCTACTGGTCTGGCAAATGAAGACTGGTCTGGCAACAGAAGACTTGAGGCCTCTGTTCCCCATAAAGTCACAGAGAACATGGAGAGTCCAGGGTCATCTTTCTAGGTATGGGTAAGTCTCTGTCATTTTAATTAAGTTATACTTTTTGCTATAATTTAGTATTCCCAGATCTCTGGTGGCATTGATGGCTAACTGTAATTCTGTTAGTTTAACAGCAATAGACAACCAGTTCCTCTCTCTAAAGCTCCTAGAGTCCCTTTCTGAATAAGGCAAACAGGATTGTCTCACTAACAGGCCCCTTGTTAAAAGATAAATAGGTTTTTGATGTAACTTTTACTATCCCTTTATTTAAAAAATTTGCCTAAAAGTGACTGCTCTCAGTAATAACAACTTTATATTTGATAGAAAAAAGTTTAAAGGAATGTTATGAGGTTTTAAATTATAAATGTCTAAGAAAGTGATTTAAGTTTTGAGTGTCTGAGAAAATGTTAAGATGTGAAGGTTTAAAGGTTTGCAGATATGAACCCTAAGTAAGTTGTGAAGGTCTGAGAAAGTGAAAAGGTAGTTTGAGATAAAAGTTAAAAAGGTATAAGAAAGCTAAGAGAATAATGTAAACTTTAAAGGTTCAGAGTTATAACACTGAAATTCTGAATACATGTTCTGATAAACTGGTATATGTGAAATATTCCAAGTCTAGAGCCTTGTTTGGCTCTCCCATTCTCTTCTACATATATAAAATCATACTTTGTTGCTAAAGGAAGCCAAAAACAATTCTCTACATTTAAAAATGACAGATTTTGTTTTAGTGGTGTAGTTACTTGAAAACTTTTTATGATACTGTACTCTGTAAACAGATATTAATTGATTAAACAGCAGATCCTGTGTTGTGTAAATTATGGGCCACTTAAAAGTCCCTAAAAACATATGTTTTGAAGTGCTTAAATAGGCTCATGTCTGAGGTGATTCTCATTGGCTGTTTAACAAACACTTGTTAGCTGTTCTTTCTACAATGTGAATTATAATGATAAAAAGTTCCAAATGTAAGCTTCTGTAAACTTTAACTTCTGCCTCTAGATTTTATCCGTCTCAACAGAATCACCAAATGGCTAACAGACACCATCCAAGCATCAAACTGCTTCAATTACTGTGAATCCTGGACCTACTGAGAGCTGATGACCAGTCCAGCTGATCTGACACACCCTGTCCACTCCGCTGGATCAGCAAACCAGATGTACCCCACTGCCTAAACCCCCAGGTTTTGACTAATACCAGCCTGTTTGGGGCCCCTAAAAACGACGCCCCCTCTCAGCAGGAAGCAGTCTAAGAGATTACAACGTCCCATTTCCACAGGCTGGAACTTTTAGTCAAAAGAAAACTTTTGTTTTCCCTAGGACTGGGGAAATAATGTATAAAAAATCAGTATGGTACAGATTATGGTTCTCAGACAACAGTACCAGTTTCTTAAAAATTCTCCAGGGAATGACTATAAACTAACCAATACTAGTGATCAGGAGCTAAAACAGCTGTTCCATGATTGGAACAGTCACAAGAAAAAGGGGGGGATGAAGGGAAGCAGCCAAACTTTAGTCAGGCTTCTAAGAGCACCAAAATTGTGTAGGCCCAAGTCAGGGGCAGTGTGACCCAGAACAGTTCCCAAAACTGAAGTAAGAGAAGCAATTTCTGTAAGAAAAAGAATTCCTAAGGCAAAGGCGATACGGACTACTGACTAATGGCCTTGGGCTAAAAGAGTTTCCCCACGTAGACAGCCCATGGCCACAGGATAAGGATCTTCCCCCCACCCACATTGACTAAGACCCTAAGGTTTACATTTTCTAAGAGCCCACAACCTTACTATATGCCAGCACCAATCAATTTAAAGGTTAATTGGGCCTAACCTATCAAAATGGAAAAACAATTTGGGGACCAATTGACTTGTACCAAATCAGTTTATGCCTAGCAACTGTCTGTATTTTGTATAAAAAGCTTTGTTTTCTGCTCCCGGGGCGCGCTTCTATCCTGCATGTTAGACCGGTCCCAGTGCACTGTAATAAATCCTCTTGCTATTTGCATCGATATCATGTGTCTGAGTCTCTGTGGGGTGCGGCGCCCTGGTTTGGGCCTTTGGGGATCCAACAGTGGCAGGTGCTGTTATTCACTGAGCTGTCCCGAACTGACCTGTACCTAGGGGCGACCTTGAGTTTCTGATCTCGCCTCCACCATCCAAGTGTTTGGATAATAGGCACATACCATCATGTCTGGCTTCATGTTTGCTTTTTGAGTTCATCATATATCCTGGATATTAATTTCCTGTCAGATGAAGGGCAGACAAATATTTTCTTCCTCTGTAGGTTTTTCTCTTTACTGTGTTGATTGTTCCCTTGCTGAATAGAAGTTTTAAATCCCATACACTTCATTTGTGAACTCTTGCTATTATGTCCTAAGCAATCAGAGTCCTATTTAGAAAGTTTTCCTGTAGTACTTTCAAACCCCAGGCCTTCAAAAAGATTGCTCTGCTTTATTCATTTGCATGATTTATTTGCATCATTGTGCATGGTTGGGGGTCTGAGGACAGCTTTCAGGCTTAGTTCTTCTACTATGTGTGTCCTGGGAATTGAACTTAAATCATCAGGCTCAAAAAGCAGATGTCTTTACACAATGAACCAATTTTCTGTAGGGAGCAGATGAAGTCCAGAATGAAAATGTACTGTTTGTCGACATGGACACACCCAGTGCCTCAGACACTCAGGAGTGGCAGGTCCTTCCTCCGGCCTGAGTATGAATATTGGTAGTGTGCATAGAAATTACCAACCACAGCATCCTCCTTCCTGGATGGCTCCTGAGTTCTGGGTTTAAAGGTGTGTACTACCAAGCACAGCAACAAGTTTAGCAACAGAATAATTTCATTGTTGGGGTTCTCACAACTCGAGGAACTGTCTTAAAGTGTGGCAATCTGAGGAAGGTTGAGGACCACTGTGTAGAAATAAGTCACACCTCAGTGAATCATGCTCAATAGCAGATCATGATCAGACCTTAGTGTAGAGGGCCATTCTTTTGGGTGTTCAGACTTGGGTCAGCACCCCATTTTGCTTTAAAAGAGGCTCCACTTTTCTCCTGTCCTAACGGACAGAGTCCAGACAAAGGTCAGTTAGCCTGAAGTCGACCAGTTCAAAGGAAACCATTTCATTAAACAACTCTATCTCTCCCTCATTTTGTGGAAGGTTTCTACCTCTATAAATTAGATAAAAACATCACCTTTGGCGCAAGATGGTCTTGGAAGAAGCCCTGCAGCTGCATTTCTTGACTCCCTAGGATCCTTGACCCAGTGACCTCAGATAGGCAACTAGCCCGCCCCTCAGATAAGAGTTACCATAGCAATCAGCTTACCTGCCCCTATAGAGTTACCATAGTGACCTGCTCACCACTCCCATGCCCTCTCCCTGCCTCAAAACTTCTTTAAAATTTTGTGCTCTGTATTCAATAAACAAGGTGTGATCAGGATACTGTCTTGCCTCTTCTCTCTCTTGCCTCCTTGTTTCCCCCACAATCCTCACTCCGTCTCCTAGGTTTATCGTTGCAGAACCCCACAGGCAGGGGCAAACTGGCGCCCAACAAGAGATCCAGGAACGAGGGATTAAGTGACGGACACTGTATGGACAAAAGAAGCTGGCCAGCGAATAAGAAAAAATTTGTTCACCCCGGAATCGCCCGCCCGCAGAATCAAGACCTGGAAGGTAAGGGGCCAGCGCAATCATGTGACAAAGCATAAGTGTGCAGGATAAGCTCATTGGAGACTTAAATAATTTATTAAAGGTGGGAGGGTAAGGGTTAAAAAGAAAGATTTAGTTAAGTTTTTTGAATTTAAAAAAAGGTCATTTGTAGAAAACCTAATTTTGTAAATTATTGTATAATATCGTAACATAATGATTTCAATAAAGGCATGAAGAGTAAGGGTTAAAAAGAAAGATTTAGTGAACTTCTTTGTTTTTTAAAAGAAGCCTGTCCATGGCTTCCTCAAGAGGGAACTATTGATGAGAAACCTTGGGCCAGAGTTGGACGCTGTCTAAAAGACTACTATAAAGTATTTGGCCCAGAAAAGGTGCCCGTGACAGGTTTTTCCTACTGGAATTTAATTAATGATTATTGGCTATAAGACATTATCACCAGGATGTTAAAGAAGTTTTAGAAGAGGGAGGAGAGAATTTCTTAAAAAGGAGCTCAGAGCGCTAG